>OX421895.1:84391113-84753963 GCA_949128065.1 Beris chalybata | reverse complement strand
GTTTCGCCCAGGTCAAGAGTTTTTCGAATATGTGAGACCTGCCGAACCAATAAAAGTGCAGCGGATAGTTCAAGCCGAGGGATGGTGACTTGCTTTACGGGAGCGACTCGAGTTTTTGCACCGATAACCGTTACACGAATATCATCGAAATCTGTAATTACGCGTTTATAAATCACTGCGGCTAGAGCAAACTTAGATGCATCCGAGAAGCAATGTATTTCAACCGCGAGTGAAGATGGGCGAGAATTGAGCCATCGTGGCACGGATATTAAAGATATGTCTTGAAGCTCCGTGTCATAGTTTCTCCATCGTCCCAATCTAACTTTGTTGACCACAATTCTTGCATGAAGATTTTACCGCGGATGATTACAGGTACCACCCATCCGAGTGGATCGATTCGTGATAATATGATGCGCTTGCTTATAAACGATAGATCTTCCTTAGAACGAGTATGCGATGAAAACACGCATGAATTTGAACTTGAATGCCACATAGTCCCCGAGAGTTCGTAGTACTTGCTTGTTCTCAAGCATAACTGCTGTTGAATTTGGTTTTCTATCAAGATGAATGTTTTTCAACACCTCTTCGTTGTTTGCAGTCCATTTGTGTAGCGGAAAACATCCTGCATTGAGGCATTCATCTATTTGCCGAATTTTTTCTTGAGCTTCTAAAATATTATCGGCCCCTGAGAGTACATCGTCAACATACATTTCACGTCGAATTATATCCGTAGCAAGAGGGAATCGATCCTTCTCATCAGTTGAAAGTTGCTGAAGTGTCCGGATTGCGAGATATGGAGCACTTGTCATCCCGTAGGTTACAGTGCAAAGATGGTACAAAACCGGATGGGAATCCGGATTGTCTCTCCACAAGATACGCTGCAAGTTCCAATCGTCTTCGTGAACAAGAATTTGGCGGTACATCTTTTGGATATCTGCTGCCAATACGTAAGGATAACGCCGCCATCGAGTTATAACGTCAGCCAAATCAGTCTGTAGCTTTGGTCCAACGTGTTGCAAATCATTAATTGACATTCCCGAATTTGTGCGATGACCATTAAACACCACACGCACTTTAGTGTTCGAACTACTCTCACGTACCACGGCGTGATGGGGAAGATAAAACGCTGGAACTTTGCCCAAGTGTTGAATCCGAGACGACTTTCGTGTGATCGAGAGATTGGTACTAATACAGAAACTGTCTGTATTCTGATTTTAGAGAGTGATCAATCACGAACCGCTTCTCCTGGCGAAGAAGCGCGTTATAATGCTGGTTTGTAAGAGTTTCCGAGATCATCCGGAAGGCGCTTGAGAGGTAAACGAACGATGTAGCGTCCCTTCAGATGTTCGAGAATGTGTTTCAGTAAAATGCTGTTCGCACTGAATTTCATCACTTAACATGGTACTGCTTGTGTTGTTGCTAGTTTCTTCTTGAGTCCAAAACCTTTGGACCAGATTGTAAGGTTCGTGATCGCTGGAGCATTGCCAGTCCCTGAGCAGGACGAGTGACTACGTCCGTGTTTAATTCAGACGAGACTGATCCCGACAAGATCCATCCTAGAGAAGTCTGTTGAGCAATTGGACTTCCGGGACCGCCTTTACGAAGTCCTTCCTCGAGAATTAAGCTATACATTTCCGCGTCGAGAATAAGATCAATCTCAGTTGGTGCTGAAAACTCTGGATCGGCAAGTTCGAGACCTTCCAGATGTGACCATGGATTTTGTACGACTCGGATTGGCGGTAAATAGGAAGATAGCTTTGTAAGCACGTAGGCATCTATCTTGAGTGAAAACGTATGATCCACAGAAGAATTTATTTTGATGCTCATTAGTCTACGAGATACTGTCGAGCGTTGACCTCCGATATCATTAATTGGTAGAGATAAACGTTGGCGCGGCAAGTTCAAACGTTGTGCTAGATGCTCGGTTACAAACGATACTTCGGATCCTTGATCTAGAAGAGCTCGAACCTTATGTTGCTCGCCATAGCATGAGGTGACCTTGACGATAGCAGTAGCAAGCAGGATTGGCGTATACGTTATTGAAACGAGAGCGGAATGAGTCGAAGGGTGTTAAGTTGTCGTGGAATATACATTCCGGTGGTTGTAACTGCGCTCAGTGTGCGACATCTGTCGGGCATTGAGGCGCATTCGCAAATACCTGTACCAGCCGGCGACGCAAATGAGGATTTTCGGAGCAAGGCCGGAAGAAGCGTGGGAACGGCGGGACGAAGAGCTGTCAGGAAAAGAGGGTGTGAACTCAAGTGGAATAGTTCGGTGCTAATTGCGACGAGTGCGGTGCTTCGCGTTTCTCAGCTTATATCACACCCGTGAAATTCGGCGGGTGCTAGCAACCGAATCTTTGCGTCCGCCCCCTCAGCTCAGATCTTCCTGTTCCAAGACCTTCGGGTTGCATTTCGACTCGGTCCTAGCGGCTCCCGTTTCCCGTGTCATTTGCACAATCGAGCCTCGTAAACATTCCACCACTCGCGGTCGGCGTGTTTCAATTGTTGAAAAATTGATCAGTGTTCGAGTTTGTGACATTAGTCAGAGCTGCTTCGCTTCTTTTCGAGATTGCGCAGCACTTCCGAAGCAAAAGACAGCTGCGAAGATCATTTGGGGCGATGGTTGTAGATTAAAACGGCAGCCATTGAAACGAGAGTCTGTCACCACCTAGCGCTCACACAAAACCCGCAAATAACATTTGGCGGACTCCCTCAAGATGGTTCTTCATCCGTGCGTCCAACCCAATAAGTCGAGGTCGGAACTGAATAACCTAGAAAAGTGATCAGAAAATAACCTAAAAAAGTGATCGGAGGAAAATCAGGGAAGGAGTGAACCATGCGGAGTGTCAGAATGAATTAAAATATGCGAATAGTTAACTTAAATAAAATTTAATTAAGCAAGATATACGGATAACTTAAGTTGAATAAAATTAAATGAAATATACGGATAAATAGAATGAAATAAAATATGCGAATACATACAAATAATCATAAATTAATATAAATAATAACAAAACATAAAATGACTGACAGGACCGACGAGGACTGAATAATTTAAAACAAATAATAAATAACAAAAACGCAGTATTCAATGGGGTGAGTCCATTTTTTTTGTTTCTTTTTTTTTTTTATTTTGCCATTTTGCCTATATTTCGCCTATATTTTGCCTATATTTTGCCTATATTTTGCCTATATTTTGCCTATATTTTGCAATATTTGTTCGTTTTGATGAGTATTTCAGATTTTTTTTGGTTCTTTTGCCCCATCTGGTTTTGTGTCAAAATGACGATTAAAGGCTAGAAGAGCCATTGAAATGAACCCGAGCGTGTAAGCTCCTTCGCCCCGAACCTCTAAAAGGGACCACGACGCGAAATGTTTGAATGGACAGTCGTGGCTGAGGTAGGGTGGGCAGAACAGGACGCTATGAACACCTAAGCGCCCTGACAATTTCACGAGTTGTTTTTTTGTTGCCCCGAATCCTGTAAAGAAAAGAAGAGAATTGTTAGTTGAATTAAATATATCGCGTTGAATAAATATACAACTTACCGACTGCTTCACCACCAGTTCCTTGTGGAGTCACTGCTGCCTACGTGAAGGCCTACAGCCTCACCTAAAACGACATCAGCACAAAGGAGGGAATTAGTCGAATATTTAATCAGACGTAAAAACATGGAAGTCGAGCTGAACTCGAATATATGTCAACGTAAATTGGAAAATTAGAAATTTCTTATAGTTAGTTTAGGAAATATGAATTGTACTCGTCGGATTAGGATTAGTTAGTGTTATGAAATCGAATTGTTATAAGTAGGATCACGACCAGACTATAGTTAGGGATAGATCTTGAGAGGATGGATCGCGTTATCAAGCACCGCCGAGAGGGCGAAAAATCCGTCGGAGACTTTCGAGCCTGTGAGATGGGACCCGTCACGTCGTCGGAACGAATAACCCGGAAGAACCGGGACATATAACCATTATCAGGAAGTTGTACTCACCTGTGGCCCGGCAAACCTACCACGCAAGCGCGATAACCAAGACGCGCAACAGGCGCAAGAAGGCATGAAACACAACACGAAACATAGCACGAAACACGTAAGACTCGCGCCACGAATCGAAATATTACACTCAAACACAACGAAACACGTACATCACGAGCCATGAATCGAAGCGTAGCCACAGAACCACACGAAATACGTTCAACACGGGCTACGAACCGAGACATCACCTAACACGACAACCGCCCAGAAGTAAACACGCGAAATGTAAACATTGAGGATCGAGAAATGTCAAGTGACGTGCGAATCGGGACAAATATGGTGGACTTATACGGTGCGAACTAGAGTTTGGGGGAATCACCACTAGAGTAGATCTCTGGTTTGGGCCCATGATAAATGACCGTACTGTGCAAACTTTAATTAAAATTGAAATTAAGCTTCACCTGGAAGAAAGTACTACACCTAAGAGAGAAAGCGGGAGAAATGGCCTCGAGATCGAACGTTGACCTACCGAACGGGGATTTAGCGGTGGAAAAAGCTGGCCCGAGGTTTCGAGGAAAGTACAACAGCCGGCGGTGCTAGCAGCAACTGCTGACGAAGATACGGCAGTATTGTCCTTGATGTCTTCGGTTGTTGAAAGAGGGAGTAGGACTAATTTAACAATGGGCCGTTTATAGACAGAGTATTGAGTTTGAACGGTGGCGACACGCACTAGTTGATCTTGTCCAGGGTGGACGTCGATGGCTCTACCAATAGCCCATTTTGACGGTGGATATCGTTCATCCTTGATGAGAACAAGTGATCCAATTTTAATTGAATTTGTATGATGCTGCCACTTTGTTGTCACCTGAAGATGTTGGAGATATTCGTTACTCCAGCGCTGCCAGAAATGGTCTAACATCTGTCGAATTAGTTGCCATCGAGATAATCGGGATTTTGGTAGATCGGTAAGAGTTGGTTCTGGGATAGTATTTAGTGCCGATCCGATGAGGAAGTGACCCGGAGTCAGCGCTGTTAAATCAGTTGGGTCATCTGAGAGCGGGCAAAGAGGACGCGAGTTTAAACCACTCTCGATTTGCGAGAGAAGCGTCAAATATTCCTCATACGTTAGGCTTGTGTCTCCAATGACGCGTCTAAGATGGAATTTTACCGACTTGACTGCCGCTTCCCATTTACCTCCGAAATGCGGTGATGACGGCGGATTAAATTTCCATCGTGTGCCGTCACTTGCAAGGATGTTCGCAAGAGCTATGAACTGTTCTGAAGAGCTATGAAAGAGTTCTTGCAGTTTTTAATCGGTACCGATAAAATTTGTCCCGCAGTCACTCGTTATCGTTTCGCTAATACCTCTTCGACTGGGAAAGCGTTTATACGCAGCGAGAAATCCTTCCGTTGAATAGTCCGTTACGATTTCTAGGTGAACAGCTGATGATGAGAAGCACACGAATACAACAATGTACCCTTTATAAGACTTACAACCGCGACCACGAAATGTTCGAAGAGTTAGTGGTCCTGCGTAGTCGATTCCACAATGTAGAAAAGGGCGTGATCTGGTTGCACGAGATTCCGGTAGCTGTCCCATAAGTTTCTGCCCGATTACAACGCGGTATCGAACGCACTGTATACAGCGATGGATGAATGCACGAACTGGGATGCGGCCACCTATGATCCAGTATCGACGTCGCAAAGTGGTGAGAGTTAGTTGCGTTCCTCCATGAAGTGTGCGTCGATGAACATCGTCAATAAGGAGTGTAGTAAATGCAGATTTTCGTGGTAATATAAGAGGGTGCTTCTCATCGTAGTCGAGAAGTGTGTGTTTTAACCTCCCGCCAACGCGCAATAACCCGGATTCATCTACAAAAGGAGTGAGTCGAGTAAGAGGGCTTGATCGTGTGACTTGTTTATCTCGTGCTAGTTGCTTGAATTCGTTTTCAAAATACGAAGCTTGCGTTTTCGTAACCCAAAAAAGACGAGCACTTTCGAGTTCTTCTGGTGCAAAGAACTGAGACTGTTCCGTGGCGTTGTTGAGTTGTTTAAATTTGTTTGCTGCACGGAAGCACCATGAAGTTACACGTAGAAGAGTTCTTAGTTTAGAGAATCGTTTTACGAGGTTCCATATGTCTGAATGATTAGATTTATTCGCGATAGTAACTGGTGTTTTGCGAATTTCAATTTCAACGTCTGAGTCTAGTGATGGAATCGAAGAGGGCCATGATGTTGAATGCTTTGAAAGCCATGGTAGGCCGTTTCACCATAGAGTTTCATCACTTAGTTGCTTAGGAGATAATCCTCGCGATGCACAATCTGCTGGATTTTGCTTTCCAGGGACATGATGCCAGTAGGAGTTTGAGAGATCTTGAATTTCAGTTACGCGGTTATGAACGTAATCGGACCCCCGCCGCGCATCACCACGAATATACGCAAGAGCGACGGTGGAATCCGTCCACAGATGAATTACAGTTTCGCCCAGGTCAAGAGTTTTTCGAATATGTGAGACCTGCCGAACCAATAAAAGTGCAGCGGATAGTTCAAGCCGAGGGATGGTGACTTGCTTTACGGGAGCGACTCGAGTTTTTGCACCGATAACCGTTACACGAATATCATCGAAATCTGTAATTACGCGTTTATAAATCACTGCGGCTAGAGCAAACTTAGATGCATCCGAGAAGCAATGTATTTCAACCGCGAGTGAAGATGGGCGAGAATTGAGCCATCGTGGCACGGATATTAAAGATATGTCTTGAAGCTCCGTGTCATAGTTTCTCCATCGTCCCAATCTAACTTTGTTGACCACAATTCTTGCATGAAGATTTTACCGCGGATGATTACAGGTACCACCCATCCGAGTGGATCGATTCGTGATAATATGATGCGCTTGCTTATAAACGATAGATCTTCCTTAGAACGAGTATGCGATGAAAACACGCATGAATTTGAACTTGAATGCCACATAATCCCGAGAGTTCGTAGTACTTGCTTGTTCTCAAGCATAACTGCTGTTGAATTTGGTTTTCTATCAAGATGAATGTTTTTCAACACCTCTTCGTTGTTTGCAGTCCATTTGTGTAGCGGAAAACATCCTGCATTGAGGCATTCATCTATTTGCCGAATTTTTTCTTGAGCTTCTAAAATATTATCGGCCCCTGAGAGTACATCGTCAACATACATTTCACGTCGAATTATATCCGTAGCAAGAGGGAATCGATCCTTCTCATCAGTTGAAAGTTGCTGAAGTGTCCGGATTGCGAGATATGGAGCACTTGTCATCCCGTAGGTTACAGTGCAAAGATGGTACAAAACCGGATGGGATTCCGGATTGTCTCTCCACAAGATACGCTGCAAGTTCCAATCGTCTTCGTGAACAAGAATTTGGCGGTACATCTTTTGGATATCTGCTGCCAATACGTAAGGATAACGCCGCCATCGAGTTATAACGTCAGCCAAATCAGTCTGTAGCTTTGGTCCAACGTGTTGCAAATCATTAATTGACATTCCCGAATTTGTGCGATGACCATTAAACACCACACGCACTTCAGTGGTCGAACTACTCTCACGTACCACGGCGTGATGGGGAAGATAAAACGCTGGAACTTGCCCAAGTGTTGAATCCGAGACGACTTTCGTGTGATCGAGAGATTGGTACTAATACAGAAACTGTCTGTATTCTGATTTTAGAGAGTGATCAATCACGAACCGCTTCTCCTGGCGAAGAAGCGCGTATAATGCTGGTTTGTAAGAGTTTCCGAGATCATCCGGAAGGCGCTTGAGAGGTAAACGAACGATGTAGCGTCCTTCAGATGTTCGAGAATGTGTTTCAGTAAAATGCTGTTCGCACTGAATTTCATCACTTAACATGGTACTGCTTGTGTTGTTGCTAGTTTCTTCTTGAGTCCAAAACCTTTGGACCAGATTGTAAGGTTCGTGATCGCTGGAGCATTGCAGTCCCTGAGCAGGACGAGTGACTACGTCCGTGTTTAATTCAGACGAGACTGATCCCGACAAGATCCATCCTAGAGAAGTCTGTTGAGCAATTGGACTTCCGGGACCGCCTTTACGAAGTCCTTCCTCGAGAATTAAGCTATACATTTCCGCGTCGAGAATAAGATCAATCTCAGTTGGTGCTGAAAACTCTGGATCGGCAAGTTCGAGACCTTCCAGATGTGACCATGGATTTTGTACGACTCGGATTGGCGGTAAATAGGAAGATAGCTTTGTAAGCACGTAGGCATCTATCTTGAGTGAAAACGTATGATCCACAGAAGAATTTATTTTGATGCTCATTAGTCTACGAGATACTGTCGAGCGTTGACCTCCGATATCATTAATTGGTAGAGATAAACGTTGGCGCGGCAAGTTCAAACGTTGTGCTAGATGCTCGGTTACAAACGATACTTCGGATCCTTGATCTAGAAGAGCTCGAACCTTATGTTGCTCGCCATAGCATGAGGTGACCTTGACGATAGCAGTAGCAAGCAGGATTGGCGTATACGTTATTGAAACGAGAGCGGAATGAGTCGAAGGGTGTTAAGTTGTCGTGGAATATACATTCCGGTGGTTGTAACTGCGCTCAGTGTGCGACATCTGTCGGGCATTGAGCGCATTCGCAAATACCTGTACCAGCCCGGCGACGCAAATGAGGATTTTCGGAGCAAGGCCGGAAGAAGCGTGGGAACGGCGGGACGAAGAGCTGTCAGGAAAAGAGGGTGTGAACTCAAGTGGAATAGTTCGGTGCTAATTGCGACGAGTGCGGTGCTTCGCGTTTCTCAGCTTATATCACACCCGTGAAATCCGGCGGTGCTAGCAACCGAATCTTTGCGTCCGCCCCCTCAGCTCAGATCTTCCTGTTCCAAGACCTTCGGGTTGCATTTCGACTCGGTCCTAGCGGCTCCCGTTTCCCGTGTCATTTGCACAATCGAGCCTCGTAAACATTCCACCACTCGCGGTCGGCGTGTTTCAATTGTTGAAAAATTGATCAGTGTTCGAGTTTGTGACATTAGTCAGAGCTGCTTCGCTTCTTTTTGAGATTGCGCAGCACTTCCGAAGCAAAAGACAGCTGCGAAGATCATTTGGGGCGATGGTTGTAGATTAAAACGGCAGCCATTGAAACGAGAGTCTGTCACCACCTAGCGCTCACACAAAACCCGCAAATAACATTTGGCGGACTCCCCCAAGATGGTTCTTCATCCGTGCGTCCAACCCAATAAGTCGAGGTCGGAACTGAATAACCTAGAAAAGTGATCAGAAAATAACCTAAAAAAGTGATCGGAGGAAAATCAGGGAAGGAGTGAACCATGCGGAGTGTCAGAATGAATTAAAATATGCGAATAGTTAACTTAAATAAAATTTAATTAAGCAAGATATACGGATAACTTAAGTTGAATAAAATTAAATGAAATATACGGATAAATAGAATGAAATAAAATATGCGAATACATACAAATAATCATAAATTAATATAAATAATAACAAAACATAAAATGACTGACAGGACCGACGAGGACTGAATAATTTAAAACAAATAATAAATAACAAAAACGCAGTATTCAATGGGGTGAGTCCATTTTTTTTGTTTCTTTTTTTTTTTATTTTGCCATTTTGCCTATATTTCGCCTATATTTTGCCTATATTTTGCCTATATTTTGCCTATATTTTGCCTATATTTTGCAATATTTGTTCGTTTTGATGAGTATTTCAGATTTTTTTGGTTCTTTTGCCCCATCTGGTTTTGTGTCAAAATGACGATTAAAGGCTAGAAGAGCCATTGAAATGAACCCGAGCGTGTAAGCTCCTTCGCCCCGAACCTCTAAAAGGGACCACGACGCGAAATGTTTGAATGGACAGTCGTGGCTGAGGTAGGGTGGGCAGAACAGGACGCTATGAACACCTAAGCGCCCTGACAATTTCACGAGTTGTTTTTTTGTTGCCCCGAATCCTGTAAAGAAAAGAAGAGAATTGTTAGTTGAATTAAATATATCGCGTTGAATAAATATACAACTTACCGACTGCTTCACCACCAGTTCCTTGTGGAGTCACTGCTGCCTACGTGAAGGCCTACAGCCTCACCTAAAACGACATCAGCACAAAGGAGGGAATTAGTCGAATATTTAATCAGACGTAAAAACATGGAAGTCGAGCTGAACTCGAATATATGTCAACGTAAATTGGAAAATTAGAAATTTCTTATAGTTAGTTTAGGAAATATGAATTGTACTCGTCGGATTAGGATTAGTTAGTGTTATGAAATCGAATTGTTATAAGTAGGATCACGACCAGACTATAGTTAGGGATAGATCTTGAGAGGATGGATCGCGTTATCAAGCACCGCCGAGAGGGCGAAAAATCCGTCGGAGACTTTCGAGCCTGTGAGATGGGACCCGTCACGTCGTCGGAACGAATAACCCGGAAGAACCGGGACATATAACCATTATCAGGAAGTTGTACTCACCTGTGGCCCGGCAAACCTACCACGCAAGCGCGATAACCAAGACGCGCAACAGGCGCAAGAAGGCATGAAACACAACACGAAACATAGCACGAAACACGTAAGACTCGCGCCACGAATCGAAATATTACACTCAAACACAACGAAACACGTACATCACGAGCCACGAATCGAAGCGTAGCCACAGAACCACACGAAATACGTTCAACACGGGCTACGAACCGAGACATCACCTAACACGACAACCGCCCAGAAGTAAACACGCGAAATGTAAACATTGAGGATCGAGAAATGTCAAGTGACGTGCGAATCGGGACAAATATGGTGGACTTATACGGTGCGAACTAGAGTTTGGGGGAATCACCACTAGAGTAGATCTCTGGTTTGGGCCCATGATAAATGACCGTACTGTGCAAACTTTAATTAAAATTGAAATTAAGCTTCACCTGGAAGAAAGTACTACACCTAAGAGAGAAAGCGGGAGAAATGGCCTCGAGATCGAACGTTGACCTACCGAACGGGGATTTAGCGGTGGAAAAAGCTGGCCCGAGGTTTCGAGGAAAGTACAACAGCCGGCGGTGCTAGCAGCAACTGCTGACGAAGATACGGCAGTATTGTCCTTGATGTCTTCGGTTGTTGAAAGAGGGAGTAGGACTAATTTAACAATGGGCCGTTTATAGACAGAGTATTGAGTTTGAACGGTGGCGACACGCACTAGTTGATCTTGTCCAGGGTGGACGTCGATGGCTCTACCAATAGCCCATTTTGACGGTGGATATCGTTCATCCTTGATGAGAACAAGTGATCCAATTTTAATTGAATTTGTATGATGCTGCCACTTTGTTGTCACCTGAAGATGTTGGAGATATTCGTTACTCCAGCGCTGCCAGAAATGGTCTAACATCTGTCGAATTAGTTGCCATCGAGATAATCGGGATTTTGGTAGATCGGTAAGAGTTGGTTCTGGGATAGTATTTAGTGCCGATCCGATGAGGAAGTGACCCGGAGTCAGCGCTGTTAAATCAGTTGGGTCATCTGAGAGCGGGCAAAGAGGACGCGAGTTTAAACCACTCTCGATTTGCGAGAGAAGCGTCAAATATTCCTCATACGTTAGGCTTGTGTCTCCAATGACGCGTCTAAGATGGAATTTTACCGACTTGACTGCCGCTTCCCATTTACCTCCGAAATGCGGTGATGACGGCGGATTAAATTTCCATCGTGTGCCGTCACTTGCAAGGATGTTCGCAAGAGCTATGAACTGTTCTGAAGAGCTATGAAAGAGTTCTTGCAGTTTTTAATCGGTACCGATAAAATTTGTCCCGCAGTCACTCGTTATCGTTTCGCTAATACCTCTTCGACTGGGAAAGCGTTTATACGCAGCGAGAAATCCTTCCGTTGAATAGTCCGTTACGATTTCTAGGTGAACAGCTGATGATGAGAAGCACACGAATACAACAATGTACCCTTTATAAGACTTACAACCGCGACCACGAAATGTTCGAAGAGTTAGTGGTCCTGCGTAGTCGATTCCACAATGTAGAAAAGGGCGTGATCTGGTTGCACGAGATTCCGGTAGCTGTCCCATAAGTTTCTGCCCGATTACAACGCGGTATCGAACGCACTGTATACAGCGATGGATGAATGCACGAACTGGGATGCGGCCACCTATGATCCAGTATCGACGTCGCAAAGTGGTGAGAGTTAGTTGCGTTCCTCCATGAAGTGTGCGTCGATGAACATCGTCAATAAGGAGTGTAGTAAATGCAGATTTTCGTGGTAATATAAGAGGGTGCTTCTCATCGTAGTCGAGAAGTGTGTGTTTTAACCTCCCGCCAACGCGCAATAACCCGGATTCATCTACAAAAGGAGTGAGTCGAGTAAGAGGGCTTGATCGTGTGACTTGTTTATCTCGTGCTAGTTGCTTGAATTCGTTTTCAAAATACGAAGCTTGCGTTTTCGTAACCCAAAAAAGACGAGCACTTTCGAGTTCTTCTGGTGCAAAGAACTGAGACTGTTCCGTGGCGTTGTTGAGTTGTTTAAATTTGTTTGCTGCACGGAAGCACCATGAAGTTACACGTAGAAGAGTTCTTAGTTTAGAGAATCGTTTTACGAGGTTCCATATGTCTGAATGATTAGATTTATTCGCGATAGTAACTGGTGTTTTGCGAATTTCAATTTCAACGTCTGAGTCTAGTGATGGAATCGAAGAGGGCCATGATGTTGAATGCTTTGAAAGCCATGGTAGGCCGTTTCACCATAGAGTTTCATCACTTAGTTGCTTAGGAGATAATCCTCGCGATGCACAATCTGCTGGATTTTGCTTTCCAGGGACATGATGCCAGTAGGAGTTTGAGAGATCTTGAATTTCAGTTACGCGGTTATGAACGTAATCGGACCCCCGCCGCGCATCACCACGAATATACGCAAGAGCGACGGTGGAATCCGTCCACAGATGAATTACAGTTTCGCCCAGGTCAAGAGTTTTTCGAATATGTGAGACCTGCCGAACCAATAAAAGTGCAGCGGATAGTTCAAGCCGAGGGATGGTGACTTGCTTTACGGGAGCGACTCGAGTTTTTGCACCGATAACCGTTACACGAATATCATCGAAATCTGTAATTACGCGTTTATAAATCACTGCGGCTAGAGCAAACTTAGATGCATCCGAGAAGCAATGTATTTCAACCGCGAGTGAAGATGGGCGAGAATTGAGCCATCGTGGCACGGATATTAAAGATATGTCTTGAAGCTCCGTGTCATAGTTTCTCCATCGTCCCAATCTAACTTTGTTGACCACAATTCTTGCATGAAGATTTTACCGCGGATGATTACAGGTACCACCCATCCGAGTGGATCGATTCGTGATAATATGATGCGCTTGCTTATAAACGATAGATCTTCCTTAGAACGAGTATGCGATGAAAACACGCATGAATTTGAACTTGAATGCCACATAATCCCGAGAGTTCGTAGTACTTGCTTGTTCTCAAGCATAACTGCTGTTGAATTTGGTTTTCTATCAAGATGAATGTTTTTCAACACCTCTTCGTTGTTTGCAGTCCATTTGTGTAGCGGAAAACATCCTGCATTGAGGCATTCATCTATTTGCCGAATTTTTTCTTGAGCTTCTAAAATATTATCGGCCCCTGAGAGTACATCGTCAACATACATTTCACGTCGAATTATATCCGTAGCAAGAGGGAATCGATCCTTCTCATCAGTTGAAAGTTGCTGAAGTGTCCGGATTGCGAGATATGGAGCACTTGTCATCCCGTAGGTTACAGTGCAAAGATGGTACAAAACCGGATGGGATTCCGGATTGTCTCTCCACAAGATACGCTGCAAGTTCCAATCGTCTTCGTGAACAAGAATTTGGCGGTACATCTTTTGGATATCTGCTGCCAATACGTAAGGATAACGCCGCCATCGAGTTATAACGTCAGCCAAATCAGTCTGTAGCTTTGGTCCAACGTGTTGCAAATCATTAATTGACATTCCCGAATTTGTGCGATGACCATTAAACACCACACGCACTTCAGTGGTCGAACTACTCTCACGTACCACGGCGTGATGGGGAAGATAAAACGCTGGAACTTGCCCAAGTGTTGAATCCGAGACGACTTTCGTGTGATCGAGAGATTGGTACTAATACAGAAACTGTCTGTATTCTGATTTTAGAGAGTGATCAATCACGAACCGCTTCTCCTGGCGAAGAAGCGCGTATAATGCTGGTTTGTAAGAGTTTCCGAGATCATCCGGAAGGCGCTTGAGAGGTAAACGAACGATGTAGCGTCCTTCAGATGTTCGAGAATGTGTTTCAGTAAAATGCTGTTCGCACTGAATTTCATCACTTAACATGGTACTGCTTGTGTTGTTGCTAGTTTCTTCTTGAGTCCAAAACCTTTGGACCAGATTGTAAGGTTCGTGATCGCTGGAGCATTGCAGTCCCTGAGCAGGACGAGTGACTACGTCCGTGTTTAATTCAGACGAGACTGATCCCGACAAGATCCATCCTAGAGAAGTCTGTTGAGCAATTGGACTTCCGGGACCGCCTTTACGAAGTCCTTCCTCGAGAATTAAGCTATACATTTCCGCGTCGAGAATAAGATCAATCTCAGTTGGTGCTGAAAACTCTGGATCGGCAAGTTCGAGACCTTCCAGATGTGACCATGGATTTTGTACGACTCGGATTGGCGGTAAATAGGAAGATAGCTTTGTAAGCACGTAGGCATCTATCTTGAGTGAAAACGTATGATCCACAGAAGAATTTATTTTGATGCTCATTAGTCTACGAGATACTGTCGAGCGTTGACCTCCGATATCATTAATTGGTAGAGATAAACGTTGGCGCGGCAAGTTCAAACGTTGTGCTAGATGCTCGGTTACAAACGATACTTCGGATCCTTGATCTAGAAGAGCTCGAACCTTATGTTGCTCGCCATAGCATGAGGTGACCTTGACGATAGCAGTAGCAAGCAGGATTGGCGTATACGTTATTGAAACGAGAGCGGAATGAGTCGAAGGGTGTTAAGTTGTCGTGGAATATACATTCCGGTGGTTGTAACTGCGCTCAGTGTGCGACATCTGTCGGGCATTGAGCGCATTCGCAAATACCTGTACCAGCCCGGCGACGCAAATGAGGATTTTCGGAGCAAGGCCGGAAGAAGCGTGGGAACGGCGGGACGAAGAGCTGTCAGGAAAAGAGGGTGTGAACTCAAGTGGAATAGTTCGGTGCTAATTGCGACGAGTGCGGTGCTTCGCGTTTCTCAGCTTATATCACACCCGTGAAATCCGGCGGTGCTAGCAACCGAATCTTTGCGTCCGCCCCCTCAGCTCAGATCTTCCTGTTCCAAGACCTTCGGGTTGCATTTCGACTCGGTCCTAGCGGCTCCCGTTTCCCGTGTCATTTGCACAATCGAGCCTCGTAAACATTCCACCACTCGCGGTCGGCGTGTTTCAATTGTTGAAAAATTGATCAGTGTTCGAGTTTGTGACATTAGTCAGAGCTGCTTCGCTTCTTTTTGAGATTGCGCAGCACTTCCGAAGCAAAAGACAGCTGCGAAGATCATTTGGGGCGATGGTTGTAGATTAAAACGGCAGCCATTGAAACGAGAGTCTGTCACCACCTAGCGCTCACACAAAACCCGCAAATAACATTTGGCGGACTCCCCCAAGATGGTTCTTCATCCGTGCGTCCAACCCAATAAGTCGAGGTCGGAACTGAATAACCTAGAAAAGTGATCAGAAAATAACCTAAAAAAGTGATCGGAGGAAAATCAGGGAAGGAGTGAACCATGCGGAGTGTCAGAATGAATTAAAATATGCGAATAGTTAACTTAAATAAAATTTAATTAAGCAAGATATACGGATAACTTAAGTTGAATAAAATTAAATGAAATATACGGATAAATAGAATGAAATAAAATATGCGAATACATACAAATAATCATAAATTAATATAAATAATAACAAAACATAAAATGACTGACAGGACCGACGAGGACTGAATAATTTAAAACAAATAATAAATAACAAAAACGCAGTATTCAATGGGGTGAGTCCATTTTTTTTGTTTCTTTTTTTTTTTATTTTGCCATTTTGCCTATATTTCGCCTATATTTTGCCTATATTTTGCCTATATTTTGCCTATATTTTGCCTATATTTTGCAATATTTGTTCGTTTTGATGAGTATTTCAGATTTTTTTGGTTCTTTTGCCCCATCTGGTTTTGTGTCAAAATGACGATTAAAGGCTAGAAGAGCCATTGAAATGAACCCGAGCGTGTAAGCTCCTTCGCCCCGAACCTCTAAAAGGGACCACGACGCGAAATGTTTGAATGGACAGTCGTGGCTGAGGTAGGGTGGGCAGAACAGGACGCTATGAACACCTAAGCGCCCTGACAATTTCACGAGTTGTTTTTTTGTTGCCCCGAATCCTGTAAAGAAAAGAAGAGAATTGTTAGTTGAATTAAATATATCGCGTTGAATAAATATACAACTTACCGACTGCTTCACCACCAGTTCCTTGTGGAGTCACTGCTGCCTACGTGAAGGCCTACAGCCTCACCTAAAACGACATCAGCACAAAGGAGGGAATTAGTCGAATATTTAATCAGACGTAAAAACATGGAAGTCGAGCTGAACTCGAATATATGTCAACGTAAATTGGAAAATTAGAAATTTCTTATAGTTAGTTTAGGAAATATGAATTGTACTCGTCGGATTAGGATTAGTTAGTGTTATGAAATCGAATTGTTATAAGTAGGATCACGACCAGACTATAGTTAGGGATAGATCTTGAGAGGATGGATCGCGTTATCAAGCACCGCCGAGAGGGCGAAAAATCCGTCGGAGACTTTCGAGCCTGTGAGATGGGACCCGTCACGTCGTCGGAACGAATAACCCGGAAGAACCGGGACATATAACCATTATCAGGAAGTTGTACTCACCTGTGGCCCGGCAAACCTACCACGCAAGCGCGATAACCAAGACGCGCAACAGGCGCAAGAAGGCATGAAACACAACACGAAACATAGCACGAAACACGTAAGACTCGCGCCACGAATCGAAATATTACACTCAAACACAACGAAACACGTACATCACGAGCCACGAATCGAAGCGTAGCCACAGAACCACACGAAATACGTTCAACACGGGCTACGAACCGAGACATCACCTAACACGACAACCGCCCAGAAGTAAACACGCGAAATGTAAACATTGAGGATCGAGAAATGTCAAGTGACGTGCGAATCGGGACAAATATGGTGGACTTATACGGTGCGAACTAGAGTTTGGGGGAATCACCACTAGAGTAGATCTCTGGTTTGGGCCCATGATAAATGACCGTACTGTGCAAACTTTAATTAAAATTGAAATTAAGCTTCACCTGGAAGAAAGTACTACACCTAAGAGAGAAAGCGGGAGAAATGGCCTCGAGATCGAACGTTGACCTACCGAACGGGGATTTAGCGGTGGAAAAAGCTGGCCCGAGGTTTCGAGGAAAGTACAACAGCCGGAAAACGGTCTCTTTTGTTCGGATCGAAGGTGGTGAAGAGATAGTGACGGTGTTGAGTTTCGAATTCAAACGAGAAGTATTTTCTGGCAGTTATTTTTTGAGAAGAACGAGGGTCACAAGTCAGTGACGGGACGAAAAGTGGAACGAGTGGTACCGGAAGTCAGTCGTGGGAAGCATCGCAACGGGAGATTCGACGCGGCGGAACGAGATAAGGAAGGAGCGTCGTCAGCAGGAAAACCCTGGCGAAAACCTTCGAGGGACGACGCACCAGAGGCGCCCTAGTTTTTAAGATTTACGAAAAAGAGTCAGGTATAGTAGAGTACGAATTGGAAAGAGGTAGGATTTGCTTCAATAAAATTCATTGTTACAAACGAAATCCGAATAGTTTTCGATTGATTACGTGTGAACTCTCTTATGTGACGTGTTACAGCTCGCTTTCTGTGAGAGTTGATATCGGTGTTTTCGCGCGTGAATCTTTTCTCTAACTTGTGATTCAGTTGGGGAAAAGACCAGAATGGCAGCCTTAAAACGGAATCACTGGCGCCCACGACCCTTCTCTGGGTTGGCCGGACAAGGCCCGTTCGCCCCCTTTGTGCTGGGGTTACAAAACGGTTTATCCACGGGGATAAACCGTAACAACAAATCGCGAAGTCGTGCAACTCCACCGCTTCTTGGTCTGTCACGACCAATTGGGAAAATAGTTCAAATTTTTAAAACCCTGGAGTAAGCCGACACGAAATTTTGTTGTCTAGGCCTAGGGTTTATTGCCGGAGTCGGAACAAGAACCACCCCACACTGCCGTAGCTAGTCCCGGCCGCCAGCAAGCGTGTCGCTTCCGTTCCGGCTCGGCCACCAATTCAGATGTAGGAGGAATTGGCCCATTCTGTCCCGAACCTTTACCCATCCTTCAATTATTTTGACTTTTTCAAGTCAAAATAATTTTTCCAAGGCCTCAAACACAACAAGGGGAAGTTCTTGCTTGCCCATCGTTACGACGCGAGTGGTCGTTCATAGTTGAAGTGTCAACGCAAGTAGCTAGTTGCTGCGAGTTTGCATTTGAGCTTTGGTTTAATTGAGCACTCGATATCTGATCACACTGCATTGCCTTGTTACGTTTAGAAAACGAATGTCGGAAGGTTCGAAGATGGGTGTTGTGTGTGGACGTCCGCTAAGGTAATTGCTTTACGTTTTGCTCATTAAAATTGGACATTTTGTTTATTTGATTCAAAGAATGTATGTATTACTTTGTGGAGAGAAAGAAGTGGCACGCGATCGTGAACGTCTTAAGAAAACGTTCCCAACACCTGAGAATTACAAAACCCGAGTAAGAAGCGGAGTTGCCGCATCGGAGCTTTCTTCTCAACAACCGTACCAACGTTAGAAAGTATACTAAGCCCGGATATGGAGAACGAGTCGAAAACCCGAAACAAATACTAAGCCCGGTAATGGAGACCGAGTTGGAGAGATTGCGGAACGGAGTTTTCCTCCGAATGGGACGAGAGGACGAAGGTCTCTTTTGCCACCGACCGTCGAGGAGTGAAGCTGGCTGATCGGACGCTGATCGCGACACGTAAGAGGCGTACATTAGTAAAGTCGCCGAGTAGCAGAAAAGCATTGTTCATCTCTTAAGGAAAAAAAAAAGAAAAGGATAATACTTTCCATGAATTTAATAAACTTATAATTCTATTAAACTTAACTCGGTTTAATTCTTATTATTGATCTTTTCTATTCTAGTTGGACCTAGCAGG
This sequence comes from Beris chalybata, assembly GCA_949128065.1. NCBI lineage: Eukaryota > Metazoa > Arthropoda > Insecta > Diptera > Stratiomyidae > Beris > Beris chalybata. The sequence continues at coordinate 84,734,759 of OX421895.1, read as the reverse complement.
CGTTCGCACCTGCCTGTTGGTTTGGTGGTTGAGCCTTAAAACCTCCTGGCGCCCAAGTACTGTTGCCCCCTTTATTCTATAAATTTGTTAGTATCCCCAATACCTACGGCACGCCCGTCTCTGCAGCTCAGCCGGGAGAAACGAAAGAAAAGAAAGCGTAAAATTTTTTTTTTTTTTTTTTTTTTTTTTTTTTTTTTTTTAAGTTTAATGAACAATGCTTTTCTGCTACTCGGCGACTTTACTAATGTACGCCTCTTACGTGTCGCGATCCGATGGATTGATGTATGGTGGGGATTACCACATATTCGGCACCGTTTATCTGTTCGACAGTTCCAGAACTGGTGCGGACCGAGACAATTATAGCACCAATTTTTCCTTTTGAGAATGTCCTGCCGTTGCTCGACAGTCTTGTTTCAGTATTCTGGACAAGCACTGATATAATGGGAGGCATTGCATACCGCACATAAGAACTGCGATATTTTGATTTTATTTGCACTATCACTTGTTGAAGTGGCTGTGGCTTGATGAGATTTTATGCTACACTGGTTTCTCGTTGCTGCAGGAACTGTGGAACGTGATTTTCGATTGTTGGTTGCACGCGCTACAGCTTCAAGTGCATATACTCTGCCCAATAAAAATTCTTCAAATTTCTTGAATGTCGCGAACTGAGTTTCGGTACCCAACTGCTTCTCCCAATCGATTAGTGATTCTGCATCGAGTTTCCGAGTCATCATATAAACGATTATGCAATCCCAGAAGTCAGTAGGACATCCGAGCGCCCGTAGTGCACCGAGAGCTTCTTTGACTTCACCGAGCACTGCCTTAACCCTAAACCCGTGCCCATCAAGAAATGGACTTATCGTGTCCTGGGGCACTCAGTGCCCCAGTACACATTTCATACAAAATGTATGGGTGGTGTGTTGAAAATACGCTTATTTCTTTGGTAATTAGCGTTATTGATTTTCGCAAGCTGCTATAAGTTTGGAAAAAGAAGAGAAAATAAAAAATTGTCTCTATTTTCGAAAAATTAATAATAATGTTCACAAAGTAATGAAAAGAAAAAACTAAATCGAAATTCAAAATAAAATTATAATAATGTTCACAAAGTAATGAAAAGAAAAAACTAAATCGAAATTCAAAATAATAAATTGTCTCAAAAAAGCATCCATTTCCACTCAAAACAAAACAAAATTATCACAAAATACTCAAGTAACTATCACTTGAAATTTCATCGACAACTAAATGTATTCAACTGATTTTTATTTAAAGGATCTACATAAGCATATTGACGAAATCGCCTTGTTTTGTTTACATATTTATTTTTGTTTATAGATTTATCAAATGCATGTATTCAAATGTTTTGTTTTTAAATGGTCAATGTTCGTATGTTCCGTGGCACACAGTGCCCCAGGACACGAAATTGACCTTTTTTCTTCGTTTACATATTTATCAAATAAAACAGAAAATAACCAGTTCGATTCTTTTGTTTATGCATTTGTGCATAACATATGTTTCCAAAAATTGTGCATTGAGATGATGTTATAGAACTAGAAAGTCTCTAATTTACCGTTTGAAATTAGCTAGGGGCACTCTGTGCCCCAGAAACGGGTCTAGGGTTAAAGCAGTATTCTAGTCTAGAAATTTGAAAAAATCAAATATATATTATATGTACGCATCTATCAGTTACACTGCCTGAAACTTAACGTAAAACTTTAAACTCGTTTTTCTCGAAACTACTTTTTTCGATGCGGTTGACATAATATCTCAAGTTCTAATCGACCGATTTGCTTGAAATTTGGCATGAATATTCTTTTTATATTCCTCTATCGTATGAACCAATAAAAGAAATTTCATTTTCAATATTTTTAAAAAATTCGGGAAAGCTAAAAAAATCTGCCAACAGTCTGGGCGCAACTGTATTATTTTTCCGGCAGAAGTTCAGAACGCGTTCAATTCGGGGATGCGGTGTATGTTACTATGTGACTGAAAACCCAACAAAAAGTTCGGGAAGCGGTTAGAAAAGGGTGTAACATATGAATTAAATAATTAGGTCATATTCCGGGATGCGGTCTAGAGGTTGAATAAAACAAAAATTAAAAATAGGTGATTATTAAACAAACCTGGGGAAGTGAAAAGATATTCGATATCTGATCGGACCTGAGAAACATGGTGGAATTCATGAAAAAGTATACAACCAGTTTACACCCTCTTAGGGGTCGAATTTCAAAAAATCTTGAAAACACATTCTAGGTATTCACATGAAGAATCCGTAGAATAAAAATGAATTCAATATTTTGAAAGACCTAGTAGATATGACGAAAATCGTGAAAATATATGCATTTTATATTAACCGATATTTTTTTTTGCCCCCCTTCTGAACGCCAATGAATATTTGAATTTTTTTTATCAGAATTACTTTTCTAGTTAATTTACATATACGTACTGAGTTTCAACTTCCTAGCATAAGCCGTTCTGAAGTTAGGGAAAACACCCCCCACCACCGTACCATACTACCCCTAAAAAAAAAATTATTTTTCTACCATGCCGCTACTATAGCTTTATCTAAATACCAAGTTTCAGCTTCCTATCATTATAGATTCTTAAGATATAAGCATCGGAACTTTTTCTTTCTCACCCTTCCCCACCCTCACCCTCTACACCCACACCCCCAAACTTTTTTTCCCTACTAGGGTTCTAGTAGGCCTACTTCTGGTAAAAATTTGAAACATCCATCTTACACTGTTATTGAGATATGAATCGTGTTATTTTTGAAAAATTCTAATCCCTCCCACTTCCGTGCTCCTCCACCCCCTTCAAATATTTTACTTTAAGCAATCTTTATTTATCAATCTTTATAATAAAACCGAATTTTGTTTTTCTGGTTCAATTAGGCTGTGAGATATCGTAATCTAAATTTTTCACCCCCCACCCCCGTACGCCACTACCCGCACCCAAAAATTTTGTTTCAATCTACTCTCCCAGTATAACTACAGATATTTGTTAAGTTTTAATTGCTTGCTATTAATGGTTTAGGAGATATGGATTTTAGAATTTGTCGATCTCGGCATTTTTGCGTTTCGGACGCATTATTTCCCCCTCCACTCCCACACCCCTTCACCCATATCTGTTTTTTTTGCAAATGGGTCCATTATCAAAGCTCTATAGAAATTCTAAGTTTCAGCCTCCTAACACAAGCGGTTCCTGAGATCTTGAAACCTAAATTTTTCGTCTAAAACGCTTACCCCGCCTTCCCCCTTACACTTCCTCCCCTGAAAATAATGTCAATTCAAGGGGTCCACCAAGTCTATTCTTAGAAAAAATTTTAATTTAATAGCTCCACTGGTTTGAGAGCTACGAGCCTTCAAAGATTTTGGGGCGGTCGACGTACGGCGTACGGGGTACGGCGTACAGACGGAGTGAAAATTTGTATTGCTTTTTTCGCGTCTACTAGTCATGAAACGTGGAAAAAAAAAAAATTTTGAGGGCAGCAAATTTTTTTTTTTTAAAAATCGATAACAATACTGTATTATAAATAATACAGTAAAATTAGTGGGAAAATCGACATCAATTTTTTAATAAGCCACCATTATGCGAAAAAAAATTTTTTTTTCAATTTTTCTGGTTCATATGATGGCATTTATACTGATCAAAAATTATTCATAATTTTATTTTTCAGGTAACCAGGAGGGTAGATATCATGACGACCGGGACACGACTTTTTTTCCCCCCTTTACTTTAACGACGCATAACTTGCTGAAATTTTAATATTTTATTTTTTTATGTACTTTTGAAATATGAAAGCCATAAAAAAAAGATAGTAAAAATATCAACTGTTTTTTTTTATGAATCCTCAAAAAACGCTCGCATTTCGGGCTTCTAGACTAAAATACCGCCTTAAGTTCAGATGATGATTGATTTGATCGGTATTGAAAATAATGACGAAAAGTGAGTGTCTATTAGTATTCTTTTATTTTCATATCGATCTATCAGGACTTGCCACGCTCGTTTGAAGTTGTCGCAAGAAACGTCAAAGTTTATGACTAATTGCGCTGCTTCGCCACTTACACTCATCTTGAGGTATTGCATTTTCTCAACGTCAGATATTTCTTGATTGTTACATATCATGGACGTAAAGAGGTCATGGAACTGTCGCCACTCACGATATGATCCTGAGAATCGAGGTAGATTAATGCGCGGTAATTGACGAGAGTTTAACGCGATTTTTCCGTGTTGTTCGGCACTTCTTTTTCTTCCCTCTTTGACTTCAATTCTTTTAAATACACAAGCATTTCGGATCTTGCGTCGACGTATTCTTCTTTGCATATATTATATAAATAATTCGGAAGATGATCCTTCAACAACAAATTATAAATCAATAAGCAGAGTATTGGCAAAGTTCGAAAAACTAAAGATGCAAACATATTCTGTAGGAACCGAAATTGATTGTACCTCCCAGAATTATTAATTTTTCCAAAACATAACAATATAAATCAGCCAATAATTCACCATCAGAGAAAAATAATATGAAAGACGATCCTTCGACAGCACATTATAAATCGATAAGCGGAGTATAGGCCATTTAAAAATTCGAAAAACCAAGGATGCAAACCTATTTTATAGGAACCGAAATTGATTGTACCTCCAAGAAATTTTAGGAAATATTGGTTTTTCCATCAAAACATAACAATGTAAATCAGCTAATAATTCACCCTCAGAGAAAAATAATTCGAAAGACGATCCTCCGACAACACATTATAAATCGATAGGCAAAATCGATTTCAAAATTCGAAAAAATAAAGAGGCTAACATATTCTATAGAAACCGAAATTGAATGTACCTCCAAGAAATTTGTAGAAACTTTTTTAAACATAACAATTTAAATCAGCCAATAATTCGCCCTCAGAGAAAAATAATTCGAAAGACGATCCTTCGACAAAACATTATAAATCGATAAGCGGAGTATAGGCCGATTCTCAAAATTCGAAAAATTTCTGAGATACTCTTGGCTGCCGATAAAATAAAATACGTATCGTTTAGATTTTCGTATTCTACAAAATACATTGGTATATATTATAAAGTCGGCGTTCGGCACTGGGCAATGATCCCGTAAGTTGAACCGAAATATCTTTTCGTCAAAAAGGTTTTTTTTTTGGTTCATCCCTTTTTTTTTACCTATGAATGAATATATTACTTATATTCTTCCAAGAATCAATCCCGAGTTTCATGAATGGAATCTGTACCTTCTGACTGTATCTATTTATTTTAATTAGTCCCTTTTTTAAAAAGGGTACCTCTCATTTCTTTAATATGAGATTCTTTCCAAGAAACTTGGTTGGTTCCAGGGACCTGGTAATAAAATGGACTACCCATATGAGATTTTCCCATACAATGTCCGAGACAACAATGGGCCAAAAAACATTTCCCTCTCTTTCCCACTCAATTACACGGTGTTGTTGTTGTGCGGATATTGAATTTTCGAAAAGTTTTGAAACTTCAAAGTGACAAGAGAAAATTCATAGTGAGAACTGCCACAACAAATTAGGTAAGAAAAATGTTTGCTTTTGAATTTAATATATATGTAATAAACTTTATGTTAAAGTAAATTTTTTTTTATAGTAAAGCCCAGATCACAATGCATCCGTTCCATTCAGCTATGAAAGTAGACCAGGAGTCTGTCCAATGTTCAGCTATAGCTGCTTCGATAGCAGCTATAGCTGCTTTTTCCTATCCAATGCAACAAAAAGCTGCTTTCTCGTGCTTGCTATTTGACAGTTATTCTGTCCAGTCCATTCAAATAGCTGCTATCATAGCTGCTTTTCACTGCTTAGAGTACAGACTGTAAGTTAAGTTTAAGTTTAAGTTTTATTGCCAAGAAATACAAAAATATAACATTATAAACTTAACCATTAAATCCAATACTATAACACAAAAGGTGTTTTATAAGTAAACTTAACAAAGAGAAAACATCAATAATTCATGAGTTTAACTTAATATAATTCCCAATAAGGAACAATAGCATTAAAGGCACATGCGTTGGCAAATACGCAGACCTGGGAATCTTCATCAGAAAAAAATAATATAATAATAATAATAAAAATAAAAAAATATAAATAAAAAAGTAATAAAAACTAAAATAATAAAGAAAACAAAATGAAATTAAAAACAATATTGAAGGTCCATCAAAAGACCCTTAACGAAGTTAAGCAAGGCAGAGGAGGCGAAGAGCCATATAAACAAGCAGTAAGTGGCCGGGATGCAATAGATTGATACAAGCTACATACAGTAGCGCTAAGCAATTAATTCGTAACGCTAGAAAAAAAAATAATATTTTGAATAAATTATAAATTATAAAATTATTTATCTCTGCGATAAACTATCCAAAAAGTGGATATTACAGTAACATTATCCGAGTAGTGACCACAACAGAATATAAACACGGTGTTAACAATAACGTGCCGAATATCACAATCTTACACATAGAAGTACAATATCTAAAAAGGTATGTGCCATGTATATTTATAACCTAAAACTCATCTATCTCCTGCAGTCTATTGATAAAAAGACCGGAAGCATAACAATATATTACAATAGAACCTACCGTCGCCGAACCCAAAGACAGGGCATAGTCACAATCCGTCCAGCACCAAATGCTGGATAAGATATCGTCCACTGTGGAGTCGTGAAGGAGAAGCACCGGCAATTACAATCTTAAGCTATACAAGCTGCGCAGGCACGTTAATATAGGCAGGGCTGACAAGGAATCTTGACCAGCCAACCTAGCCTCTGTGGTGAGACCCATCCCTGCCATCATAGAAACCAATGGGCCTTTTGAAATTTTCCACCGCCTCCGTACTGGAGCTATCCACCAGGCACAGCGGAGAAAGATAGAAGAAGTCTCCAGGGTTATTAGTGAAATTAAAACAAATATTTACTAATAGTTCATTCTCGTGATCGGGGAGTCTTTTTGCCCTCTTGCTCCAGAGAATGGAGAGGTAGTTCATGATCGGGGGGATCCCGGCTTTTTCATATATATAGCCAAATTCGAAAAATATCTGTCCTTCTCAACGAATAGCATGAACAGGCAGTGTCTGAGAATCATCCTCTCAAAGATCTCTAATTTTCTTGCCATTGTAGTAGAGCAAGTGAACCAACAGGCAAATCCATAATTCAAAATAGGTCTGATCAATTGTTTGTATTTATATTAGGAGTTCGTGTTCGTATGGAGTTTGCCTTTGTGATGCAAGAGGCTCCTAAATTTCAGTAAGATGTGTTTGGCCTTCTGTAACTGGATGGCTACATATTCGTTAAATTTGAATAAGGAATTAAAATTAATACCGAGGTATTTAATAGACCTTTTAACCTGAATGACCCTATCCGCCAGAAGAAATCTAAGCTCTCTACTTTTCCGAACTGTCCCTTTAGGACCCTTTCCACTCGCATTCCTTAGGCAGATTAATTCACTTTTCCCAGGATTTAGCGACAAACCCCAGGCAGTGTAAAACTCCTTAATTAGCTGAATGTGAGAAGCTACCCTTTCAAGTGCTAGCTCGGGGTCTAAGTTCGCGGAATAAACCACTGTATCATCAGCGTACAGTAGGGCGCAGGATTGGGAATGCGAGGAGCCCAGCACATGAGGAAAATCATGCATACCTAAATTGTATAATTTGGGGCCCAGAATCGACCCTTGAGGTACGCCCCTGGCAACGGAGACCAAGTCTGATTTCGCCTTGTCCAGTTCCACATAGAATGATCTGTCCCTAAGGAAACTGAAAATGAACTTAATGATCATAGGAGGAGCGTTAATCGAAAGTAGCTTAAAAAGAATGCCGTCCGGCCAAACAGAATCGAAAGCCTTACTCACATCGAGGGTGCAGAGAACCGTGGACCTCTGACCCCTGAGGTTATTGGTAATATCGTCATGGATTTTGAGGAGAGCGTGCTCCGTGGAGTGCGCCCGACGGAAACCAAATTGCTCATTAGCTAGAATATTATTCTCCTCACAAAATGCGTCAATACGAACCGCTATAACCTTTTCCAGAATTTTCCCAATATTAGAGAGCATGGAAATAGGCCTAAAATTGTCTATGGAACAATCGGAACCCTTTTTCCTGATAGGGATTAACTTGGCAATCTTCCATTGAGGGGGGAAGAACCCGATATTCAAACAACTATTCAGGATCGTTAGGAGAAAGTCCAGGCCTCTGTCAGAGATCTTTTTAAGAACAAAGTTAGAAATGCCATCCGGGCCAGACGATTTTTTTCCCTTTAGAGATTTTAAAATAGACTTGAGAAGCTCAAAGGAAATAAAAGGATTTGTCCCTACTTCATACGCTGGGGCGATATCCGGGGGGATAAAGGAAGGTTCAAATCCACAACCGCCACGGTATGAATTCTCTTCCAAAAAGGATCCAACTGAGCGTTTGACCAGGCTGGATAAAGGGTCATCTCTATCAGCGAAACTATCCCTGTACAAGGATTCATAGTGGGCCCTAAAGGCTTCCAACTTGTCGGCTTGGTCAGTGAGACAGGTGTTGCCGACCTGGACCATACCGAAATTTGACTGATTCTTACCCCCGATTATTTTATTAAGTTCCCGAAATGTCTCGGGCCCTGGTTTAAGGAGTGATAGTTTTTTTTTGGACTCCTTGTTGAAGTGGGCGTCGACGGCCGAACTAATCTTTTTAGTGATAATTCTGATATCCCTTGCGATATCCGCACATTCTTGACTCCAGAAGTAATTATTGGACTCGAAACGGCGTTTCTGACATTTCTTCCAAATACGTCTTATTCTGAATAGCTCCTTGATATTTTCCGGGAGTTTATCCCTGAATTGATTCGACACCTTATTGGAGGTGTGCCTACTAATGACCGCCTTAATCGTATAGGTGAACGTATGAATCAGATCATTAATTTCCTCACAATTCAAAACTATATCCCGGGGATGTGAGAGGACTTCGAAAGAAGCATCCATATCTTCCCTAACTTTCTTCCAATCAGTCCTGACGTAGGAAACATAAGAATCCGCATTGCAAAAGGCCAATCTAGCGTTATGGAAAGAAAGACATAGCTCCACAGCAAAGTGATCCGAGAAAGGGACCGCCAGAGTCTTACAAGAGATGTTGTTAACACCAGATGGGAACTGATTCACGCAGTTGTGAGACACCAGAAATATGTCTAAACAAGCCCCGCTTAGTGGGAAGGTGGGACTATTCGGATGAATTAGCTCAAGCATATTGGAGGCAAAATTGTTGATCATCCAATTTTTTAGAAGTCTGCCAAAGCAATTATCCGTAGGGTTAGCCCAGTCAGGGTGCTTCGCATTCAGGTCCCCACCAACGATCACGTAGTCGAACTGGTTAATGGAGCAGAGGTCATTAAAGATGTTGAGAGATGTTTTAATGTCGATTAATTTTTCTGTACGGGGGTTGAAGTAGGTAGATATTAGAAGGATGCATTTGTCAGCCCCATTTGAAGTAAAGAGAACAATGGAAGCCGCCGACCAAGGGATAGGGTCCACCGAGAGGTTAACTTCTATAATACGAAGGTTCTGTTTTATAAGTAACAACGTGTCACAATTCTCGTCGTTTCTGAAGACCTTCGGAGTGAAGGAATAAGAAGGGATATTTTGGTTCTTAAGATTAAGAATAATGTGATCGTAAACGGACAGATTGAACGTAGCAATCTTAATTGCGTTACCCGCTCTGTTTTTAGAAAGAATAAAATCATTTGTTTTATAACTCTTAATAAGCTGGGCCCTAATGTCCCTCATGTCACAGTCAAAAACGAAAATGGGGGGACAGGGGTTGGACTTTTTCTCCGAGAGAGCTCCCTGCTGAACCTCATTCCGACTATTGGGGGGAGGGTCAGAAGCGCCTCCCTTAGAAGAACCCTGCCCCGGACGGGCCTGCGCGCCCACTCTAAGAGGTGTCCCAGCTTTGTTCGGGACCCGCCCCTTGCTGATCGACTCATTAAAATTTCCCGAAGGAGTGCTCCCGGGGTGATTCACCCTCACGACACCATCAATGGGACGGGGCCCTATGGGGCTCGCCCTATTTGTCAAACTAGAAGAGTTCCTGGAGGGCGCGGCCTCCGCCTGAAGGGCATTCACTGTATTTGCATTCAGCGGACGGAAATTAAATTTACGATTTGCACTAATAGACTGCAGGTTCCAAATTAAACCATCGATATTTTCTAAGCTTCTTAAAGGCACATACCTGTTGGAAACCTGAGAGTTAATAGCGGTCCGCTTCGATGCGTTATTATCGTTGAATGATGAGCCTTTATCCGAGGCGATAGAAGGCTTACGTTTCCGGATTGGGATTGATTGCCATCCATCGAGAACAGGATCACTAATGGCAACGGTATCGGACGGAGCTGGCTGGACAGCAGTATCCACCTTCGAAGGCGGTGGAGGGCCCCGCCCCCCAACGGCACGGACGGCGTAGGTTGCACAGCCGACACTAGTAAATTAGAGGAGCCACCGGCCACCCAATGCTGGTTATCAGTTGGGCCAAAGCCCGGGGCGCCCGGCACAGGAGCGCCAAGATGATTGTCGAATTGAATATAGGCCTGAGCCTCGAAGTTATTGGCGACGTCCATATGAGTAACAGAGTCGGCCCCAGCGCCTGTTCCAGGATCATGATCTCGAGGGCTGAGGGATCCCGCAGCCGTGGACGACCCTAAAGCGGTCCAGGTCTCGACGTTATTGAGAATAGCGAGCTTCTCCTCCTCACTGAGGTGTAGTTTAGGAATCTCCTTCCTGGGAATCATGCTTGTCTAGTAATGCACGAAACACCGATGAAGAAATACCGAATTGAGGTTAGAAATAAAATCGGCGAAAATCACCGAATGGCCGCCCCATCCAGACTCCTGGGTAGAAAAAACTGGCGTCACAGAAGAACGAGAAACCAAAATGCCGCTTATTATTAACACGTCGATGCAAACGATGTGAAAAAGAATAAATGCACCTATGCGCAATTTTCTGCTGACTTCACGCGGTTTTAGTGAAAACTGTGGTACGACAGAGCGATTAATAAATCGACCGACCTGGGTAAAGGTTCAACTTGAACTCAAGTATGGAGTACAGACTGTAAGCAAGAAAGCAGCTATGCGTTGCATTAGTATGTGTAATGTGTGACATTTTCGTTCCTCCAAGTGGAGAAATGTCATTTAAAATGTTTAATATTTTGTGTATTTTGTGTGTGGCCGTGAATAAAGTAAATTGTGGGCGAAAACAGTGAAAAATAGCAAAACGAGCTGCTGAAATTTTTGCAGAGGATATAGGCGAGGATGTGAAACGGTTGAAAGCAGACGAGCTCGTCAAGAAGCACACCCTGGACTCCGACGAAGAAGATAGCGGCGACGATGAGCGGTGGGCTGCATTTATATTCTCCCTATTTTTTTCACTGATAATTCGCGATTACGGCTTTCAGCTACAATATTATGAACGAAAATGATTTCGTGGGCGAAGAGGATTTAATCTCAGGAATGGACGGCGAGGTCGAAATCACCCCGTTCAACATGAAAGAGGAACTCGAGGAAGGACACTTCGACAAGGGACAATTCGATGGAAATCAAAGACAATTGGCTTGATAACATCGACTGGATTAAGGTAGGGAGTGCTTGGTATTTAAACGCATTGTTTGGGCAACTTTTAGAGGGAGAATGCTTTGTTTTGGAATCGTTACCAGCAAATCTATTTTCCAGGTCAAGACCGACAAGAACTACATCGAGAAAACCAATCGGGTCCTGGCCGACTCCAGTGATTCCGAAGACGAATCGTTCAAAAACTTCAATGAAATTAAAGCGTACAAGGAAATCTTCAAACTAATGGAGCCCGACGAAACAGTCAAGAAGACACTGCAACGACTGGGCTGCAAAACCCCAAAGCTCTCGTCTATCAAACGATTTTGAATTGTACTGTGGCGAGAGTGGTACTTTGTTGAATTTCGTCACTGTCATTTTTATTTTTATGTAAGTAGCCAGGAAACTTATAAAAATAATAGATAGTGAGAGAAAATGGAGTTCAACCAGAATTGTAAATTGAATAACATTAATTATATATAATGAATTAATTAATAACGTTATAAAAATATGTTGCTTTTCTTGAATATTAGAATAATTGTTTTTAATAAAATCGTATTGAAATAAAAATTAATAATTAATTATCTTTTAAACAAAAGTGAAAGATCAAACTTTTTATTAAAGTTTTAATGTAGGATAACATATCCCTACAACTGGTGACCCCAACGTGATCAGTAGAACAGATCAAACGTAAGCAAGTTCTACAACTGGTCAAGTAAAGACGTGTAACGCCGAAGCTGAGGTAGACGTAACGCTAAAAAAATAAAGAAACAGGAACAATAACAAAAAAAAAATCAAGACATTTAACTGGTCAAGAAAAGCCGTGTAACGCCGAAGAGGAAATAAGACGCAACGCCTTAGAAGAGAAGAAATAAAGAATCAAGTAATTGATAATTATCTGAAATAGGATATATATATATAAGAGTATTCCAAATAGTAATTTAAATATTAAAAAAAAAAAAAAAAAATTTAAAAAAATATTTGTGTAAAAAATGTTAAGTGACAACAACAACGTACCATCCTCCTTCGGGACAAGTAGTAATAATAATTCAAATATGGCGGCTGTAGCCGTGCAAAAAATTCAATTTTGGATATACAACCCAGCGGCATGGTTTAGAATGTTAGATAACCAGTTTGCATCAGCGGGTATAGTTACTGAATCAACAAGGTTCAATCATGCTTTAAGTATGCTTAGTTCATCAGAATGTTCTCAGGTTATGGATATTATGGAGAGCATTCCAGAGAACGGTCAATACACATTTTTTAAAACAGCATTGATTCAACGTTTTGGTGAAACGGAGGATACTAAATTACAAAAATTATTTACGGGTCTTGATTTAGGCAATAAAAAGCCGACCAAGCTTTTGGCATATGATGAAATCTTTAGCCGGCAGTTTGATCGAAGAAGTCGTATTAAAAAAAATTGTGGATACAAAGATTGCCACAACAAATACAAGTGATATTAGAAGCTAATTCAAGTGGTTTAGATGAGCTAGCAATTTTAGCTGATAAAGTTTTGGAAGTAACTTCGGCAACATCCACTCAAGTTTTCACAACGAACATCATTCCTTGTTCTAATGTAGATAGCAATTCTGAAACATGTGAAATAGCTAGTTTAACTTCGATTCAGAAACAATTGAATTTTTTAACGAAAAAGATAAATAAATTAGAATCTGCTCAACGTGAGAATAGGAGTAATTTGAAGCAAAAAAATTATAAAAATGAAGGTAATATAAATTCAAGTCACAAAATACAAATTCGGACAACGTAGATAAAAACACTTATTGTTTTTTTCATGAGCGTTTTGGTGAAAAAGCCTATAGATGTGTTCAGCCATGTAGCTATGAAGAAAAAAACTAAATGTATTGTCAGAAGTGGCGGGTTCTGGCATTTTTTCAACATCCAACCGTCTTATTATTTTTGATCCCCTTTCAAGGTTGTAACGATTTGGTCCGCAGAACGTTCAGTTGGCAATCGTCATTGCCGAAATTTTGAATGTTAGCCTTGCGGACGGAAAGTCATCCTCCATCTGTCGGAAGAAATCGTCATTTCTTCACCCAAATGAAGGATAACTTTCCTATTTTTATTTTCGTTGACTATGCGTCATTGGACACATTAGTCCCACGGATGACCACTGAAACGGCTGAGCATCTAGCATAAAAGCACGTGCCAGCTCGTCGGATGGGGTGGATTTGCCGTTTCGATCCGTGAACCAATTAATTATGCTCGGTGGGCCGACGAATGGGTTTGAGAACTCCCATTCTATCTGTCGGCGGGCTTGAAAGGATTGTAGGTGAGGGGCCAGATGCACGAAGGGTGCGGAAAAGAGTGTGGAGGAAGTTAGGTGTTTAGGGAGGGAACATCCAGGGTGAGATCATCCGACGAATGATCAAATAATATAACCTATGTGTAGTTATTGGCTTTGAAAATAAAATAAAACAGGAATCATCCGTCTAAGAACGGACACCTTGTGGCCTATTGTTGGTATGCAACCGTGTTGACCGTGCTACAGTGTATCATGCGTTTCAGGCAGTGTTTAAGGCAAAGCTTGTCGAATTGAGTCTTAGTTAGAGTCCGTGAAGACTTTAATAAACTAAATTAACCAATATATAGTTCAGATCGTGTAAAATATGTGTGGGATTCATACGATAAACTATTTGAAAAGAAACATGAAGTGTTCTGTCAATGGTTGCCGAAACCAAAGCGAGTTCCCGTCAAATAAATCGTTATTCAAGCAAGTAGACTGATTCTAATCATCTGTAGTTCTACGGTAGCTAATATCAATGAAGAATACATTTCAATTAAAGTTACGAAATGTACATTTTGATCGAAGTTTTCTTGCACACAAACTTTGTTTACATCTTATCATTTCTTGGAATATGAAAGCAGGGACGGAAATAGTGTTTATGCAATCACGTTCACAAATCTCTCAGCAACTTGGAATGCCTCGATTTCAGTCAAAATGATTTGATTTTTGAGTTTGCCCACTTTGCTATAGTGGTTAAATAAATTAATGCAAAAGGCTTCTTGTCTTACATACAAAATGCATAAAAGTGGAAGAAACAAAAAAAACTTAAACTACTTTACACTAACGTTAAACTATTTTAGCTTCGAAGACATTTAATTTTCTTTTTTTTCTTTTTGGTCATCACAGCAGCTGCACCAGAGCCCTTCGTTTCGAGTTCGATATTTTTCAAATTCTCCTCTTTAAAGTCGTTATGTAGTAGGACCAAGTTGCCCTTCTGCGGCCTACATTTTTGATTGTTACTCATAAAATTCGCCTAGATATTATTCAAATTTTTCAACGTCGATTCTTGTTTTGTCGGCGACGATGGTGTCTATGACGATGATGCTAATGATGATATAACAGTTGTAGACGATGCGTTTATATTGTTGCCAACTGGTCGGATTATTGTTTTCGTGAACGGTGCAAGTTGATTGGGTGCGACCCAGAATCGTCGTGCCGTCACCATAAATGAATCTTTATGGCCGTTACAAAAGCAAATAACTTCGATAGGATTGTTTAGATTGTATCGTATTCGTTTGGAATGATTCCATCGACGGAACTCGCGAAGTAACTGAACATCGGAAACCAAATTCGCGTACGATTTGAATCATGCGACATCAGAGCCTGATCATCTGCCAACGTATGATAGTATAAAAATAAACGGGACGTTATATAAAATGCAACAAAAACATCGGTCGAGTAATGTTCGTGGGCGCCAAGAATGAAAGATATACCAAACATGTTAAGTAGCCATGTCATTGGGTGAAGGAAGTACAAATTCCTTGGGGTATATTCTGTAATAAGGAGATTTAAAAGGAGGCAAAACAACTGTATGACCACTGAACATGTAATCGCCGCATGTCCGAACCCCTCTGATAGACATTCCTAAACAGCTCCAAATGGTATAAGCACGTGATACTCTTAATTCGATAGCCTCGCTGACGGTTAAATTTGAGTCGTCAACTTTATAGTCGTTTGGATTGCATTGAAGATGTGTTCCAGGTACACTTAGCGAGGTAATTAGCATCGTTACACATTTTAGAAGAAATACCGTTCCAGCTGCTGCAAAGAATCTTCGCAGCAAGACCAATCGATGCTTATGAAATATACAAACACATAGCCATAATGAAAATAATATCGTTCCAGTTATTTCGCACATATGAAATGCCCATGGAATATGCGGTACAGTATCCAGAAAAATATCAGGAAGGGGTGGATCTATTTTCATGTCGGGCGCTCGTTCATGAACTACAACCATAACAACGGCCGTTATCCAAGTCACTAAAAAAAACATAACCTAAGCTGATCATCGCCATGAAGACTTCCGGCTGGATGCGGGTAGCCTGACCATCGACTGACAGTGGCGGCGACACTCGAGCCAATTTATTTAAATGCAATAAATCAGACGTGTGAAAACTGCCCAAATGATGGCCTAAAATTGTGGCAGACGGAGGTGGCGATGACGGACAATCGGTGAGTCCCAGACAAACAATCGACGCCTGATTGTCCTTCTGGAGCGTTTTTGCCGCGATCCAAAATCGCTTGGTATCACTAATTCGCAAATTGTAGCCGTACTTGTCACGCAAGTCCCGGGTATCGTTTTCACTTAACGTCAGCACAGATTTACCGTCGATATCTTCCAGGCCGATGCAATCGACCACAACCTGGTCGAGTCGTTCATATTCCGCCCAGGCACTGACTTCGTGCTTGGACCAATCGAACACTATGCTTGTGCCACCGGGCATTTTATTTTCCGTTTTCGTTTCCACTTTTCGTTTTCACTTTTCTCACCGCTGATTGATGTATTGCGCGACAATTTCCATTGAAAGTTCGAAATGAAAAGACACCAAACAAAAATTTATTTCAATTTTTCATGCGTAACGATCCCGGTCTTTGTATTGAAAAGAAAAAGGAAAAAAAAACCAATGGGCCCTAAAAGTTAGCGTTACGCGATTCTGGCCGGGCTAACAAAAACACGCGGTCGGCCCGACAACGGTACCGGGGGGATAGGCGTCATATTAAAAAAAAATCTCTTTTGTAACTTCTTGGCTCTATCTTGAGCCCTAGGTGCCGTACTTTCATAGGGTGGGCATGCGGGAGATCTGTTATTCCCGAGCGGTACTTTCCCGTAGGGAACAAAACACAAAAAATTAATTCTCAAACTTACCCCAACTTGCTTGCGGGTTCTTTGCTTCCGTCCTTTTGGGTATACCCTCCGTTTAGTTGCCTCAAAAGTTCCACTTCCTTTTTTGTTTTGTCGTTGGTCGTCCGTTTCACCTTCTTTACTCCCAGCACACTTTGTGTAGCTTCCTGATAGTTTCTTTTTTGTTTTTTTTAAGATCCGTTCGCGATCGCGTTTGTCGGATGACTGGGGCGAGCGTCGTCTGTCTCGCTCGCAAGTGCGCGGTAGTTGACTCCTCCGCCACCGTGGGTCCGGGCGCTGCGCGCGTTGCGGTGATGTCCGTTGCATTTTGAATTTAAAAGTCGCGGGCGGCTCATTACAAATACCCACAGCTGAGCAAGGCCCGTCCGATGCACAGGAGGCTACAAAAGGAGACGCCTATGTCGATTCTCCCGCGCTGCTGAAATGTTGCTCCCTCGCTGCGGTCACAAAAAATTTGTTCTAACGAGATGGATGATTCATGTGTTTCTTCCTTTACTTAGTTATATTTTTTTTTTCTTTTTTTTTTTTCGTTGTGGTTAGGATATTTAGTCCATCTTTTTTGGTAGCTTCCTTTACCCTCAATATATGGTATATTTTTTTATTTTTTTTTTTGTGGACATATTCTTGATCCCATCTTTTCTAAGCATTTATGACTAATTCTATTGACAATGATTTTACAGTAAAGATGGGGGTAAACAGTTACAATTAAGAAAATGAGATAACTATGATTATAAAAATTAATAATTATTTTTTTTTTTTTTTCTAGGATTTAATAACGTATGAATTCACATTGGTTCCTTTAAAGGACTATTACTACAAAAATCAACCACATAAGTGCAACAGACCCCTATCACATTGGTATTTATTTACAAAATTTTATTAATGCACCCTGTATGTGATGTTTTAATTTTAATAAATTTGAAATTCAAGGCTCTATCGTTTGGTGATTAAAAAAAAATAATAAATTCGAGACAGAACGACTATGCTTAGTGCCTCCAGATAACAACAAGTATGTCGACGAAGGAAGATGCTCGATGTTAGCCTGGTATGTAGCGTCTGCAGGGAACATGGAGCATTCTCCTTCTCTCTGCGCGTGCTAATTACTTACGACAACATGTGTGCGAGACCGCTAGTACATATCTTCAACTAAAAAAAACACAGCGGCCCCGCAAACGACATTAACTTACTAAATTAATATTTTAAATGTTAATACTCGATATGGAGTCTCAAAATTTAACAAAAAGGAGAATTATGTTTTGGTGGTTGTAGCAAGGTGATCGCGTTTGCTCTCTTTACGGAGGCATATAACAATCCCTTATCATCCTGACCTCCCGTTCGTACGCTTGCCTACGACTTGACTAGGAAATCCGTTAGGGAGTTCACTGCTTTAGATCCTTAGCGTGATACGTCCCTACAGATTTTCCCTGTAAGTTCTCGACTTCGTACATAGAGTTCCCGATCTTCCTTACTATACGGCTTTTAATAAACTTCGGTGCTAGTTTCGCACTTACTCCTTTCGTGGCGTCGCTTAACACGAAATTCCTACGAAATACTTCCTGCCCAGGTACGAAATTGACCACTCGCGCTTTCAAATTATATTTCGAGGCATACTTGCGGTGAGTGTCCACCAACTTGGTTTTTACTTCAGCGCGTATAGCTTGCATATGATCTGTTCTGGCTATACATTTTATATCTCCTGTCAGCATGCTTTGGAGGCTTCTTAAGAGCGGATAGGCTGATCCATGGCAGATCATATTTTCGCCAAAGTTTAGATAATATGGGGAGTAACCAGTGGCTGCATGAACTGCTGTACGCAACGCACACGCTATTTCACTGAGGTGAGCATCCCACTCCTTGTGATCTTTTCCTAAGTAGGACCTGATTGCAGATAAAATGGACCGATTAACTCTCTCAGAAGCGTTAGCTTGTGGCGAGTAAATGGCTGTGCGAGTGTGTGTTACCTGATATTTCTTTAACAATGCCGCGAATTCCTTGGAGGTGAATTGCACACCATTGTCTGATACGATATATTCTGGTACGCCGTATACGTGGAATAATTCCGATTCGACATAAGCAGTGATAGCTGAAGTAGTGGCGCTGCGTAGAGGTTTCAACAACACGTACTTGGTGAATTGATCCAATATTATGAGGATGACCGTGTTTCCCTTTTTCGAACGAGGATAAGGACCCATTAAGTCAATATAAATACGTTGCCAGGCTCGTTCAGGAGTGAACTGAGCTCTCATGACTGGCTTCAAGGCTATGTTCGGTGCTTTGGTCTCCTTACACGTATCACATTTCTGAACGTATTGCTTAACTTGTTGTGCCATTAGGGGCCAATAATACCGCTCACGTAGTCGTTCGAGTGTTTTCTGTACCCCTCCGTGAGCAGCTAATGGTGGGTCGTGTGCGTCCTTAATTAGGCCCGATGCCAATTCATACGGGACCCATAATTTCCAGGGCGTACCGCTTACCAAGTCACTATCTTTGTCCGTTGGGTGGTATTTATAAACGAAGTCACCGGCTACTCGGGCATTAGTGAGATGGGCATTAGCATTAGTGAGATGGTGAGATGGATTATCAGATATGGATTTTATCAGCCTTTTATATTCTGCTGAACTGAATAATGGCGATTCGAGGTCTAATTCGGGGGACACATTAGGGGATAGGTCAGACAACTCATCAACGAATACTTTTGACAGTGCGTAAGGTACTACATTTTGGCTGCCTTTCCGGTGTTCTATTTTAAAGTCGAAAGCTTGCAGCTTTAATGACCATCTGGCGAGTCTTCCACTCAAATCTTTTTGATTCATTAACCACTTCAAGCTAGCATGGTCGGTAATTATAGTGAATGGCAATCCTTCAATGTAAGCGCGGAATTTCTTTACGCATATGATAGCTGCTAGACATTCTAGTTCAGTGATGCTATAATTACGTTGCGCGTCGTTCAGTTTTTGTGACACGTAAGCTATCGGTTGTTCTTCTCCTTCACTACCAACCTGACACAATACTCCGCCTACTCCCGTGATGCTTGCGTCGCATTGTATGAGAAAAGGTTTCGTGAAATCGGGATGGCTGTTTTTAATGCTTCGAAAGCGACTTGTGCTTCCTCAGTCCATTTCAGACCTGCAGTTGGTTTCTTTAAGCAGTCGGTTATGGGTGTGGCTAATGCTGAGAAGTTGTGTATAAATCTTCGGTACCACCCGGTCATTCCCAAGAACCTTCTGATCTGTTCAGCGTAGTGGGCACTGGGAAGTCAGCTATGGCTGCCACTTTATCGGTGTCTACTTTCAACACACCGTCTCCTACGATATAGCCTAGATATTTCACCTCAGTCATGCAAAAATGACTCTTGGCTGTGTTTATTGTAAGTCCTGCCGCTTTTAATCTTTCGGCCACTTCTTGCAACAGATCTAAGTGAGAAGGGAAGGTAGGAGAAATGACAAGAAGATCATCCAAATAGACAAATATTCTCTCACTTGAATTGGCTGATAGAGGTTACATCACTTTATCCATCAGCCGACACATTCTTTGTGGGGCATTGCATAGTCCGAACGGCATGACTGTGAATTGGTACAATGGTCTACCTGGTACAGTGAAGGCGGTTTTTTCTCTTGACGTAAACTCTAAGGGGATCTGCCAGAACGCGTCTTTCAAATCTATAGACGAGATGAAGCGCGTGTCTTGCAGTCTACTCAAGAGCCCATCTATACGTGGTAACGGGTACGCGTCTTTGACCGTCACGACATTTACTTTACGAGAGTCTAGACAGAGACGAACTTTTCCAGGTTTTTTCACTAAAACTACTGGCGAGTTCCAGGCACTCATACTTTCTTCTATGACTCCTAAACCTAACATGCTGTCTAATTCATCATATACCAGTTTCTGTACGGCTGGAGAAACAAAGTAATGCCGTTGCTTGATAGGTTCTGCGTCACCCACGTCGATTACGTGCATTTCCACCGAAGTCTTGCCTAAGCCCAATGTCGCACATGATGGAAATTTCGCAATTATGTTGTTTAATGCTGACTGCTCCTCAGCAGTGAGTACATGTTGCTTAGGTTTTGGTTTGGGTGCTACTGTTTCTCCATCCAACTCTAACGACTCGATTAGTGCCGCCACTAATCCAAATGCTGACCAGAAATCCATACCTAAGTATAATTCCTGTTGCAAATCGGGTACAATGTATAATTTTAATTTTTCGATCTCTTGGCGAAATTCGACTACGGCTTCTATATGTCCGTGTATGACATGTACCGCCCCCCCAGCAGTACTTAAGGTGTTTAAGGAAACATTAAGGGACTGATCCATCTGTTCCAGGTGTTCAAGAGCGTTTTTACCCAGACAGCTCACGCTGGCACCACTATCTAACAATCCTATAAGAGGAACGCCTCCTATGATGACGCGTGCATAAGGTCTGGGGTCTCCTGCTTTATAGTGTATCACCGTGAGTTTGGTGGGGTGGTCCATTTTTAGGGGAGTGCGCAATTCCTCGATGAAACCAACTTCTTCTGGCTCTGACTGCACTCCTTCTGATGAGGGTGATGTCGAGCCGAAGATGCGATTTCTCACTAAATTGTAATTGGCCGCCCGGGCTTCAAAAGTTTGGCGGTATAAAGGGGTACTTTCCAAAATGGGTTCGAAATTTGGTGAGCGAGAAGTTTTTACGAAATTTTTATGAAAGATGGGGGTGGGTTGAGAGGTCCGACCTTTTATAATTGAGTTGAAACACTCGGACCTCAATGTAGCATCAGTGTTTACTGGTTTAGGCTCGATGGTCGGACCATCGCTCCAGTGGCCACTTCCGTTTGTTTCAGTTTCCATTCGTTGTATCTCGCTTTTTGCCTGGGCCGGTTGGATCTGGACCGGCCCCCTTTCATGTTTTTTGTACTGCATTTCGGACAATCGCGGGTGGTTTTCCCTTTCTCGCCGCAATAGTAACAGAATAACGCCCGCATTGCCTCGGGACATTCACGAAAGCCATGGCCTTGTTCGTCACAATTCCAACATACCCAATTGGACGTATCAATCTCTTCTACTTCTAAATCTGACATACCTTCATCTACTATGTTCTCCACCAAAGGTTCGTCGACTTCCAATATTTGGTAATATTTCTTACCAACTACTGGGCGTTTTTCACCTTCAGGTGACGCTCGCAAATAAATTTCTGCGCGACGGCCTTCTTCCCTAAACTTATCTACTGACTTCAAATTCATCGCATATATTAATTGAGCTATACGTGAATTAATGTTGGGCAACATGAGCCCGACCATTTCTTCATCCCTCATTGGTACCGTGCGCTGATTGTTTAGCGACACGATAACAGTTATGTAGTCCTCCACGGTTTCTCGAGTGGATTGCCTACGTCTTCCCATCGCATGGGTTATCTCCGCGTCTGAACTCCACGCTTTAAACCTCTTAAGCAAGGCGTCCTTGAGCTCAGTCCACGTCGGATTTGCATTTGTTCGTAAGTATTGCCAGTACCAGGCATCAGCAATACCAGTCACACAACGATGAAATTGTTCTACGAAGTACTGTTCATTCACGGAGCCTATTCGTATCATGCGGTCGATTCTGAACAGAATCTCGTCGATTGGCATGCTTCTTGAGGTGCCATCGAACTTTATATTCCAACGATTCAATGGGCTATTCGACCGTGTTTGATTGGAACTGAAATTACTAGTTCGCAGACGTGGCGAACGTTCCCCGAAGCCCTGAGTTATAGGCTGTGACGTTTCAGCGGAAGATGATGGCGGCGCATAGAATTGCGACTCGTCAGGCCGCGCGTTAGCATAAACTTGCGTCTGCGCTTGCGCTTGTACTCGAGTCTGAGCCTGTGCCAGCTGAATTTTTAATTGCTCAAGGGCCTCACGCATCTCTTGTACATCGCGTTTGTGTTTACGTTCCTGTGCCCGAAACACATCCCAGCTTAACGGTGGCCCGTTGCTTGGGGCCGGGTTAGACCTGCCTGCCGGAGCTAATTTGTTGGAAAAATTGTCCCATTGCCACTCACCCCTGCGTAGGTCGTCTTGTGACGAGGTAAACAACCTGTCCTGTCGCCCCTGACTACTAAACTCGTTGGTACGACGCGGATCCGGCGGGGGCCTGGAGGTGTCCAACTTCCATTGGGATCTATCTCCCACGGAATGTTTGGACCCTCCCGGCGAATTCATCGGTGTATTAGTACGCGATACATTGGCTGAGGTTGGGTTGCTATTTATGGGGAAAATGTCTAACTGCTCGGCTTCAGACAAATCATCTTCAATTAGGTTACCTGATGGTATAGGGTCCTGTCTTCCTTCTCTGGCCTTTCCTCTGGTCACAGGACCAGTTTTAGGGATTGCTCCTTTATTTAGCGGTGAACGTAGCATCTCTTAGACCTGCGGGCTTCGTTGTTGTAGCCGGTGAGAGAAACAACAAATTTCTGTTAATAATCCACCAAAAAGGTAACACGCTGCCTAACGACTGGTTATCGCTTTTACGATCGTCTCGACTTCCTTCGGATAAATCTTCTGTGACTCTGAAAATAAGGTTGACTTAGCAGTCACGGGTTATTAGAGTACACCTTTTGAACACAACACTTAAACCGCAACCTGCACATTGAAACTATGAGACAGGAAGGTAGGTAGGTACACGTGGCTGTCCGTGAGAACACGGACACACTTAGACCTAAAAGGTCCGTTGCGGTACCACAGGATCTTCGACTCCGGTCCTACTCGTCGAACCATTTAGAGCTTATAATAAAGCGTTGGATTCTCGCGACCTCCATTGTGGCAAGTTCACCAAGACAGTTGAAGAAGTACGCTCCGAGATGAGCTTTCCTTCTGACGGACAGGGCTGGACAAGTGCAGAGAAGGTGAAGGACTGTCTCCTCCTCCTCCTCGTCCTGGCAGCTTCTACAGAAGTCGTTTGAGAAAAGTCCAAGCCTTTCTGCATGCCGACCTATAAGACAGTGTCCGGTTAGGACACCGACTGTTTTGCTGATGTCCGCCCTTTTGAGCAGAGTCAGCCTTTTAGAACGATTAAGATCCAGCTTTGGCCAGATCTGTCTCGCAGTGTGACATGTTGTACCCTCCGCCCATCTTGAGTTGGTTTTCTCAATTGAGTCCAGTCTCAGTAGCAGTTTACATGTGGAGAGAGGCACACCCAGGTTCTGATATACCGGCGAAGTATGAAGGGTAGTGCCGCGCCGAGCGAGTTCGTCAGCCATACAGTTCCCTGGAATATCCATGTGTCCTGGCACCCAGCACAGAAGAATATTGAACTGTTCGGCCATCGCCTTAAGAGATGATCTACATTCTACGGCGACCTTTGATGTTGTCGAGGTCGATTCCAGGGATTTTATCGCCGCTTGGCTGTCTGTGAAAATGCTAATATCCTTAGTAGATATTACATTACACCTCAGCCAGGACAGGGCCTCCTTGATCGCCATAAGCTCCGCCTGATAGACACTACAGTGGTCCGGAAGGCGGAAAGAGCTGCTAATATTAAGCATTTCAGAGAAAACACCTCCACCTACCCCGTCTTCAGTTTTGGAGCCGTCCGTATATATGTGGGCGGACTCCTTCTTCGTTCGTACCAAGTCCCTTTCCTACTCTAGGCGGGTTGGGATGGCTGTCGAGAAGTTTTTATCGAAGTCATAACTGGGAGGGGTGTAGTCGGTGTTTTCAGGAATGTTGAAGTGACTCAAAATTGTTGAGTGGCCTGCACATATGTCAGTCCACAATGTGGAGGCCTTTAGCCGAATGGCTGCACTGGCTGCCATTTGCTTGCCAAAGATGTCTAAGGGTGGCAGACTGAACAGCATGTCCAGCGCTGCAGAGGGAGTTCTTCTCAGAGCTCCGCTGATGCATATGCATGCTGTTCTTTGTACCTTTCCCAGTGTGGTGCGGTTAGCCGCTTTATCTAAGGCCGTCCACCAGGCAACAACACCGTACATGAGTATCGGTCTGATGACGGACACGTAGAGCCAATGAACTATCCGGGGTTGCATACCCCATTTAATGCCAATGGCCTTTTTGCATGAGTAGAGCGCAACTGTTGCTTTCCTTACTCGTTCCTGAATGTTGGGTTTCCAGTGAAGCTTTCTGTCCAAAATAAGACCCAAGTATTTTGCACTATCGGTGAAAACTAGACTGGTACCATTCAGAGAAGGAGGGTCTACGTGAGGAATTTTGTATTTCCTGGTGAAGAGGACTAATTCTGTTTTGCATGGGCTCACGCCCAGTCCGCATTCAGAAGCCCAATTGGAAAGAATAGAGAGAGCATTAAACTATGAGACAACACGTATGAGAAATTTATTACATGAGCAAAGGCTAATGTCCGTCACTCTAATACGACGATTTGTGGCCAAAGGGGGTCAAGGGGCCAGATGATATGCGCCGTAATTCGAAACACTAGGGTACTTGTACTCAATTCATTTATTTATAGCTTCAGTTTTTTTTTTTTTTTTTTTTTTTTTTTCTTATTCATATTGCTTCATTAAGGTAGGGTAGAAAAATTACAGTAATTTCTATTATATATTTTTTTTTCTGTTAGTCAATATTACATTGAAATATTTTCAATGAAATTGATTCGCTCGAAAATGGAATTCTCTAAACAAAATGTTATACTACCAATTGCTTTAATAGCTAATGGTATTTGTTATAATATTTCTTTTCTTCTGCTTCATTATTTTTTTCTTGCACTGTTAATGTATTGGAAAAATGTGCACATATTTTCCAAAAAGGATTTGGGTACGCGTTTTATGTTTTTTCGTACAAGTGCAAAAATGTATTTACAGGATTTATTTTACAAGTTGTGAATAAAATAAGAAGCGATTATTATCATCTTTGTAGCATTCGAAACAATACCCCATTTTTCCTTTTAAGTACGCGATTTAAATTAAGCTGAGTAAACGGTTTCATACGTTACA
Source organism: Beris chalybata (assembly GCA_949128065.1). Lineage (NCBI taxonomy): Eukaryota > Metazoa > Arthropoda > Insecta > Diptera > Stratiomyidae > Beris > Beris chalybata. The sequence continues at coordinate 84,709,091 of OX421895.1, read as the reverse complement.
ACAATTGTCGTAAGAGGTGTCATTGCACATATTAAAAAAAATGCTTCTACGGGAGAACAGAAACTACATACTTAAAGAAAACGTAAATAACATTAACCGTTTTTCTTACAGGAAGATAGTGCACAAAATCGGTGTACGAATAGATTTCCCTTCAACGTAATTACATCAATTAAAAAAAACCAGTACGTTGAATGTAAACCATTCAGTCCACATTTACATGATTAATGCCGCGCTCACAAGAACTAATATCTGTCTTACAAAACCATGATAAGAACGCGAAAAAGGACGATCGTTTTACGTCTAAATCTAGTCCTATAATAATTTAACTACAGTTTAAAAAGTTCAACTAGATTCAAATTTCAAACTATTTTTTTTTTCGACAGTATTGTCGAGTAGCAAACCGGAAAGGAAGTACTTTGGTTGTTTTGTTTCATTATTTGAATGTTTATTATTATAGTTTATTGTAAATACGGCGTTAATCTTTAGGTGTCGGATTTTGTGTTTAATACAGCCAGCAAAAACCTGTCCTTCTAACGTCGGTTTCAGCACTAACTGTTTCGTACTCCAAATGGGAGCTGTAAATTTTTTATTTTATATTATTTACACGACTTATTGTTTTGGGAACATGCCAACCCATGAATTCCATTTCAATGTGGATGGTTCCGTTTTAAAACAAAACCCCTTTTTGTGGGAATTTAAATTGTAATGTACGTGATAAAGTAGTTTCTTTCGAAACGCAATTTGATAAATATTCTGCTAAAGGATCAGATTCCTTGCACATTTTTGTGATCGACGATACCGAAATAACAACATAGGACCAATTCCAAATTTATGAAGTTGCATTATAACAAAAATAATGACAGGTTCGAAATAGTTAGCAGTATTAATTATTCTTAAAATTATTTTATTGTAGATATACTAAAGATTAGACTTATAACTACAAAGAGATCATTTTATGTAAATTTATATTGAGAAAGCGTCATACCTACTACATGTAATGTAAAATAGAAGAACATAACTGAAACGAATTTGAGCTTAGCCAAAAAATTTTCAAGAAAACAATTTTATTGTGTCTAATGCATAGACGGTAGACACTCGAAATAAGTAACCAATCAATCACAAATAAATACGAACGGTTTTCAATTAAAATAAGGAATTTTCGAAACGAAATAATAAGCGATGTTTAGAATTTCCTTTCTAAATTTTCCATCGAATTGTCTATGAGTTTAATTAATACGAGGGAAGTGAACGTAATGCTTTATTCAAAGTAAAAAAAAAACGAATGAAAGAAAAAATAATTTTCTATATTAGTATGACGCATTATTCCTTCCAGGTTACACGTTTTGATTTTTATCTACAACGATTACTTATAGTTTTAGAGTAGGAATAATTACTATTTATTTACACTTAAACGTGTCCTTTAATCTTACAAAAGGAAACTTTTTGAAATTTAAACAAGTTCGTCCGAGTTAGTCTGTAAAACCAGACTACAAAAACATTTACAGGTTTGTTTGCGATCATTAATAATCGCCAGCTTAAGCTATTCGATTGACCAATTGTGTCTTTCGTTGATTAGGATGCTGTTTCAACTGCAAGGACAACAGTTTGTTACGAACATAATTCGAGTGATCAACTTAGTGATTAATCTAGCATTTGTTTGTCTGTTTATTGATAAATGCTAATGTGGCTTATAAATTAAAAGAGGACTTTTGAGTACGTTTGCTTCCGCCGTGGGAATTTACATGAACTTGGAACTATGTTCCTTCTCTTATTGAATGGTTTAGGAAGGATTTCACGCCAGACTTACTTATAGTAAGCTAACATTTTAATAGGCTTGCGTTAGTTCCTATTATTAAAAGTAAGTACTAATTCCGTTGGTTGAAATGTTGATTGTTGTAAATTCAAAGTTGAGACGTGCTTTGTGTGATGTTAGGACTCAAGGCACGCCGTTCCCAGTTGTCGAATTAGTCACTGAGTTTAGAAGGTGCGCAAGATGGTACTGCTAGTTTTGCTGTTGTGTAATCTGTAAAGATATCGTTTAGTTTGGAACATAAGAGAGTGAGGAGAGCCAAAGAAACCGAAATACCCGCCTATCCTCCTACTCCTCTTGAACCCCTGGTCCTTTGAGGCCGTAGGTCGTTGGGTCAGCCCACCACCGGTATCGAATGGTTCGAATGTCCGCAACAGACGGTGGGATGTTTGGTGGTATTTTGGAGGTACTGGGCACCGGTTCTTCAGCTGCTGATGTCGGACGGTGTTCGCGGTCTGCTGGCTCATCGGACACTGCCTCGGGCGTCCTAGTCTCCAACTGTTGCATCTGTTCGTGCAGATCTCAAACATTGCGTCCCAGCTACGAGAGTCTAAACGCTGGAACAAGTTGGCCCGCAGTTCGTCGGACATGAGCGCCAGTACGTCTCCTCCGACATACTCTTTCATATTCTGTGTAAACGGCCTAGTCGCCCATAATGTAGGTCTTTTTCGACAACGTTTTACCACCTCGTCTTTTATCCCGTTTACCGGTGCTTGGTATAGGAGACATATGGCGTTCAGTGACAGTGGTGGCCAGCGCGATGGACACTAGGGTTCTGTTTTCGCCTTTGCGAGTGGACTGCCCGTCCAACCCCAGGGTTTGGCGTATTGATACGGTCCAACCCCGCAGCAAGGTGGTGGCCATCTCTACCTCCTCATCCGATTGTACGCAGATAACATTCGGATTAGAGTGTCTACCGGCCGTCGCATCTCTGAACCCGGTGTCAATTGTGCAGCTAAACTTTGTAGACTTGGTCTCCGATGGGCCAATCTCAATTCTTTTCAGTGGGGAAGAGGTGCAAGCACTGCGATGAGGAGGAGTTTTCTGTCCTGCGTCGGTGCTCGGCGGCGCAATCGACGACGCCTTAGTGCGCGGAAAACGAAATGGCGGATCCGCGACACTAGGAGGCCAATCCTTTTCCGTTGGTGAAATAAGAGGCTCCGGCTTTTGGTTGCGCATGGATGGTATCTCCTGCTGGTATAGCACCCGTGGCATGCCCTTGCTGACGGGCCGTGGCTTCAGCTTTTGTATGAGCGGGGCCGGTGGTGTTTTGGGCCGTTCAGTCTGCTCAACAGGCTTTCGTCTAGTAGCTCGTTGCCTACTGGTCGCACGGACACGCTTCCACTTTGCGGTGTACATATCGAGTATCTGATGGGAAAGAGGTAAAAAAAACAAAACAACCGAAATGATTACTTAGAATATACGATCAGCTATTAATTGCAAATTCGTTAAGGTTAACCGATTCATCAATCATGCCGACTCGTACGTCTTAAGATGGCACATAACATACCAAAAACAAAAAAAATGACTTTAGCTTTGAACCGCTAACACCAATTAGAATGGATTTTCGTAGCAAACGAAAGACAAAAAAAAAAATAATAATGTTTGCCTAAACTTCGCAAAATGTTCGACAAAAACGAAGTAAAGTAAAATGTTTGCCTAAACCTCGCGAAACTATCGCCAAAACGAAATAAAGAGAAAATTGCCGAAACCTTGCGAAGTGTTTGCCAAAACAAGGTAAGGAAAACTGTTCGCCAAAACCTCGCGAAATTTTCGTCAAAAGGAAGTACAAATAATGAAAGGGTTTGCCGAATCTTCGCGAAACGTTCGCCAAAACGAAGTAAGGAAAAATGTTTGCCGCAACTTCGCGAAATGTTCGTCAATAATGTAATAAGGAGAGATGTGTGTCGAACCTCGTGAACGGTTTGTCAAAACAGGATGAAGACAGATAATTAACAAAACTTCACGAAATGTTCGCACTGAAAAAAATGAACTGAAATAGAAGGTTTGCCGAAACCTCGCAAAATGTTTGACAAAAATGAAGTAAACCAAATTTAGGTTTGTCGGAACTTCGACCTACTAAATTGAAAATGTTCTTATTCTAGGTATGTATATATATATAACTAACAAAAGAACCAAACAATCACGTTTTATAAGGAGTTGTATAGTAATTTGTTAGATCTAAGCTAAGTCTTAAGTTATAGGTATATATTGTTCTTAAGCTAAGTCTTAGAGTATTGGTGTCTAAAACTAAATCTTAGAGCTAACGTTACGATGATCTAATGTATCCTAAACTAGTTCATAAAGAGTCTAAAACTAAGTCTTAGGGCTACGTAATCATATAAAAGTGGTTTGTACGGAAATGGAGAATTCTGAATTGAGTATTTTTTTTAAAAATAGTTTTAGGGAGGGTGAAAATTGGGAGTTTATTTTCAATACACTCTTGGTGGTCTTGGGGCAACCCCTGCAGAGTTAACTATCACCAGGTCGAAATGTGACAGGTAGTAAACTCTGGAGAAGCCGACTAAACTCAAGATTTGATCGCGCTCATCGGCCTCTGAAGAATATAGCTTACTGCTAAGACAGAATACAAGCTTCAGACGCCCATAAGTTCCGTCGGATGGTGAACTAGAGATGCGAGATGATCTATTACGCGCGAAATGATCTATTTCGCCCTCTCTATGCCACACTCTTGGTGCTCTTGGGGCAACCTCTGCAGAGTAAACTGTCACCAGGTCGAAATGTGACAGGCAGTAAACTCTGGAGAAGCCGCCCCAACTCAAGGTTTGATCAGGGTCGGTGTCAACACCCTCCTTCGGTGTAGGTCAAACCGGTACGCCCTCCCAGCGCAGGAATCAATCCACCCTGATTATGAGTTGAGCAGCCAAGGTATCCCATCCCAGGTGTTCGGGAGTGGAAGAAAAAAAATTTTTCTCTTTTTAGAAAAAGTAAAAATATTTTGCCTCAAGCGAGAGATAGGACAATCTTAAAAGAACTGAGAGGACTTGTAATTTTATGAGTGCATGAAAACACTTAGAAAAAATTGCGGTCACATCAGACTGATATGACTAACGCTAAGTGGCCTACAATAAGTTGTGTCCGGCTTGAAGTCCGTTCAGGAGTGCCGTATTGCTAGAATTCGTTCTGGCAATCAGAACTTATGCAGACGTTGGGCGCCATATCTGTAACGATTTGGTCCGCAGAACGTTCAGTTGGCAATCGTCATTGCCGAAATTTTGAATGTTAGCCTTGCGGACGGAAAGTCATCCTCCATCTGTCGGAAGAAATCGTCATTTCTTCACCCAAATGAAGGATAACTTTCCTATTTTTATTTTCGTTGACTATGCGTCATTGGACACATTAGTCCCACGGATGACCACTGAAACGGCTGAGCATCTAGCATAAAAGCACGTGCCAGCTCGTCGGATGGGGTGGATTTGCCGTTTCGATCCGTGAACCGATTAATTATGCTCGGTGGGCCGACGAATGGGTTTGAGAACTCCCATTCTATCTGTCGGCGGGCTTGAAAGGATTGTAGGTGAGGGGCCAGATGCACGAAGGGTGCGGAAAAGAGGGTGGAGGAAGTTAGGTGTTTAGGGAGGGAACATCCAGGGTGAGATCATCCGACGAATGATCAAATAATATAACCTATGTGTAGTTATTGGCTTTGAAAATAAAATAAAACAGGAATCATCCGTCTAAGAACGGACACCTTGTGGCCCAGTCGTGTTACAACCGAAATCGGACGGATGCTGTATTGTTGGTATGCAACCGTGTTGACCGTGCTACAGTGTATCATGCGTTTCAGGCAGTGTTTAAGGCAAAGCTTGTCGAATTGAGTCTTAGTTAGAGTCCGTGAAGACTTTAATAAACTAAATTAACCAATATATAGTTCAGATCGTGTAAAGTATGTGTGGGATTCATACGATAAACTATTTGAAAAGAAACATGAAGTGTTCTGTCAATGGTTGCCGAAACCAAAGCGAGTTCCCGTCAAATAAATCGTTATTCAAGCAAGTAGACTGATTCTAATCATCTGTAGTTCTACGGTAGCTAATATCAATGAAGAATACATTTCAATTAAAGTTACGAAATGTACATTTTGATCGAAGTTTTCTTGCACACAAACTTTGTTTACATCTTATCATTTCTTGGAATATGAAAGCAGGGACGGAAATAGTGTTTATGCAATCACGTTCACAAATCTCTCAGCAACTTGGAATGCCTCGATTTCAGTCAAAATGATTTGATTTTTGAGTTTGCCCACTTTGCTATAGTGGTTAAATAAATTAATGCAAAAGGCTTCTTGTCTTACATACAAAATGCATAAAAGTGGAAGAAACAAAAAAAACTTAAACTACTTTACACTAACGTTAAACTATTTTAGCTTCGAAGACATTTAATTTTCTTTTTTTTTCTTTTTGGTCATCACAGCAGCTGCACCAGAGCCATTCGTTTCGAGTTCGATATTTTTCAAATTCTCCTCTTTAAAGTCGTTATGTAGTAGGACCAAGTTGCCCTTCTGCGGCCTACATTTTTGATTGTTACTCATAAAATTCGCCTGGATATTATTCAAATTTTTCAACGTCGATTCTTGTTTTGTCGGCGACGATGGTGTCGATGACGATGATGCTAATGATGATATAACAGTTGTAGACGATGCGTTTATATTGTTGCCAACTGGTCGGATTATTGTTTTCGTGAACGGTGCAAGTTGATTGGGTGCGACCGAGAATCGTCGTGCCGTCACCATAAATGAATCTTTATGGCCGTTACAAAAGCAAATAACTTCGATAGGATTGTTTAGATTGTATCGTATTCGTTTGGAATGATTCCATCGACGGAACTCGCGAAGTAACTGAACTTTGGAAACCAAATTCGCGTACGATTTGAATCATGCGACATCAGAGCCTGATCATCTGCCAACGTATGATAGTATAAAAATAAACGGGACGTTATATAAAATGCAACAAAAACATCGGTCGAGTAATGTTCGTGGGCGGCAAGAATGAAAGATATACCAAACATGTTAAGTAGCCATGTCATTGGGTGAAGGAAGTACAAATTCCTTGGGGTATATTCTGTAATAAGGAGATTTAAAAGGGGGCAAAACAACTGTATGACCACTAAACATGTGATCGCCGCATGTCCGAACCCCTCTGATAGACATTCCTAAACAGCTCCAAATGGTATAAGCACGTGATACTCTTAATTCGATAGCCTCGCTGACGGTTAAATTTGAGTCGTCAACTTTATAGTCGTTTGGATTGCATTGAAGATGTGTTCCAGGTACACTTAGCGAGGTAATTAGCATCGTTACACATTTTAGAAGAAATACCGTTCCAGCTGCTGCAAAGAATCTTCGCAGCAAGACCAATCGATGCTTATGAAATATACAAACACATAGCCATAATGAAAATAATATCGTTCCAGTTATTTCGCACATATGAAATGCCCATGGAATATGCGGTACAGTATCCAGAAAAATATCAGGAAGGGGTGGATCTCCTTTCATGTCGGGCGCTCGTTCATGAACTACAACCATAACAACGGCCGTTATCCACGTCACTAAAAAAAACATAACCTAAGCTGATCATCTCCTTGAAGACTTCCGGCTGGATGCGGGTAGCCTGACCGTCGACTGACAGTGGCGGCGACACTCGAGCCAATTTATTTAAATGCAATAAATCAGACGTGTGAAAACTGCCCAAATGATGGCCTAAAATTGTGGCAGACGGAGGTGGCGATGACGGACAATCGGTGAGTCCCAGACAAACAATCGACGCCTGATTGTCCTTCTGGAGCGTTTTTGCCGCGATCCAAAATCGCTTGATATCACTAATTCGCAAATTGTAGCCGTACTTGTCACGCAAGTCCCGGGTATCGTTTTCACTTAACGTCAGCACAGATTTACCGTCGATATCTTCCAGGCCGATGCAATCGACCACAACCTGGTCGAGTCGTTCATATTCCGCCCAGGCACTGACTTCGTGCTTGGACCAATCGAACACTATGCTTGTGCCACCGGGCATTTTATTTTCCGTTTTCGTTTCCACTTTTCGTTTTCACTTTTCTCACCGCTGATTGATGTATTGCGCGACAATTTCCATTGAAAGTTCGAAATGAAAAGACACCAAACAAAAATTTATTTCAATTTTTCATGCGTAACGATCCCGGTCTTTGTATTGAAAAGAAAAAGGAAAAAAAAAACAATGGGCCCTAAAACACAAAAAGACGCGGTCGGCCGGACAACGGTACCGGGGGGATAGGCGTCATATAAAAAAAAAATCTCTTTTGTAACTTCTTGGCTCTATCTTGAGCCCTAGGTGCCGTACTTTCATAGGGTGGGCATGCGGGAGATCTGTTATTCCCGAGCGGTACTTTCCCGTAGGGAACAAAACACAAAAAATTAATTCTCAAACTTACCCCAACTTGCTTGCGGGTTCTTTGCTTCCGTCCTTTTGGGTATACCCTCCGTTTAGTTGCCTCAAAAGTTCCACTTCCTTTTTTGTTTTGTCGTTGGTCGTCCGTTTCACCTTCTTTACTCCCAGCACACTTTGTGTAGCTTCCTGATAGTTTCTTTTTTGTTTTTTTTAAGATCCGTTCGCGATCGCGTGTGTCGGATGACTGGGGCGAGCGTCGTCTGTCTCGCTCGCAAGTGCGCGGTAGTTGACTCCTCCGCCACCGTGGGTCCGGGCGCTGCGCGCGTTGCGGTGATATCCGTTGCAGTTTGAATTTAAAAGTCGCGGGCGGCTCATTACAAGGTTAAGGTTTTTGGTTGATACGGGAGCAGAAGTTTCTGTTCTTCCAAGACATAATTGTATGTTAATTTTAACATATGGTTATCACACAGTTAACCTTTCTCTATATCTTCATCGAAAATTTGTATGGAAATTTATAGTAGCAGATGTAGACAGACCAATCTTGGGAGCAGACTTTTTACAAAATTATGGGCTTATAGTAGATAGATAAGCAAAGGTTTAATTGATCCCCTCACCAAGTTAAATTCAACTGCGGGAACTATTTTTCTGGTCCAACTACATCATTATCAGTACTATCAATTCTACACAAAGACGTAACAATAAACGAATTATTAAAAAAGTATAAACTCGTTATAAAGAATAATTCTCTTACAGAAGGTTTCAACGACCTACATAAAGTTAAACATTTTATAACAACCAATTGCAATCCGGTATTCGCAAAACCTCGTCGGTTAAATCCGGAAAAACTTATTAGTGCTAAAGCAAAGTTTAAGAAATTGTTGGATCGTGGTATTTGCAGACCATCAAATAGTCCGTGGGCATCGCCATTACATACATATGGCAGTTAAAAAAAAATTGTGAATGGAGGCCTCGTGGTGACTATCGTTTTTTGAATGCTAAAACAGTACCGGACAAGTTTCCGATACCACATATTCACGATTTTGCTCAGCAATTACATGGTTGTAAAGTGTTTTCAACCTTGGATTTAGAAAGAGCTTATCACCAAATTCCAATGAATGAGGAGGATATTGCAAAAACAGCAATAACTACGCCTTTTGGTTTATTCGAGTTTCCACGTATGACATTTGGATTACGTAATGCAGCACAGACATTCCAAAGGTTCATTTCACAAATATTAAAAGATTTAAACTTTTGTTTTGTATATATAGATGATATACTAATTGCTTCAAAGAATAAACATGAACATTTGGAACATATCAGAATAGTTTTACATAAATTGTCTATAAACGGTTTGATATTAAATTTAGAGAAATGTAATTTCTTACAGTCACAAATAGATTTTCTTGGTCATAATTTAGATGCGAATGAAATTCATCCTATCAAATCTAAAGTTAACGCTATATTGTCGTTTCCACGTCCAAAAAATGTTTTAGAATTGAGAAGATTTTTGGGTATGATAAATTTTTATAGAAGATTTATTTCAAAAGCAGCTTCATTCCAAGGTGAATTAGATAACTTCACAAAAGGTAGTAAAAAGAAAAATGATTTAACTTTAATAACATGGAGTGAACCAGCAATACAGGCTTTTGTTTCCCTCAAAAATCTTCTTGCAAATGCCACTTGTTTAATTTTTCCAGTTGTATCGTCACCTTTATCGCTTTCAGTTGATGCTTCTGATTATGCAATTGGAGGAGCCCTTCAACAACGTGTTGGTAAATATTGGAAACCATTAGGTTTTTTTTTGCGGAAACTCTCATCAACTGAACGCAATTACAGCGCTTACGACAGAGAATTATTGGCAGTATTCGCTACAATAAAACATTTTCGTTTTATGTTAGAAGGTCGCAATTTTATATTATTCACAGACCATAAGCCACTAAATTTTGGTTTCAATCAGAAGCTTGACAAGGCATCACCTAGACAGTTAAGACAACTGGATTTCATTGGTCAATTCTCTACTGACATTAAACATATTTCAATTTCATTGTCAAGAAAATGTGGTTGCAGATGTTTTATCGAAGATAAATGAAATAAATTTAATGGCTTCAATCGATTTTATTATTTTATTTTCAATTAGTAGACTACTAGACAACTAGAACAAATTAAATTCATGCCAAATTTACAAATGATTGCAATTCCACTTATGAATACAAATCATCAACTATGGTGTGATTCGTCGTTACCTGTCCTCCGTCCGTATATTCCGGAATCAGAACGAAAATCAGTGTTTCAGACAATGCATAATTTATCACACCCCGGAATCAAAGCAACGGTGAAATTGTTGACTAGTAAAGTAGTTTGGCCTTCTATAAGAAAAGATATAAGTATTTGGACGAGAGAATGTATTAATTGCCAAAAAGCAAAAATAACCAGATCAGTAAAAAGTCCTTACGGAAATTTTGATAAAGTTTGCGAAAAGTTTGACGTTATTCACATCGATTTAATAGAACCACTTCCAATTTCGAATGATTATCGATATTGTTTAACTATTATTGACAGGTTTACACGTTGTTCCTATTATTAAAAGTAAGTACTAATTCCGTTGGTTGAAATGTTGATTGTTGTAAATTCAAAGTTGAGACGTGCTTTGTGTGATGTTAGGACTCAAGGCACGCCGTTCCCAGTTGTCGAATTAGTCACTGAGTTTAGAAGGTGCGCAAGATGGTACTGCTAGTTTTGCTGTTGTGTAATCTGTAAAGATATCGTTTAGTTTGGAACATAAGAGAGTGAGGAGAGCCAAAGAAACCGAAATACCCGCCTATCCTCCTACTCCTCTTGAACCCCTGGTCCTTTGAGGCCGTAGGTCGTTGGGTCAGCCCACCACCGGTATCGAATGGTTCGAATGTCCGCAACAGACGGTGGGATGTTTGGTGGTATTTTGGAGGTACTGGGCACCGGTTCTTCAGCTGCTGATGTCGGACGGTGTTCGCGGTCTGCTGGCTCATCGGACACTGCCTCGGGCGTCCTAGTCTCCAACTGTTGCATCTGTTCGTGCAGATCTCAAACATTGCGTCCCAGCTACGAGAGTCTAAACGCTGGAACAAGTTGGCCCGCAGTTCGTCGGACATGAGCGCCAGTACGTCTCCTCCGACATACTCTTTCATATTCTGTGTAAACGGCCTAGTCGCCCATAATGTAGGTCTTTTTCGACAACGTTTTACCACCTCGTCTTTTATCCCGTTTACCGGTGCTTGGTATAGGAGACATATGGCGTTCAGTGACAGTGGTGGCCAGCGCGATGGACACTAGGGTTCTGTTTTCGCCTTTGCGAGTGGACTGCCCGTCCAACCCCAGGGTTTGGCGTATTGATACGGTCCAACCCCGCAGCAAGGTGGTGGCCATCTCTACCTCCTCATCCGATTGTACGCAGATAACATTCGGATTAGAGTGTCTACCGGCCGTCGCATCTCTGAACCCGGTGTCAATTGTGCAGCTAAACTTTGTAGACTTGGTCTCCGATGGGCCAATCTCAATTCTTTTCAGTGGGGAAGAGGTGCAAGCACTGCGATGAGGAGGAGTTTTCTGTCCTGCGTCGGTGCTCGGCGGCGCAATCGACGACGCCTTAGTGCGCGGAAAACGAAATGGCGGATCCGCGACACTAGGAGGCCAATCCTTTTCCGTTGGTGAAATAAGAGGCTCCGGCTTTTGGTTGCGCATGGATGGTATCTCCTGCTGGTATAGCACCCGTGGCATGCCCTTGCTGACGGGCCGTGGCTTCAGCTTTTGTATGAGCGGGGCCGGTGGTGTTTTGGGCCGTTCAGTCTGCTCAACAGGCTTTCGTCTAGTAGCTCGTTGCCTACTGGTCGCACGGACACGCTTCCACTTTGCGGTGTACATATCGAGTATCTGATGGGAAAGAGGTAAAAAAAACAAAACAACCGAAATGATTACTTAGAATATACGATCAGCTATTAATTGCAAATTCGTTAAGGTTAACCGATTCATCAATCATGCCGACTCGTACGTCTTAAGATGGCACATAACATACCAAAAACAAAAAAAATGACTTTAGCTTTGAACCGCTAACACCAATTAGAATGGATTTTCGTAGCAAACGAAAGACAAAAAAAAAAATAATAATGTTTGCCTAAACTTCGCAAAATGTTCGACAAAAACGAAGTAAAGTAAAATGTTTGCCTAAACCTCGCGAAACTATCGCCAAAACGAAATAAAGAGAAAATTGCCGAAACCTTGCGAAGTGTTTGCCAAAACAAGGTAAGGAAAACTGTTCGCCAAAACCTCGCGAAATTTTCGTCAAAAGGAAGTACAAATAATGAAAGGGTTTGCCGAATCTTCGCGAAACGTTCGCCAAAACGAAGTAAGGAAAAATGTTTGCCGCAACTTCGCGAAATGTTCGTCAATAATGTAATAAGGAGAGATGTGTGTCGAACCTCGTGAACGGTTTGTCAAAACAGGATGAAGACAGATAATTAACAAAACTTCACGAAATGTTCGCACTGAAAAAAATGAACTGAAATAGAAGGTTTGCCGAAACCTCGCAAAATGTTTGACAAAAATGAAGTAAACCAAATTTAGGTTTGTCGGAACTTCGACCTACTAAATTGAAAATGTTCTTATTCTAGGTATGTATATATATATAACTAACAAAAGAACCAAACAATCACGTTTTATAAGGAGTTGTATAGTAATTTGTTAGATCTAAGCTAAGTCTTAAGTTATAGGTATATATTGTTCTTAAGCTAAGTCTTAGAGTATTGGTGTCTAAAACTAAATCTTAGAGCTAACGTTACGATGATCTAATGTATCCTAAACTAGTTCATAAAGAGTCTAAAACTAAGTCTTAGGGCTACGTAATCATATAAAAGTGGTTTGTACGGAAATGGAGAATTCTGAATTGAGTATTTTTTTTAAAAATAGTTTTAGGGAGGGTGAAAATTGGGAGTTTATTTTCAATACACTCTTGGTGGTCTTGGGGCAACCCCTGCAGAGTTAACTATCACCAGGTCGAAATGTGACAGGTAGTAAACTCTGGAGAAGCCGACTCAACTCAAGATTTGATCGCGCTCATCGGCCTCTGAAGAATATAGCTTACTGCTAAGACAGAATACAAGCTTCAGACGCCCATAAGTTCCGTCGGATGGTGAACTAGAGATGCGAGATGATCTATTACGCGCGAAATGATCTATTTCGCCCTCTCTATGCCACACTCTTGGTGCTCTTGGGGCAACCTCTGCAGAGTAAACTGTCACCAGGTCGAAATGTGACAGGCAGTAAACTCTGGAGAAGCCGCCCCAACTCAAGGTTTGATCAGGGTCGGTGTCAACACCCTCCTTCGGTGTAGGTCAAACCGGTACGCCCTCCCAGCGCAGGAATCAATCCACCCTGATTATGAGTTGAGCAGCCAAGGTATCCCATCCCAGGTGTTCGGGAGTGGAAGAAAAAAAATTTTTCTCTTTTTAGAAAAAGTAAAAATATTTTGCCTCAAGCGAGAGATAGGACAATCTTAAAAGAACTGAGAGGACTTGTAATTTTATGAGTGCATGAAAACACTTAGAAAAAATTGCGGTCACATCAGACTGATATGACTAACGCTAAGTGGCCTACAATAAGTTGTGTCCGGCTTGAAGTCCGTTCAGGAGTGCCGTATTGCTAGAATTCGTTCTGGCAATCAGAACTTATGCAGACGTTGGGCGCCATATCTGTAACGATTTGGTCCGCAGAACGTTCAGTTGGCAATCGTCATTGCCGAAATTTTGAATGTTAGCCTTGCGGACGGAAAGTCATCCTCCATCTGTCGGAAGAAATCGTCATTTCTTCACCCAAATGAAGGATAACTTTCCTATTTTTATTTTCGTTGACTATGCGTCATTGGACACATTAGTCCCACGGATGACCACTGAAACGGCTGAGCATCTAGCATAAAAGCACGTGCCAGCTCGTCGGATGGGGTGGATTTGCCGTTTCGATCCGTGAACCGATTAATTATGCTCGGTGGGCCGACGAATGGGTTTGAGAACTCCCATTCTATCTGTCGGCGGGCTTGAAAGGATTGTAGGTGAGGGGCCAGATGCACGAAGGGTGCGGAAAAGAGGGTGGAGGAAGTTAGGTGTTTAGGGAGGGAACATCCAGGGTGAGATCATCCGACGAATGATCAAATAATATAACCTATGTGTAGTTATTGGCTTTGAAAATAAAATAAAACAGGAATCATCCGTCTAAGAACGGACACCTTGTGGCCCAGTCGTGTTACAACCGAAATCGGACGGATGCTGTATTGTTGGTATGCAACCGTGTTGACCGTGCTACAGTGTATCATGCGTTTCAGGCAGTGTTTAAGGCAAAGCTTGTCGAATTGAGTCTTAGTTAGAGTCCGTGAAGACTTTAATAAACTAAATTAACCAATATATAGTTCAGATCGTGTAAAGTATGTGTGGGATTCATACGATAAACTATTTGAAAAGAAACATGAAGTGTTCTGTCAATGGTTGCCGAAACCAAAGCGAGTTCCCGTCAAATAAATCGTTATTCAAGCAAGTAGACTGATTCTAATCATCTGTAGTTCTACGGTAGCTAATATCAATGAAGAATACATTTCAATTAAAGTTACGAAATGTACATTTTGATCGAAGTTTTCTTGCACACAAACTTTGTTTACATCTTATCATTTCTTGGAATATGAAAGCAGGGACGGAAATAGTGTTTATGCAATCACGTTCACAAATCTCTCAGCAACTTGGAATGCCTCGATTTCAGTCAAAATGATTTGATTTTTGAGTTTGCCCACTTTGCTATAGTGGTTAAATAAATTAATGCAAAAGGCTTCTTGTCTTACATACAAAATGCATAAAAGTGGAAGAAACAAAAAAAACTTAAACTACTTTACACTAACGTTAAACTATTTTAGCTTCGAAGACATTTAATTTTCTTTTTTTTTCTTTTTGGTCATCACAGCAGCTGCACCAGAGCCATTCGTTTCGAGTTCGATATTTTTCAAATTCTCCTCTTTAAAGTCGTTATGTAGTAGGACCAAGTTGCCCTTCTGCGGCCTACATTTTTGATTGTTACTCATAAAATTCGCCTGGATATTATTCAAATTTTTCAACGTCGATTCTTGTTTTGTCGGCGACGATGGTGTCGATGACGATGATGCTAATGATGATATAACAGTTGTAGACGATGCGTTTATATTGTTGCCAACTGGTCGGATTATTGTTTTCGTGAACGGTGCAAGTTGATTGGGTGCGACCGAGAATCGTCGTGCCGTCACCATAAATGAATCTTTATGGCCGTTACAAAAGCAAATAACTTCGATAGGATTGTTTAGATTGTATCGTATTCGTTTGGAATGATTCCATCGACGGAACTCGCGAAGTAACTGAACTTTGGAAACCAAATTCGCGTACGATTTGAATCATGCGACATCAGAGCCTGATCATCTGCCAACGTATGATAGTATAAAAATAAACGGGACGTTATATAAAATGCAACAAAAACATCGGTCGAGTAATGTTCGTGGGCGGCAAGAATGAAAGATATACCAAACATGTTAAGTAGCCATGTCATTGGGTGAAGGAAGTACAAATTCCTTGGGGTATATTCTGTAATAAGGAGATTTAAAAGGGGGCAAAACAACTGTATGACCACTAAACATGTGATCGCCGCATGTCCGAACCCCTCTGATAGACATTCCTAAACAGCTCCAAATGGTATAAGCACGTGATACTCTTAATTCGATAGCCTCGCTGACGGTTAAATTTGAGTCGTCAACTTTATAGTCGTTTGGATTGCATTGAAGATGTGTTCCAGGTACACTTAGCGAGGTAATTAGCATCGTTACACATTTTAGAAGAAATACCGTTCCAGCTGCTGCAAAGAATCTTCGCAGCAAGACCAATCGATGCTTATGAAATATACAAACACATAGCCATAATGAAAATAATATCGTTCCAGTTATTTCGCACATATGAAATGCCCATGGAATATGCGGTACAGTATCCAGAAAAATATCAGGAAGGGGTGGATCTCCTTTCATGTCGGGCGCTCGTTCATGAACTACAACCATAACAACGGCCGTTATCCACGTCACTAAAAAAAACATAACCTAAGCTGATCATCTCCTTGAAGACTTCCGGCTGGATGCGGGTAGCCTGACCGTCGACTGACAGTGGCGGCGACACTCGAGCCAATTTATTTAAATGCAATAAATCAGACGTGTGAAAACTGCCCAAATGATGGCCTAAAATTGTGGCAGACGGAGGTGGCGATGACGGACAATCGGTGAGTCCCAGACAAACAATCGACGCCTGATTGTCCTTCTGGAGCGTTTTTGCCGCGATCCAAAATCGCTTGATATCACTAATTCGCAAATTGTAGCCGTACTTGTCACGCAAGTCCCGGGTATCGTTTTCACTTAACGTCAGCACAGATTTACCGTCGATATCTTCCAGGCCGATGCAATCGACCACAACCTGGTCGAGTCGTTCATATTCCGCCCAGGCACTGACTTCGTGCTTGGACCAATCGAACACTATGCTTGTGCCACCGGGCATTTTATTTTCCGTTTTCGTTTCCACTTTTCGTTTTCACTTTTCTCACCGCTGATTGATGTATTGCGCGACAATTTCCATTGAAAGTTCGAAATGAAAAGACACCAAACAAAAATTTATTTCAATTTTTCATGCGTAACGATCCCGGTCTTTGTATTGAAAAGAAAAAGGAAAAAAAAAACAATGGGCCCTAAAACACAAAAAGACGCGGTCGGCCGGACAACGGTACCGGGGGGATAGGCGTCATATAAAAAAAAAATCTCTTTTGTAACTTCTTGGCTCTATCTTGAGCCCTAGGTGCCGTACTTTCATAGGGTGGGCATGCGGGAGATCTGTTATTCCCGAGCGGTACTTTCCCGTAGGGAACAAAACACAAAAAATTAATTCTCAAACTTACCCCAACTTGCTTGCGGGTTCTTTGCTTCCGTCCTTTTGGGTATACCCTCCGTTTAGTTGCCTCAAAAGTTCCACTTCCTTTTTTGTTTTGTCGTTGGTCGTCCGTTTCACCTTCTTTACTCCCAGCACACTTTGTGTAGCTTCCTGATAGTTTCTTTTTTGTTTTTTTTAAGATCCGTTCGCGATCGCGTGTGTCGGATGACTGGGGCGAGCGTCGTCTGTCTCGCTCGCAAGTGCGCGGTAGTTGACTCCTCCGCCACCGTGGGTCCGGGCGCTGCGCGCGTTGCGGTGATATCCGTTGCAGTTTGAATTTAAAAGTCGCGGGCGGCTCATTACAAGGTTAAGGTTTTTGGTTGATACGGGAGCAGAAGTTTCTGTTCTTCCAAGACATAATTGTATGTTAATTTTAACATATGGTTATCACACAGTTAACCTTTCTCTATATCTTCATCGAAAATTTGTATGGAAATTTATAGTAGCAGATGTAGACAGACCAATCTTGGGAGCAGACTTTTTACAAAATTATGGGCTTATAGTAGATAGATAAGCAAAGGTTTAATTGATCCCCTCACTAAGTTAAATTCAACTGCGGGAACTATTTTTCTGGTCCAACTACATCATTATCAGTACTATCAATTCTACACAAAGACGTAACAATAAACGAATTATTAAAAAAGTATAAACTCGTTATAAAGAATAATTCTCTTACAGAAGGTTTCAACGACCTACATAAAGTTAAACATTTTATAACAACCAATTGCAATCCGGTATTCGCAAAACCTCGTCGGTTAAATCCGGAAAAACTTATTAGTGCTAAAGCAAAGTTTAAGAAATTGTTGGATCGTGGTATTTGCAGACCATCAAATAGTCCGTGGGCATCGCCATTACATACATATGGCAGTTAAAAAAAAATTGTGAATGGAGGCCTCGTGGTGACTATCGTTTTTTGAATGCTAAAACAGTACCGGACAAGTTTCCGATACCACATATTCACGATTTTGCTCAGCAATTACATGGTTGTAAAGTGTTTTCAACCTTGGATTTAGAAAGAGCTTATCACCAAATTCCAATGAATGAGGAGGATATTGCAAAAACAGCAATAACTACGCCTTTTGGTTTATTCGAGTTTCCACGTATGACATTTGGATTACGTAATGCAGCACAGACATTCCAAAGGTTCATTTCACAAATATTAAAAGATTTAAACTTTTGTTTTGTATATATAGATGATATACTAATTGCTTCAAAGAATAAACATGAACATTTGGAACATATCAGAATAGTTTTACATAAATTGTCTATAAACGGTTTGATATTAAATTTAGAGAAATGTAATTTCTTACAGTCACAAATAGATTTTCTTGGTCATAATTTAGATGCGAATGAAATTCATCCTATCAAATCTAAAGTTAACGCTATATTGTCGTTTCCACGTCCAAAAAATGTTTTAGAATTGAGAAGATTTTTGGGTATGATAAATTTTTATAGAAGATTTATTTCAAAAGCAGCTTCATTCCAAGGTGAATTAGATAACTTCACAAAAGGTAGTAAAAAGAAAAATGATTTAACTTTAATAACATGGAGTGAACCAGCAATACAGGCTTTTGTTTCCCTCAAAAATCTTCTTGCAAATGCCACTTGTTTAATTTTTCCAGTTGTATCGTCACCTTTATCGCTTTCAGTTGATGCTTCTGATTATGCAATTGGAGGAGCCCTTCAACAACGTGTTGGTAAATATTGGAAACCATTAGGTTTTTTTTTGCGGAAACTCTCATCAACTGAACGCAATTACAGCGCTTACGACAGAGAATTATTGGCAGTATTCGCTACAATAAAACATTTTCGTTTTATGTTAGAAGGTCGCAATTTTATATTATTCACAGACCATAAGCCACTAAATTTTGGTTTCAATCAGAAGCTTGACAAGGCATCACCTAGACAGTTAAGACAACTGGATTTCATTGGTCAATTCTCTACTGACATTAAACATATTTCAATTTCATTGTCAAGAAAATGTGGTTGCAGATGTTTTATCGAAGATAAATGAAATAAATTTAATGGCTTCAATCGATTTTATTATTTTATTTTCAATTAGTAGACTACTAGACAACTAGAACAAATTAAATTCATGCCAAATTTACAAATGATTGCAATTCCACTTATGAATACAAATCATCAACTATGGTGTGATTCGTCGTTACCTGTCCTCCGTCCGTATATTCCGGAATCAGAACGAAAATCAGTGTTTCAGACAATGCATAATTTATCACACCCCGGAATCAAAGCAACGGTGAAATTGTTGACTAGTAAAGTAGTTTGGCCTTCTATAAGAAAAGATATAAGTATTTGGACGAGAGAATGTATTAATTGCCAAAAAGCAAAAATAACCAGATCAGTAAAAAGTCCTTACGGAAATTTTGATAAAGTTTGCGTTAAGTTTGACGTTATTCACATCGATTTAATAGAACCACTTCCAATTTCGAATGATTATCGATATTGTTTAACTATTATTGACAGGTTTACACGTTGGCCTGAAGCTTTTCCTATTAAAGATTCTAGTGCGAGAACGATGGCATCGATTCTAACAAAAGAGTATTTTCCTCGTTTTGGTATACCAACAACTATTATTACAGACCAAGGAAAGCAATTCGAATCGCATTTATTCACAGAATTAGGGTTATGGTTAGGTTTCAAACGTAACAGAACAACCGCTTTCAATCCTAAAGCCAATGGTTTGTTAGAACGATGGCATCGCGTGGTTAAAGAAGCATTATTATGTAAAAATATTTCTAATTGGTCAGACAATTTGCCCTTCATTTTATTATAATTACGATCAGTTCTCCGTGGAGATGCAATAGGAACGGCAGCGGAAATGCTATACGGTCAGAATTTAAGGTTACCGTTTGAGTTCATCGAAAGCAATAAATTAGGTGTAAAATTACCAGAAAATGAATTTATACAGTATCTAAGACGTTTGATGTTGGAAATTAAACCTCTCCCGCCAACTAGAAGATCAATACAAAATATTTTTCAATTTAAAGAATTAGAAAACTGTTCTCATGTTTTCGTCAGAAGCGGAATTTCTAATTTATCAATACATACGCCATTTGAAGGCCCGTATCCGGTGATTTCGCGTGAACCTAAATATTTTACTTTGTCAATCAAACAAAAGCAAAGATAGTCAATAGACAGACTGAAACCATGTTTTTCTCAAACTACAGTTTAAATTTTTTTTATGATATTGTTGTTAAGAAAGCTGTCTCTGAAGGGGGAGTATGTGGCGAGAGTGGTACTTTGTTGAATTTCGTCACTGTCATTTTTATTTTTATGTAAGTAGCCAGGAAACTTATAAAAATAATAGATAGTGAGAGAAAATGGAGTTCAACCAGAATTGTGAATTGAATAACATTAATTATATATAATGAATTAATTAATAACGTTATAAAAATATGTTGCTTTTCTTGAATATTAAAATAATTGTTTTTAATAAAATCGTATTGAAATAAAAATTAATAATTAATTATCTTTTAAACAAAAGTGAAAGATCAAACGTTTTGTTAAAGTTTTAATGTAGGATAACATATACCTACAGTACTTTTAGAATTTTGTGTTTGAGGTGGGAGTTTTTATGGTTTTATGGTAAAAAAAGTTTAAGAAAAAACGTGTTTTATTTGAAATTGAAAATGAAAAATTCCGAGGCAAAGGACGGTTGATAGAGAATACGAAATTTGAGGAGAGAGGGAGAGCTGCAAGATTACGCTACACAAAATCATTTCTAGTCCCGACAGGTTCATAGGAAACATAGGAAGAAGCCTAGACTGTAGACTGGCCTTTATTAAGCCCAAAAGCTAATCCAAGACTGCGTCTTGTTTCGATAGTTTCAAACGGAACTCAATAAAAAACGACAATTTAAATCTTAACACTTTTATCGAAAAAAAAATCAAAGAAACAAACCACGTAACGAATAACTGCCTTATTGGCGGGAATAATTTGTCGTATTGACACGTCTCGTCACGTTTTAAGCTATTGAAGCTGCTTTTTGCTGTCCAATACGCGCCAGTGCCTTTTCGTGCTATGGTTGAATTTGACAGTTCAAATCGTGAAGCTATGCTATGCTACGATAGCTGCTATCGAAGCAGCTATAGCTGAACATTGGACAGACTCCAGATGGGCTTATGCAATATGCATACAAGTCGATTAACCAGGGCTCTGTTCAAGATTTCTGCTATAGCTGCTTCGAAAGCATAGCATAGCAAGTCTGTAGCAGCTGTCAAATTCAGCCATAGCATGAAATAGCTTCTTCGGTTTTTGAACAGCCAAAAGCAGCTTGTATAGCTTACAACAGCTGTTCAACACATACATACGCAAGTAACGTTCCATATGACATATATATTAATAACAAAAAAAGTGAAAATGAGCACTACTCATTTTCACTTCACGCCAAATGAGTCCTTAAATTTTTAATTTTTTTACTGTTAATAAAACATTATTTTCCATTTTAAACATTCAAAATGACGTTGAGACGAAACTGACAGCGGCACACACATACATATGCATATTGTAGTAGCCGCTTTCTAGCTACAGTCCAGAGTACGAGCAAGAAAAAGCAGCTTGGAAGCAGCTTTTGAAAAAAAAAACTGGAACAGATCTAGTGTCAAATAGCAAGCACGAGAAAGCAGCTTTTTGGTTGCATTGAACACACAAAAGCATAAAAAACAGCTAATAGCAGCTATAGCAGAAATCTTGAACACACCCCAGGAAGGCTTGACTTCGGTGGCTGTAAAAGGCTCTGACATAGCAGTTTTTGCCACCCAGAAGAAAGTCTCGGAGAAGCTCATCGATTCCGGGACCGTAACTATCTGTTCCGCATCACGAAAATCATCGGCTGTGTGATGACCGGACGAATTGCAGACAGTCGTCCTCAGGTACAAAGAGATCACTACAAAGCAGCCAATTGCCGTTATAAGTTCGGTTACGATATCCCGGTCGATATCTTGTGTCGTGGGATTGTCGACAACAATCAGGTGTTCACACAAAATGCAGAACTGAGACCGTTGGGCTGAAGTATAGTCACTGGAAGAAGAAGAAGGCACTTAGGTATAGTCCGGCCATCATTGACATCCGACGGTTTTTGTATTCGAAGTCGAATTTCGAAATTAGTTACTCTCAGTTGTATGCGTGAGAATGCATGAACACTGAGCTGATGACAGTTCTAGACGTCAAATGACAATTCTAGACGTCAAATGACAATTCTAGACGTCAAATGACAATTCTAGACGTCAAATGACAATTCTAAATGTAAATTCGGTGGCTTACATTTCAGTGAACACAGAAATTGTTTACTTAATTTCTGTGTGAAATAAAAGTGGATTATTGTTCAAAACGTGGATTGTGTTACAGTGTTGTGAATTCGTAAGGAATCATAGAAGTGAATGTTTACTTTATTTCAGTGAGAAAAATGCGTTGCTTGGCAAAACATCGGTGAATAATTACATGCATCAGTTATTTCTTTTCGGGTAAGTGCCTTCTTCTTCATCCAGTGACTATAGGCTGAAGTAAGTACCCCAACTCTATCGTCCTTCAAAATGATCACTTAATCTTAACGAAACCTTGCAGGGATGATTCTAATTGCATTCGATGATAACAAGAGGTCCGTGCGTTTACAAAACCGACTCAGCTGGCTACTATTGCGGTTTTGGTGCAGTTTCGGTGGGAGTGAAGCAAACAGAGCCCAACAGCTACTTGAAGAAGCCGGTAAGAGATTCTAAATTCAAGCCGGCTACATGATTTCTAATTGTTTCGCTTCTTTCAGGTTCATACTGGCGAAGAAGCAATTCAATTGGCTATTTCCACAGTTTTGGCAGTCGACTTCAAAGCGTCTGGCATCGAAATCGGGGTTGTGCCCAAGGAAGACCTTCTGAACTCTGACTGAGGCAGAGATCGAGGACCACTTGAATAAAACTCACCAAAAGAATTAGGTTATTTCTCTTACAGGTTTTTATTCAATTCTTTTAAAATAAATTATCTTTACAACTTGGAAATGTTTTTGTTGCTTGTAGTGTGAATGAAATGAAAACAGAGTGTTTTCAACCGTCGATAGTTCTACCGCTGTTGAACGCGCGGAAAAGGTTGCCGCGACTGAAGAAAAAGCCCTTGTTAAACCAAAGGCTGTTGAAGAGGCTCCCATTCTCGTGGTTGAGAATCCAAGAGTCCCTAAAGTATTATCGCCAGCTCCAATGAGCCCCGTAAACCGAGGAGATTGAAAAAAGTCGCCACAGTAACACCAGAAACCGAAGGTACTCCACCCGTTGAGTCGCCAGCTGCACAACCAAACGTTCCAAAAGTTTCCGGGCCAATAACTGTTGCCAGCATTAGCCCGCTACCAAGCAACTTTGATGAAAATCAAGAAGACACCGACTATATTAACCAGGACGATCTAAGCCAGAATGAATTTAACGCGAACTCAGCTAATGCCGAGGTTCCGCTTCTCCCGGAATTGGTCAAATCGAACTCAGTTCCGATCATTGAACAGAAATCGTCGCGGGACAACGAAAAGTCCGAAGAAGTGGTCATTGCCCAATCCGATCCATTCTACTAGAAAACCGGTTCGAATTTCTTTGCCTTCTTTCTTTTCGGAATGTTCGCGTGCCTTCTTCTCTACGTTGTCGTCGTCGTATACCGTCGTCGTCTACCGATTCCGGACAGCTTCGACTACACGATTCTGAACCGGCCATGTCGATTGAGCACAGCTACTCGAGTGGCAAAACCACACTGGGAAAAATTCCGGACACTCACTTGTAGTCGAGCTCCTACAACTCTATATGTTCTTGATATTTAATTCCGGATCGGCCGAAAAATTCCTGATCAACCGTCCGGAGAAACCTGTGCATGCTCGGGTTTTTTTCCAGACACGCGGTTTTCCGGAGTCATGTAGTCGACGAGCTAAAATCTCATACATTTCTGTGAGACATGGTTTTTATTCTTTCCGGAATCTCGAAAAAAAACGGACCATGTAGTCCGGGCCTTATAGTTTCACTCGTTTGTTCTTGAAATTGTTCAACTTTTCCCGTCAAGTTTGTTACGGTGGTTTGGGGTGAAAAGCGGCATTTTCTGCGAGGTATTTTCGACACCTCGTCATCTTTAACCAATAGTATAATCGTAAGAACACATTACTTTTCACCTTTTTTATTTATTTTATTCTGCAAATTCGAAAAGAAATTATAACAGAAACTTTTTTTATGAAAGGAAGTATGTATTTTACATGAACTATCTTCAAAAAAAAATCTGCTAACAGTCTGGGCGCAACTTTTTTATTTTTTCCGGCAGTAGTTTGGAACGTGTCCAATTCGGGGATGCGGTGTATGTTACTATGTGACTGAAAACTTAACAAAAAGTTTGGGAAGCGGTTTGAATATGGTGTAACATATGAATTATATTATTGGGTCATATTCCGGGATGCGGTCTAGAGGTTGAAAAAGACAAAACTTAAAAATAGGTGATTATTAAACAAGCCTGGGGAAGTGAAAAGATATTCGATATCTATATCAGACCTGAGAGATATGGTGGAATTCATGAAAAAGGATACAACACCCAGTATACAACACCCACTTAGGGGTCGAATTTCAAAAAATCTTGAAAACACTTTCTAGGTATTCATAAGAAGAATCCATAGAACGAAAATGAATTCAATATGTTGGAAGACTTTGGCCGCGGTCCGAATTACGCATACGGTGCTTACATTACGAACAGTGCTTACAGTCGGTCCGAATTGTATGCGCGCTTACAACGCATATAATTCGGACCGATCGTATGCACACAAATGTCAGCTGGTTATTTGAAATGTCCGTTGTATCAGTTATTTGAAAATGAATTTTGAAAAAGTGTTTTTAGTAGAAACAGTAATGGAAATGTGTGACAGTGATAGCGATCTGTAGATGATTTCTGGCTCCTCATCTTCATATTCATGTTTTTAATTTTTTAGCCGTCAGGTGACAGATTGCAAAGACGTACACACAGTGCATATGCTCAAAACCGTGAGTAGTGTAAGCGCCAGAAAATTTCCCCTCCATGTAAATTGTATGCGTTGTGAGCGTTATTCGGACCGAGTGTAAGCGCGCTAAAAGCGCAGAAAGCGTAATTCGGACCGCGGCCCTAGTAGATATGACGAAAATCGTGCAATATGCATTTTATATTTACTGTTAATTTTGAACTCCAATGAATATTAGAATTTTTTTATCAGCACTACTTTTCTAGTTGATTTACATATACGTACCGAGTTTCAACTTTATAGCATAAGCCGTTCTAAGGTTAGGAAAAACACCCCCCACCCTCGTACCATGCTACCCCTAAAAAAAAAATTATATTTTTTTACCATGCAACTACTATAGTTCTATCTAAATACGAAGTTTAAGGTTTATATCATTACAGGTTCTTAAGATATAAGCATCGGAACTTTTTCCTTCTCACCCTTCCCCACCCTCACCCTCTACACCCCACCTCCAATTTTTTTTCCTACTAGGGTTCTATTGGACCTACTTCTGGTAAAAATTTGAAGCATCTATCTTACACTGTTATTGAGATATGAAAAGTGATATTTTTGAAAAATTTTTATCCTCCCACTTCTATGCTCTCCTACCCCCTTCAAAGATTTTACTTTGAGCAATCTTTATTTATCAAGCTTTATACCAAAACTTATTTTTTTTTCAGTATTTCAACCCCCACCCCCGTACGCCACCACCCGCACCAAAAAATTATGTTTCAATCTACTCTCCTAGTATAACTACAAATATTTGTTAAGTTTTAATTGCTTGCCATTAACGGTTTAAGAGATATGGATTTTAGAATGTGTCGATATCGGCATTCTTGCGTTTCGGACGCATTATTTTCCCCTCCACTCCCACACCCCTTCACACATATCAGCAATTTTTTTGCAAATGGGTCCACTTTCACAGCTCTATAGAAATTTTAAGTTTCAGCCTCCTAACATAAGTGGTTGCTGATATCTTTAAACCAAAATTTTTCGTGTAAAACACTTCCCCCACCTTCCCCCTCACACTTTTACACCCTTATTAATAAAATAATAGAGTAAAACAGTACTTGTACAAAATTTTTTTGTTTAAATGCATCAATAGCAATTTATTTATTTGATGTAGCAAGACACAATTCTACCATCTGACAATTTCAATTATAAAATAGAAAATTTAATAAAATAAATATTTTTAACGGTTTTCATTTGCGAAATGCAACGGTCAAATCACAGCTGACATCAAAATTTCACTTTCCATGTTCGAAAACAGTACACTCCATCTTCTTCTAGTTCCCACGATCTGAATGTATTTATCTCTGTCCCACTCAATAAGGGTAATAAATTTCCCAAATTGTGTCACTCAGCTTTCGAAGCTCCATAAACGAGCTAAAATCAAGTAAAAAATGGTATTTCTGAATGAAACTACAATAAAAATTACTATCACAAATTATTTAATGTTCATTTGCAATTTTAGAACGATATCTTGCTTATATATATTAAAACAAAAGTTCAAGAAGTGCAAAACTCGACTAAGCACGTACAATTTTTTCGAAACTTCAAATCCAAAAACTTGTGAGAAATAGGTAGTCCATTAGTCTGTTCTTCTTGTCGGTTTTAGTGTACACTGAGTACACTTTTTCCACTGGCTCTCGAGCTAGTGCAGAAAAGTGTAAAAGGGAGTGCCGGGGAAGGAACAAGAACACTATTTGAGGTTGAGTTTGTGTCATTGATTTGACGTCAAAGGCTGTCTAGAAAATCGATTGCAAAAAAGTGCAGAAATTTCATGCAAGAAGAACAGACTACATTAGGGATGGGAATCGATTGCTCAACAATCGATTGTTGCATGATCGATTATTTTAAAATGTTCGATTAAGATCAATCGATTAATTGATGGGATTTAAGCAATTAATCGATTAGTCGCGTAATTCTTAAGTCCCAGGGTTATTGTATAAGTATACGTAGACTTAATAGGTAGATTTGAATTTAAATGTCTAGGTTCATTATACGTTTAACATAGTGATTGTCCATACATAAAATTTTAACTATTTAACTATGTATGTATGGATGAATGTGGCTATGTTCCCTATGAACTCCTAAACCGCTCAGGGAACGTGTAGAATAGTTCCGCGATAGTTGCTGTGAAGTTTGGTACCGATCGAATAAAAACAAATTGTTTTTTTTACATTTTTCAACTTTTTTTACGATTTTAGTACCCTGGTGCTCTAATTATTTGTTTGTTTGTTTCGTATGCTTTCCTATATCATTCATCCGATTACGATGAAACTTCGTTTCTGCATTAACAAAATCACTTTACAATTGGTGGTTCGATTGTTATTTCAACATTTGATGTGATTTAGCGGCAGTTCGTTCGTTTTTGGTGTAGTAGTTATGCATTCCCATTACTAAATGGTAAAGACGGATGATGAATGTTGGATAGTGGATGCAGGCCGGAGGATTGAAGGTGGAGGATGCTGGATGGAGGGTAGAATATGTATGTAAAGATTTTTTCTATTTTCCTCTCACTTGTGACGCTAAATGTCCGTTAAAAATATGTGTGAATATGAGTTTTAAACGTACATACATGTATGTATGTTCTTTTTAATGGTTAAATAAATAACATCCCATGCTAAAAATGAGAAGAAAATAAATACAGGTAAGCCTCCTACAACGCGGTACTTTTCCAACGCGGTTCAGGTAATGCGGAAATTTTTCTACAACGCGGTACTTCTATAGCGCGGTTTCACTACAACGCGGTACAGATAATTTGTCGTTTTCTTCAAAGCTTTTTTGTTCAGCTAACCTATCAAGGATAGCTGATGTTGCTAGACATTTTAATCTTAATGAATCGTCAATACAAACTATTAAGCTAGCTGAAGACTACATATCCACATCGTCTCTACTTGCCAAAATTACTGTTTGTCCAAGACCTAACACAATGGGAAAAATGGAAGAAGCGCTTGCAATTGCAGTGTGGGATATGACCACAAAACCTTTAGGGCCGGTTTCACAGTCGAAGTTTAAACCAAAAGTTTGGTTAAAACTTAGGATCTTACGAACAAATTCCTAAGTTTAAGCCAAGGCACTTAAAATAACTACTAAT
Source organism: Beris chalybata (assembly GCA_949128065.1). Lineage (NCBI taxonomy): Eukaryota > Metazoa > Arthropoda > Insecta > Diptera > Stratiomyidae > Beris > Beris chalybata. The sequence goes on along the minus strand of OX421895.1, from coordinate 84,680,809 downwards.
GAAACCAGTCATCAATTCCTTGACAGCAATGGTTGTTACAAGGATGATGCAGCAGCGAATGAATATCCATCAAAGCTTGCGAAAATAATCCATGAAGGGTTATTTGGCACAACAAAAATTTTACCCTAAAAGGTATTGAAAGAGGCTTAAAGGCTTGAGAATCCTTTTACGGAGAGAGTCAACATTTTTAAAAGAAATCTTCAACAACACCTGTTTTTATTAAAAAATTTAATAAACAAAAAAATGAAATTCATCTTTTAGAACCGAACTCCGGTTCTTATATTTTCATAACTCCTACAACGCGATTTCCTACAACGCGGCATTTTCTTGGAACGTATCTACCGCGTTGTAGGAGGCCTACCTGTAAATTAAAATAATAAACATAAAACAATGGAAATAAAATTCGTAGATATTATTTCTTCGTAAATATCTTTTTTTTATAAAATACATTTTTTTCATAGAAACTAAAAAAAATTATTTAAATTCTCTTGAAACTGAAAAAAAAAAACCATTTACACAATTTCAAAATTAATTTTTTGTACTGCTACTTCCTTCACAACCAAAAAATTTCGTCTATTGACGACAGCAAAATTAGCATTGATAAATTTAAACCTGTCAACCTGTTCCTCATATCGGTAGCAATTAATCCAGCCTCTGAGAGCAATCTTTCTGCAGGTACCGAAGATGCAATTACTGATTAGTATTTAATTGCAAGGGTATGCGTCCGTAGAAATTGAAACTTGAGTGTTTCCCAAATTTCATAAGGACTTTTTGTTCTATTCACTACAGGTTGACATAAAAACTGACTGAGCTCTTCAGAAATTCCATTAAGATCTTCATCTGCATGAGCTTGAGAAGCGCTCTGACACGCAAGTGAATCATGAATCGCCCAAAGATCAGCTGCATTACCTTGATGATGAAGGTTCGGATTCCATCGAAAAAAGAGGACACGTGGAACTTAAACTGTTTCGCCATTTAATATAGTGTTCGCCTCGCGAATTGCAACCGGATTATACTAGATGGTACGAATACGATACTCGAAGGTATCGTAATACTTAACACATTTGCAGTTAACTTGACATTCAGATCAGTGCTATCAGCTAATTTTTTGTTAACTAATGTAGGAAAATCTATCGTGCATCGAATCTTTTAACTGTTGAAATTCGTTCGATTAATTAGCGTTAACTAATCGATTATGTCGATTAATCGACAACACTCATATCGATTGCTAAAATCTATTTTTTTTTAAAAATTAATCGATTAGTCGATTAATCGAATCGAAATCGAACATCCCTAGACTAGATATCTATTGACAGGTCGCTTCCACTCATAGAGCTATATGCAGTGAAGATGGCATGCAGTGACTGTTTTGAAGCCGGATGTTTTCTCGCAAAGGACCGGAAATATTTACTATGCTACTATCAGCTTCTTACTTACATATATGTTAAACTCCGGTATTGAAAACAAAAAAAGGACAAACTTTAAATACTAGGCTAATATTTGCATTTCACTGCCACCGGGCATGAATCGCTCCATACAAAAACGTTCGCTTAAACTTCAAATGCTTCAAAGTGCTTTATACAGAAACGGAGTGTTGCCATCTCCATCATACATAGCTCCATGGTTGCTCTGTTCAGCTCTCGGTAATAAGTGAGGTAAATGTCGGATCTTAAAATCGAATCCTATACAGAAAATATGTGCCCCTTTCATGAAAGTTTAGAGGCAAAAATTTGAGACGGTACCTGTGTGGAATACATTTTTGATATTTCGTCCCGTCTACACTTGTTTTATTGGGTGTCAAAAAGTTGCAGAGTATATTTTGATATATCGCGAGAAAATAGGCTGAAGTGAAATTGCAGCCTAATGCTGTTATGACACTGGCTATTTAGCGGCTTTTTCTTAAGTGTAATAAAAGTACAATAACTGCCGCATCGTGCGACATGGCGAACAACATTAAAAGAAAGAGATACCACTCTTTCCGACGCTAGCGGAATCTAGTAACAGAAATTAACAGCTGCATTGTTAAGAAAAATACCGATTTTAGCGCGTTTCATAACATAACATGGCACTTTCCACAATTTATACGTACCGAACTGTTAAGAACAAGTCTGTAGCAGTTCAAAAATCCATTAGTAGAAAGATTTTTCTTGGATTAAGTGCTAGAACGTGTTAGTGTCATCTGTAGGGATTTGGTTGAACGAGGTGATTTCTGTGGATCGGCAAATTTAGGCAGTTGGCAAGATTGTGCATCCACACCGGATCCACACGAGATCCACAGAAAAGAGTTCAGTGGAGGAGGAGATCTGACAGCTCGGACAGAAAATGGAGGGCTAGATTTTTCGTGCGAAAAAAAAAAAATGGAGAAGATAAAAGTGTAGAATAGGATAAGTTAAATTTAGTTTTAGTGCGTATAAAAAAAAGAAGAATAGAAATAGAAATAGAAAGATGCAGTGATGTGAAGTTTTGGCGCGGCCTAGAAAGAAAAAATAGAAATTTGAGGTGCTTCCCGTGTCCCGTGGCGATTATATGAAGAGTTTGCTTCATTTCGCTCCGCGTATCGAAAATGGAAAATGGAAAATGGAAAATGGAAAATGGAAAATGGAAAATGGAAAATGGAAAATGGAAAATGGAAAATGGAAAATGGAAAATGGAAAATGGAAAATGGAAAATGGAAAATGGAAAATGGAAAATGGAAAATGGAAAATGGAAAATGGAAAATGGAAAATGGAAAATGGAAAATGGAAAATGGAAAATGGAAAATGGAAAATGGAAAATGGAAAATGGAAAATGGAAAATGGAAAATGGAAAATGGAAAATGGAAAATGGAAAATGGAAAATGGAAAATGGAAAATGGAAAATGGAAAATGGAAAATGGAAAATGGAAAATGGAAAATGGAAAATGGAAAATGGAAAATGGAAAATGGAAAATGGAAAATGGAAAATGGAAAATGGAAAATGGAAAATGGAAAATGGAAAATGGAAAATGGAAAATGGAAAATGGAAAATGGAAAATGGAAAATGGAAAATGGAAAATGGAAAATGGAAAATGGAAAATGGAAAATGGAAAATGGAAAATGGAAAATGGAAAATGGAAAATGGAAAATGGAAAATGGAAAATGGAAAATGGAAAATGGAAAATGGAAAATGGAAAATGGAAAATGGAAAATGGAAAATGGAAAATGGAAAATGGAAAATGGAAAATGGAAAATGGAAAATGGAAAATGGAAAATGGAAAATGGAAAATGGAAAATGGAAAATGGAAAATGGAAAATGGAAAATGGAAAATGGAAAATGGAAAATGGAAAATGGAAAATGGAAAATGGAAAATGGAAAATGGAAAATGGAAAATGGAAAATGGAAAATGGAAAATGGAAAATGGAAAATGGAAAATGGAAAATGGAAAATGGAAAATGGAAAATGGAAAATGGAAAATGGAAAATGGAAAATGGAAAATGGAAAATGGAAAATGGAAAATGGAAAATGGAAAATGGAAAATGGAAAATGGAAAATGGAAAATGGAAAATGGAAAATGGAAAATGGAAAATGGAAAATGGAAAATGGAAAATGGAAAATGGAAAATGGAAAATGGAAAATGGAAAATGGAAAATGGAAAATGGAAAATGGAAAATGGAAAATGGAAAATGGAAAATGGAAAATGGAAAATGGAAAATGGAAAATGGAAAAAGGAAAAAGGAAAATGGAAAATTGAAAATCGAAAATCGAAATTCGAAAATGGAAAATGGAAAATTTAAAATGGAAAATCGAAAATCGAAAATGGAAAATTGAAAATCGAAAATCGGAAATGGAAAATCGAAAATGGAAAATCGAAAATCGAAAATGGAAAATCGAAAATCGAAAATCGAAAATCGAAAATCGAAAATCGAAAATTGAAAATCGAAAATCGAAAAAGGAAAATCGAGAATGGAAAATCGAAAATCAAAAATCGAAAATCGAAAAAGGAAAATCGAAAATCGAAAAGGGAAAATCGAAAATCAAAAATGGAAAATCCCATCATATGTCTTGATCAATAAATAAACTATAGGAGTTAGTTATTCTTTCCGGTGTCAGTGGAGTGAAACTCCAACACGGAGTCCTCGACTGTGGACTAACCGCCATCCCTGAGGATATGACAAATTTGGAAAGAAACTTCACTGGAGAAGCCAGTTCATCATAAGATTGTGTTGGACTAGGTCCGAAGGACTCGGTAATAAATTTGGTAATAAATTTGGAATGGGATGTGGCTATATAGAATTTACCTCAGCAATCCCACCAGCTGTCAAGGTGTTTCGGTTAGTAGGCAAGAATACACCTTCTGAAGAGTCTATGCCCTCCGATGACGAAACAGCTCCTTCGGACCTAGTCCAACACAATCTTATGATGAACTGGCTTCTCCAGTGAAGTTTCTTTCCAAATTTGTCATATCCTCAGGGATGGCGGTTAGTCCACAGTCGAGGACTCCGTGTTGGAGTTTCACTCCACTGACACCGGAAAGAATAACTAACTCCTAATCATAATAGCTTCTTTGGTAGCTTACCACGAAAATTCTAATAACAACAAATATTGGTTAAAAAATAAGTTGCGGCGGACAGGATTTGTTCTTCGTAGATCAGATCCAAAGGTTACAACCATTTGTAAATTTCACAGCCATAAAAACGCTGACCATATCCAGGGTTACAACCAGAGAATAGCAGAAATCAAGAGAAAAGCTTCTCAAAGTACACGCCTTTAGTCTAAGGTAGAGGACGCCCTTCTTGACCATTAAATTCTTCTCGGTAATAAATTTGGAATGGGATGTGGCTATATAGAATTTACCTCAGCAATCCCACCAGCTGTCAAGGTGTTTCGGTTAGTAGGCAAGAATACACCTTCTGAAGAGTCTATGCCCTCCGATGACGAAACAGCTCCTTCGGACCTAGTCCAACACAATCTTATGATGAACTGGCTTCTCCAGTGAAGTTTCTTTCCAAATTTGTCATATCCTCAGGGATGGCGGTTAGTCCACAGTCGAGGACTCCGTGTTGGAGTTTCACTCCACTGACACCGGAAAGAATAACTAACTCCTAATCATAATAGCTTCTTTGGTAGCTTACCACGAAAATTCTAATAACAAATAAACTATATTTAAAATTGCATATAATTATTGTTCAGAGTGCCGATAGATGCGAAAACCAGACAAATTTTTGATACTACAATTAATTTGAAAATGCAAATACAAAAACGCTTTAATTTCATAGTTTCAAATTTTCACTTCAGTCGGCAGTCTTAATGACTGCACTTGGTTTTTATTAATATTATTGGTGTTAGTTTAATTGTAACGACCACGAAACGAAAAATTTGCGGTAACGAGTTTGTGACAAGTGCGAAAAGTTGACGCAGTCCCTGCGTCGAAGAAGCGAAAGATCGTGCACAGTCGTTGTACCGACTCTGTATGAAATACAGTGGCTCGCAAAAGTTTTAGTTCACCATACAATTGAAATAGAAAGTAAATAAAAGCAAAACAAAAATAAAATGAAAATAAAAAAATTCAAAACAAAACATAACAAAAATTGAATTAAAATTTAAATTGAAAATAAAAATAAATTAAATTTAAATCAAAAAAATAAATATGAAACGACAAAGACGGAACAGAAACTGACGTGGACAGAGTAACAAATTAAATTAAAAAAAAAAGAAACTTAAATAAATATATGAGAATTAAATACATGAAATACGCGGATTCAATTACAAGGTATTTTTTTTATTATTATTAATTTTCTTGTATGATTTGTTTCGTTTTTTTTTGTGCTTGGAAACAGTTGTATAAGCATGGCTAAATAAGAAGCCCATAAGATGGATCTTCTCGGTTGAAGACCTTCCACCCCACTCATACCTCTCTCTGGGGGCCATATCGGTAATTTTATTTCAGGACAGATATGGCTATGGTAGGGTGGGCCAGACGGCGCACAATACCAGCGCCTGTCGAGTTATAAGGAGTTTTCTCGGTCTCGGTAAGTCGGCGTGAAATTTTTGTTGTACAAGCCAAGGGTTTTATGGCCTCGAACGCGAACAACGTACCTCCCCACAGCCGCAGCTAGCCCGGAAGCCAGCAAACACGTCGCTTCAGTTTGCGTTTCAGCCACCAATTCGGACGTAGGTGGAATTGGACCCCTCTTTCCCGATCCTCAACCTTCCCTTCGGTTATTTTGACTTTTTTAAGTCGAAATAACCACTCCACGGCCTCCGTTCACAACAAAATGGCGCCCAACGTGGGGCTAGCTAAACCGGCGCGTAGTTCACAACGCGTGATGGAACAATATGCGAGAGTCGGAAAAATGCCGCATAAAGATTGTCACATCGAATGGACTTAAACTTTGTCTGGTAGCGACACAAAATAGCGCTTGCACGGCACCTACAAGTTCAGTGAACAAGCTCTTTTGTTACTTCACCTATTTCTAGAGTTGTTCGAATTTTCCGCTGGAAATTGTGAAACCTTCATATTGACAGTTTTCTGTTGGCAAACATCAGGCGCCATCAGAATTGAATATGAAGCTGAAGCCTTCTCTTTCTGTGGGTTCGAATTGGACTGGTTGTGGGTTAAGTAGGGTCTTCAAAACCCATCTAACTGATGTATTGTAGGTACCCTTTTGAAAGCTGGGCTTGCCTTGACTTAGCGGGCAAGTCGTCAGACGATTAGGCAGACTACTTGCAATATATGTTTTAGATTGGTGAGGAGAAGTCAATACTGAAGTCTTCAAAAGAGTTCCTTATTTCCTTATTCCATCCTTTTAGAGGTCCTATAACGTAAAATTAAATTAAATTATGTAGTATATTTTTTTAAAATTTTTAAGTCTTAGGATAATTTTTCAATTTTTTTTTTCTTAGTATTTCATTTTTTTTTTGCTTTTGTTTTATCCCATTTCTTTATATTTTTCTCACTTCCAATTTTCCCTTGAAGTTGAAGAGGCTGAGATTTACCTTTCATTTTGACCTAGCAGGAGAGAGGATAAGGTTAGGGAGGTGGATAGCGAGAAGATCCATCACGTTTGATTTTTATATAATGCCTAATGGAGTTTTCTTTTGCATCAAACTATTTTGATTTTGTTTTGCTCTTTGCCTAAATTTGGCCTTGCTTCGATTTGTTTTATTTTGATTTTTGCGTCTGATTTTTGGATTTGGCTTTGCTTTGCTTTGCATTTTTTTTTTTTTTTTGTATTGCTATTTGCTTAAATATTGGCTTTTCTTCCGATTTCTTTTGTTAAATTTTTATAATTTCGAAGAGACGAATCTCGAGCTGCATGATTTTTTTTCCTTTTATTTTGATTGCAATAGTCGTATAGTTTTCTCCTTTGCATCAAATTTTGCTTTAATAATCGCGTATAGATTCGAATTCGATTGCGTTTGCGTATCATCTTCTTTTTCTTTTTATTTTATTTCATCTTCTAGTTATTTCGTCTTCTATTTGTTTCTTCTTCTATTTATTTTAGCTACGTATTTTTTTGGTAATATATTGACCTATGTAGGCATTTATATTTTTTTGTCAGTTTTTTTTTTATTTTTTGCATGATAGGTTATACATTTTTCCGTTTTCTTAGCATTTATTGTGCATGGTATTATTAGCTAGGAATTATTTTGTATATTATTATATTTTCTTTAAGTTTTTCGTTAGCATTTTTTTTTGTGCTAATAGTTTATCTTGGTTTTTTTTGTATGATTTTGTAGGACTAGTTAGTTCTTTCATTATTTATTACATAGACTTATTTAGCATTATTAAAATTTAGGAATTATTTTATTTTTTTTTTAATATTTTTTTGTTAAAGTTTACAATAGTTTCTTAGTTTAAATTTTTAGATTTAGGTGTGACTAAATCTAGTAGGCTTAGTTAGTTTAGATTTTTTTTTGGTTGTGGTAGGTTAAATTTTATTTGAACGTTTATTTATTATTATTGTAGGTATACCTATATATTTAGTTTCAATACTTATATTTAACTGCAATATTTAGTTCAGTAGTGTAGGTAATTTATTAGATTTATTTTCTTGCTTCTGTGTAGGATTTTTTTTTCTCTTTTCGCACCATGTCACTAGCATGAACTCCTGAACAAATGAGGGATGATATCCTATGCACTATATGCCAGGAGTCGGTGAGACTAGATGGTGATGTCCGCACTAAATGTGGTCATCATTTCCACGAGTTATGCCTGGACAAGTGGGTGAGTAAACACAAAAATTGTCCCACTTGTCAAAACGATCTGGGCAAGTTGGACTACTGGTCTGTCCGGGGAGTGGAGGGAGCGATAGCTGCCCCTGGACCGTTGACAAGAAGCAGGGCTCAGTTAACGGTCCCACAGCTTCAAAAAGATGGGATTTCTCTCCTTAGGGAGCCAAATTTGGATTTTCCACTAGAGCTGGGCGGAGGTCAAGCCTTCTACGCTTCCGGACGGAACAGTGGTCACCGACCAAGGGAGGGGTATACCACCACTTTCGAATCGACCACTACCACAGACACCGTTGAACCGACCACTACCACAACCACCGATGACGACAGCGCAGGCTCGTGTGAATCTTATAGTTGATAAGATCACTCAACTGGTTCGCGCGTTGCTGAGGGAGGAGCGATCTCATCAATTTCGAGATTCACCCAGCGATCGTTCACGATCGACAGATCGCACCTCCAGAACAACAGGTACTGCTCGAGCATCTGAGAGGGCTAAGCCACCACATTATCCGGTTGCTCATCCCCAACAAAATCCAATGGCTCAGCTTCCACATTATCCGGCCGCTCAGTTCTCTGATCGAAGGAGCACCGGACAAAATAATAGACGCCTCAACACTGCAAGTCCCATACGGACATGGCATTTAAAATTTAATGGAGATGCTAAAGTGTTGCGTGCGGAAGAGTTAATCTATCGCGCCGAGGCTCTTGCGACCAGCGAGCTGAGCGCAGATATAGACTTGCTCGCACAAAGTTTGTACATGTTGCTGGATGGCCGTCCAAACAGTTGGTACTGGACCTGGCACAGGTCCAATCCAAGACCAACTTGGGCGGCATTAAAACCTGCATTTTTGCAGACGTAGGGTGTGCGAGCGAGTGATTGGGACATTCGACGCCAAATGTTAACCAGACGTTAGGTCCCAGGCGAGTCCTATCAGATGTTCAAGCAGGACTTGTGTGAGCTCCGGAATCTGCTGTCAAATCCGATGCACGACAGAGAGTTCGTGGAGCTGGTGCGGGGAATTTTGTTGCCAAACACGCAGCATCAAATTTGCCTGCAACAAATTTGGTCTCTTGACCATCTTCGACAGATTGTGAGTAGAGTCGAAGATATACGACGATCCACCCGATACGGTTACTCGAATCATACCCGAGTTGCTGAGGTCGTGGAGCCTTCTACAAAGGCTTGTGACGAGCGCGATGGTTCCAAAGCCATGGCGGGGATTACATCTGGGGCTCCACTAAAATGTTGGAACAGCGAGCGTTTAGGTCACAGTTACCGACTATGTGCAGAAGCTCCCACGGTATTTTCTGCTATGGCTGCGGAACAAAAGACGTTTTGCGACCGCATTGTGCTCGTTGCAATCGGGGAAACTCCGGAACGGAACATTCTACTTCATGAAATTCCCGTCCTTTTCGGAGCAACCCAAATCAGCCACCCAAAACGTAGGAGACTCTTCGATCTCCGCAACTTGTGGTGATGATGACACATTACCAGTCAGGTCAAATACACTGGACCTGACCACCACTTCGGATTTGACAACTGCCACGACTGAGTCTCATTCAGTCGTAATTGTTTCCAATCCCTTACCTTCTGTTCGCAATGCACCTGTACCTCGGAAGCCTTACCATGCAAGACTGAAGGAGTACATGGAGGCACGCGACAGGATTTTTAATGATTCAAAATCCCCTCTTATTAATATTTCTTCCTGTTCCACATTTCAACCTTCCCCTGTTCCAACTCCTAAAAAAGCGATTTTACATTTACGCGCATTTTGGCGTAAAGTTCGTGAGAGAAAGAAGGCAGTAATGTCGACTATTATCTCTGAACCTTTTGACGTGCGTCCTGTAATGAAGGTTCTTTAGGCGTCATTGTTCGCCTGCATGTCCTAGACAGATTAATGGGCTTCTCCAAGTCCTTACAGCACTGGTTGCCGGCTTCTCAGGAGCTTGGGAGCGGGGAAATGAAAACTGACTCAGAAAAGACACCATCCTTGTGCTGTGTAGTAAGTATATAAAGAGGAAAGGAACAAAATTTAATGACATACATGATTAGGAGTTGACTGACCGGACTGCAGTTCTCGCGCTACATCGGGACTTACTAACCGTATGAATATTGCATACCGCTAGCCCCAAATTGCAACACGTGGCCCCGCGGGAGCAATGACCTCCCCATACGCCCAAGTTTTCGACACACGCATTAAGAGACCTGACTCACTTACTTTACCGCGTTGGTCTTCCAGGATCCTCAAGTGCGCAATCTTACTTCATCATCATCTTTCCCTATGTGCGTCTAATAAAAGAATTGTGTTTCTTTCTAACACCAAATACAAAAATTAAGAAAAAAACAGGAATACTTACATCACCATTCTGCCTTAAAATTTTAACATAAACCGAAATGAAAACTAAAGAAAAAGAAAATCCATTCACATACACGATAGTAAAACAGAAATTGTGATATTTAAATATTATACGTTTATATTAGAAAATTGATTATATGGCGTGAGGTTGGTTTTCATTATATAATTTTTATTATCAATATTTCTTGTATTAAGCTTAACCTAAGGTACCTATTCGTTGGGGCCCATTCGTCCTCCGGCTTGTCGGCGTTCGAAGAATTATTATCGGGTTCGGGTTATATATTTTTGTTGGTTTTATCGTGTTAGACGGGGTTCATGAATTGTTTTAATTTGTTAATTAAGACTCCGGAGTCGCACTATGGCCATAAGAAACCATATCACTTCTGTCACTTTAATCGTTTTCGCGAACTCGGTATTTTTTTGATATATGTTACTAAACTTTTGTTCACTCTCGTTCACCAAACAAAACTTTTTAATTTGTCATATGTAATACGTATATATCATTATATTTTTAATAATTTAATAATTTAATTTTTGATTAAGAGTTAGTTATTCTTTCCGGTGTCAGTGGAGTGAAACTCCAACACGGAGTCCCCGACTGTGGACTAACCGCCATCCCTGAGGATATGACAAATTTGGAAAGAAACTTCACTGGAGAAGCCAGTTTATCATAAGATTGTGTTGGACTAGGTCCGAAGGAGCTGTTTCGTCATCGGAGGGCATAGACTCTTCAGAAGGTGTATTCTTGCCTACTAACCGAAACACCTTGACAGCTGGTGGGATTGCTGAGGTAAATTCTATATAGCCACATCCCATTCCAAATTTATTACCGAGAAGAATTTAATGGTCAAGAAAGGCGTCCTCTACCTTAGACTAAAGGCGTGTACTTTGAGAAGCTTTACTCTTGATTTCGGCTATTCTCTGGTTGTAACCCTGGATATGGTCAGCGTTTTCATGGCTGTGAAATTTACAAATGGTTGTAACCTTGGATCTGATCTACGAAGAACAAATCCCGTCCGTCGCAACTTATTTTTTTAACCAATATTTGTTGTTATTAGATTTTTCGTGGTAAGCTACCAAAGAAGCTATTAAGAAGAATTTAATGGTCAAGAAAGGCGTCCTCTACCTTAGACTAAAGGCGTGTACTTTGAGAAGCTTTACTCTTGATTTCGGCTATTCTCTGGTTGTAACCCTGGATATGGTCAGCGTTTTCATGGCTGTGAAATTTACAAATGGTTGTAACCTTGGATCTGATCTACGAAGAACAAATCCCGTCCGTCGCAACTTATTTTTTTAGCCAATATTTGTTGTTATAACAACAAATATTGTTGTTATAACAAATATTGTTGTTATAACAACAAATATTGGTTAAAAAAATAAGTTGCGACGGACGGGATTTGTTCTTCGTAGATCAGATCCAAGGTTACAACCATTTGTAAATTTCACAGCCATGAAAACGCTGACCATATCCAGGGTTACAACCAGAGAATAGCCGAAATCAAGAGTAAAGCTTCTCAAAGTACACGCCTTTAGTCTAAGGTAGAGGACGCCTTTCTTGACCATTAAATTCTTCTCGGTAATAAATTTGGAATGGGATGTGGCTATATAGAATTTACCTCAGCAATCCCACCAGCTGTCAAGGTGTTTCGGTTAGTAGGCAAGAATACACCTTCTGAAGAGTCTATGCCCTCCGATGACGAAACAGCTCCTTCGGACCTAGTCCAACACAATCTTATGATGAACTGGCTTCTCCAGTGAAGTTTCTTTCCAAATTTGTCATATCCTCAGGGATGGCGGTTAGTCCACAGTCGGGGACTCCGTGTTGGAGTTTCACTCCACTGACACCGGAAAGAATAACTAACTCTTAATCATAATAGCTTCTTTGGTAGCTTACCACGAAAAATCTAATAACAACAAATTTAATTTTTCCTTTATAATTTCACTCCCGATCTTCCAACTGACCAACCGCTTCACACTCCAAACCTTTCTCCTCGTTTTTTCTTTTTTTTTCCTATCGCTCCTCTACCGCCAGAAAAAAAACGGTTTTTTTTTTGCATTTCGATTTTTGGCGCGAAATTTTTCCTCTTGGGCTATTTTTTTCCAATTTTCCCCGGGAATAAATTCCGCCACTAGATGACGTTCTTGTTGTTTGGGTGGTTATTATTTTACAATTAAACATCGAACAATTTTTAAATATAAATAAATGTAATATAAGATCAAAACCAAATAATTCCGGTGCAGAATGGTAATTCTCACTGAGATACTCGAAACAAAAAAAAATCATGAGAAAAATGGAGAGAAGAGGATCATGCAAAAAAAATAACTAACTAGAACACATAATTGTAACCTAAGTTGGTTTCGTAACAAATCTATACTAAAAATATTTTATAAAAAGATTGGGTTTTTGTCACAATCGTGGGGGCGACCCAGACCCAGGAGAAGAGTCTCATGTTCTCAGCCGGGCAAGAACACCAACAAGAACAACAAGATGTTATACGTATGCTAAATTTTTCTTTCCTCTGATTAATAAATTACGGTTTGATATCCTTTCCGTGATAAACTCCCATCCTGTTTCCCCTTTCATCTTCCAGCTTGTAAGAGACATTGCCGATCTTTTTTCCGCAAAATAGCTGTCACAAATTTTGGTGCTAATTTAGCGGCAAAGTTTTCTATCGCGTTGCTTTGCACAAAATTCCTTACATATACGACCTGTCCTGGAACAAAATTCTGATCTCTACTCCGTAAATTATATGTATGTGCCGATCTCTTATAGGCCTTTTCTAGGCGAGCCTTAAGTTGAGCTTGAGTCACACCTAAACGCTCTATATGAGGATTTAACTGAATTTCCCTGTCACTAAGCGCGCTCAAGGAACGTAAAAGTTTGTAATCGGACCCATGCAATATAGAATGGGATCCGAACATTAAGTAGTGAGGCGAAAACCCTGTGGAACTGTGTATGACATTTCGTAAGGCTGCGCATATTTCATGCAAGTGTTCATCCCAATACCTGTGGTCATCTCCCAAATAAGCTCGGATACCAACCAAAATGGAACGATTGACTCTTTCCGAAGCGATTGATTGAGAAGCATAGAAGGGTGATTTTGTATGCTGAATTCCATAAGCCATCATAAGACTTTCAAAGGTTTTTGAGACGAATTGCACCCCATTATCCGAATGAATATACTCTGGAACTCCAAATGTTAAAAATATCTCGTGCTCCAGATATTTGGTAATATTTTCTGCTGTTGCCTTTGGAAAAGGTTTAAGCCATACAAATTTGGTGAAATGGTCCAATACTACAAAGATATATCGGTTTCCACTTCGCGAGCGTGGGTACGGGCCCAGAAAATCTACATATAACCGCTGCAGAGGCCTATCTACTTCAATTTCGTTTCCCATTAGTGGTCTCATATTAAAATTCGGCGGCTTGCATTGTTTGCACGAAATGAAAGCGGCGATATATTTGACGACATTTTGACGGAGTCCCGGCAAATAATAGTATCGCTGTAATAATTCTACTGTCTTCGCCACACCACAATGGGAGGATAAAGGACTGCAGGGGGTACTCTCAATAAGTTGACCCGTAAGAGAAGCTGGAACCCATAATTTCCACGCCGGGATATCTGAACTCTGGGAAGACATAGAGGACTGATTTATAAATATTTTTCCATGCTCAACCTTTAAATTGTTGAAACGATTTGGATTTTCTTGTACGTGCTTGATCCGTTCCTGATACTCTTCATCTAAAACCCCTTCCGAATTCAAATCTAGCATGGATATTAAAGGATTTATTGTGTTCGGAACAGCATTCAAAGAACCCTTACGATGCTCAATACTAAAATTGAATCCCTGAAGTTTAAGGCTCCACCTAGCTAAACGTCCGGAAAGATCTTTTTGGCACATAAGCCATTTTAAACTTGCATGGTAAATGATGATGGTGAACTCCAAACATTCAATATATGCTCGGAACCTTTTGATGCTTTGCACTGCTGCCAAGCACTCTAATTCTCTCACGCTGTAATTGCGTTGAGCCGCATTAAGTTTGGCGGACATGAACGCTATTGGATTTTCTGCACCTTCATCAGAGCGCTGGAACAAAACGCTACCAATGCCGGTCGCACTCACGTCGCATTGAATGAAAAATGGCTTGTCAAAATTGGGATTCACCAAAACTGGCACTAACGTTAGCAAACTTTTGAGACGTTCAAATACTTCCTCAGCAATTTCCGACCATACAAATTTCTTATTTCTCTTTAGTACGTCCGTTATTGGCGCAGCTACCGAGGCAAAATTTGGTATGAACCGCCGATACCAGCCTGCCATGCCTAAAAACCGTCGCACGTCTCTTACCGATTTTGGAATAGGGTACGATGTAATAGCCGATAGCTTCTCCGGATCGGTCTTCAGGATGCCATCACCAACCACATAACTGAGATATTTAACCTCACGAAGCAGGAACTTGCTCTTTTCCACATTTATTGTCAACTTGGCCACTCTTAGCAGACGTGCAACTTCTCGAAGAAGATCAAAGTGTTCCTCAAGAGTACTGGAAGTTACCAAAAGATCATCCAGATATACAAATACTTTGTCATGCAATTGATGAGGGATGACCTTATGCATTAATCGACACATAGTCTGAGGCGCGTTACATAGGCCAAAAGGCATGACCGTAAATTGGTACAAAGGTCGCCCTGGCACAGAAAATGCGGTTTTGTCTCGTGAAGCGACGTCTAATGGTATCTGCCAAAAGGCATCCTTCAAATCTAGGCTGAAAATAAACTTCGTGGATTGAAGGCATGAAAGTAGATCATCAATTAAAGGTAGTGGATAGGCGTCTTAAACAGTGACTTCATTTAGACGGCGAGCATCCAGACATAATCGTACTTTACCTGGTTTACAGACCAGCTTTACGGAAGAACTCCAGGAACTGGCGCTTTCCTCGATCACACCTAGACCCAGCATTCGATCCAACTCGTCGTACAGTTGCTTCTGCACTACAGGTGACACGGAGTAATGTCGTTGTTTAATGGGTACAGTTGACCCGACATCAATGTGATGAGCAAGTAACGCAGTCTTGCCTAATCCTAGCCGATTAAACGATGGGAAATCTCCTATGATCTGGTTTAGTTCGTGACGATCTTTTTCGGCCAATTGATGATTAAGATTGGTAAGGGGTGAAGGAAAACATTCTAACTCATTTACCTCTAGTGGAGCTAAACCAAAAGTGTCCCAAAAATCAATTCCAAGATAAATAGGATTTTTAAGAGACGGCGCTACAAGAAAATGCATCATTCTAGTTTTACCCGAAAACGACACAAGCGTACGAATAAACCCCAAAACTTCACATTTTTTTCCACATGCTGTGGACAATTGCGTGCGTAATGAATGAAGAGGTAATGAAAGCTCATCAATTAGTTGCAGAGCATTCGCCCCCAATATACTAGAGCTAGCTCCACTGTCCAACAACCCCTCCAAACAACGACCTCCAATAAATATTTGGGCATACGGACGATTATCCCCAGTAAAATTAAATATTTCTTCTAGATTTATTTGTTTTAAACGCCTTCTAAGTTGCCAATATCGTGTGGAACGTGATAGCCTTCTGTTGCGACGAGACTTGTGTAAAGTTTGATAACTACTCGTCGAAGAATCTGAACCATCTGAAGAATCTATTGAGTTTGATGAACTGTTGAGTTCGGATTCAGATTGGATTGAGCCACTGAATTGGTGGAACTCCTCGGCACTAGAGCACGACTCGTCTCACTCGGAATCGCACTCCTCGAACCGTTTCCCGAGGATCGATTTTGGCATACTGCACAATTCCGTTTCAGTACATTCGTCGCACCACACCCAAAGCAAAAAATGTTTTTAACTGAATTGGGACAATTCGTAAAAACATGTCCTATATCCTTACAATTCCAGCATATTACCATTTTTTCCCTTCCGGAGAAATTCTTAGGAGTTAAAGCTGCAACTTCGTTCTTAAACTCATCTAGATCCACATCAATCTCATTAACTTGTCGCCGACTTGCACAATTGGCATCGGAATCATACCCGATCCTACGCCAAGTACTCTCGATGGCAACACACTTTTTCTTAAGACACTGGACTGATGATAATTCCGCTCCTGCCAGATGTGCTTGCAAACCTGGTCGCATATTCCGGAAAAGGATTTGTTGAAGGTAGTCATCTGACAAGGGCGTCGTTAGTTGCAGCGCAAGCCTCTCAATGGCATCAACGATATCGCAAAATGTCTCCTTTTGCTTCTGATACCGAGCATCGATTAATCGACGCACATCTAAATCTGTTACCTGTGTCTCAAATCGTTCGCGAATAGCACCACAGAACTGAGTCCAAGTAATATTGGGCGAAGTTTCACGAAATGTCCAGTACCATTCGGTCGCTGGACCACGCAACAACAAATAGACATCTGATACGAGGTCTATTTCAGATATTCCATTAGACTTAGCTAATGTTTCAACTCTAAAAAGAAAACGGTTGACATTTAGGCTCGTATTGGATCCTTCGAAGATAATTCCCCATTTCGATACCGGCACAGACCACTTCCGCTGTGAAAAAGGTGCCTGACCAACCGTAAAAGTGGGCTCCGGTGGAGGTATCTCTCGGTGAGTACTACTGTGCAGCCATGGTTGTGGTTCAAAATGTTGACGGATATTATTTCCTAAACCCCTCTCTTGTGATAAATTATCCATACCCATATCGTTTACTGGGTCTCCAACTACTGCTTGGCTCACAGAATGCCTTCGTGGAGAACAAATGGTAGAAGTGGTACTAAAATCTATTGCCAACTTACTATAAAAGGTGTCTGGTTCCTCTTGTTCCGTTTTTGGCATGTCCAAAATTAACATTCTTAACTGATTTAATTTCACCTAGCACTCCTTACCCACAGACAATAAGGGTTCAGACGCCGAGCCTACTAGCCTACTAGCCTACTTAATCTACCAGCATAATGTACTAAACGGGTTAAATAACATCAAAAAAATTCTTTTGACGTAGTACCTCCCGTACTAATTAAAACCACAGCAATTTCCTCCAGACCTTTTTGACAAGCCTCCAACTCCCGTGGTAGATCTTGCAAAATCTCTTTAGGTAACTTAGAGTATGGTCGAAGAACTGGTCTAGCTTCCTCCATCTTCAATCTAATTCACACATATGTGACGGATAAGACACTCCATCTGGAACTCATCCGGTTCCAAATGGTTAATATTAAAATCAAACATAATTATGTATCAATGTAACCAGCAAATCAAATCAACAATTAATAATATTCTATATGTAATTATAACCAATTGATATAGCAACCAACCAACTTATAATTCTGTGTATAACCGAAAAACAATGTAATACGTACTGCAACAAGAAAAAAAAATATATCTTACTCAATAAATAAATATGTACCTATATATAAAAACAAATAAGCAAATATGAGGATCCTGAAAGCACTTCGCGCCTCCGGACAGCAAATCAGGTACTCTTTCTCAAAAAAATAATAACAATAATGTCGATAGCGATATCCAAAAGTGTGTGCGCGAGAACTTCAGAAGAGAGGAAGTAATATCAATAGAAGGAGACTCTTAAATCGTGTTTAGTCAACAAATATAATACGTCACCGTCACGGTGTAACAGACAAAAATTATTCGTGAGGTGCTAAACTAACTAGTTACCGATGGAATTTATCCGGATTTAAATTGCGAGGGACCAAACCGCAGGTATTCACCGATGCCAAATCGCGATGTCACAAACACCGACTTCGTGAGATAACCATATTGCATCGACGCACAAAGCGGATAGTCGGTGCGAACATCTTTGATTGGCAATACTACGCGAGATTATTAAAATCAAACCAGCGAAATGAATTCTAAAGTACTAGATTTCGCATTGAAGATGCTCAGGCGAATCTCACTCACATGTCTAATATCGCGCGACATGAAATAAAATCCTCGATCTAATGACTTAGGGAAACAATTTGTAAAAGAGGGAAATAGAATGAGAAAAAAAAATGTGAATTTAAAATTACTTTTCGAAAGCAAAAGTCAGGCAATAAAAATGCACTGAAACTTTAAGTTCTATCAATGCAGGTAGCTTGGTACTTCCACACGAAGCTAATTCCCATAAACGCAACGAGAAAAAAAATAATCAAATATACGCAGAGAGAGAAAAAAAAATCCGCACAAATAAACGCAATAGGACAGCAATTGTTTTAATCGGGCTGTAGTATTGTTGTTGTAGCTACAGCTGGTTTAGTGGAAGGTGTATGCTAACAAAGCCAACAGATCAACCGAAAACCTTTTACTCGTCGGAAATTTGGGTCGATGCGCTGTAAATCGGATATCGAAGCACTCAGACTTAACACCACAGCTGATTAGCTATATTTTAATTTGTTGGTACTATTGTATGCATAATTCCCAAATGAATATTACATTTTACTTGCCTGCTTGCCTGTTCCGAAGTTAAAATTCGTTCTACCTCCAGGCTGATTTAGTTTCGAGCCGACATTATCACCGAGGGGCGGTAAATCGATCAAATCGATAAATTCTGCTGTATCGCGTATCAAGTTCAACTCCCATATCCAAACACCGATTTGTCTGGTTGACTTCTGCTTGCCTATTACTTCCCAAGAAATATAACATTTAAATTGCTCTATAACTCATTACGTGACTTTCTAAGAGCAATTTAAGACAATTGGCTATCATGGAATTACGGTGGCCAAAGATGTATGTCACATTAACAAAAAAATATTACAATTCAAAAGTTTCGTATGCCATGAATACGTTTGGGCGCCACTGTAAGGAAGATTCTGTAGGCGTCATTGTTTGCCTGCATTTCCTAGACAGATTAATGGGCTTCTCTGAGTCCTTACAGCACCGGTTGCCGGCTTCTCAAGAGCTTGGGAGCGGGGAAATAAAAACTGACTCAGAAAAGACACCATCCTTGTGCTGTGTAGTAAGTATATAAAGAGGAAAGGAACAAATTTTAATGACATACATGATTAGGAGTTGACTGACCGGACTGCAGTTCTCGCGCTACAGCGGGACTTACTAACCGTATGAATATTGCATACCGCTAGCCCCAAATTGCAACAAGTGGCCCCGCGGGAGCAATGACCTCCCCATACGCCCAAGTTTTCGACACACGCATTAAGAGACCTGACTCACTTACTTTACCGCGTTGGTCTTCCAGGATCCTCAAGTGCGCAATCTTACTTCATCATCATCTTTCCCTATGTGCGTCTAATAAAAGAATTGTGTTTCTTTCTAACACCAAATACAAAAATTAAGAAAAAAACAGGAATACTTACATCACCATTCTGCCGTAAAATTTCAACATAAACCGAAATGAAAACTAAAGAAAAAGAAAATCCATTCACACCACTTGTCGTCCGATGCCTGTAACCGTCGTCGTACCTCGGTTCGTTGTTCCTCTTTCTATGGGTTCCTCCATCTCTCTGCCTTACGCGTCCCCTCCTCGCTGCTCGTCCCACCTCGTGCTTCCTCTCGTCGCGTCTCTTGGTACTGGCTCTCGTGACACCTCGTCGCCTCTCGTCTCGGGTCGGCCTTTCGTATCGTACTGCTGCTCGTTGCCTCTCGCCTCTGGTCGGCGTCTCTGGCCATCTCTCCTTGTCACACTGCTGCTCAGTGCTTCACGCGTCGCCTCTCGCCTCTATTCGTCGTATCCTGTGGTGCTGCTGCTCGTTGCCTCTCGCGCTGTCTCTCGTCTCTATTCGTCGGATCTTGTGGTGCTGCTGCTCGTTGCCTTTCGCGTTGTCTCTCGTCTCTGCTCGACGTACCTTGTCGTGCTGCTGCCCGTTGCCTCTCGCGTTGACTCTCGTCTCTGCTCGACGTACCTTGTCGTGCTCGTCGTGCTTCTCTGTAGTGCTCTTAGTAGGTTTCGGCTCCGTGCATCGAATCACGTGTAACTGTCTGGCCTCTCTCAACTCGGCGAACTTTCAAAGCCCAGGCCCTAATTTTGATTGGCATGAACAGTGGTTGCCTGTACCTAGTAGTCGCTCGTTCTCTTCGAAAATATGGTTCGGTTGGACTTTCAAAGCCACAGCCCGAAGAGCATACTTCCGTTCGATCGATTCCAACTCTCAGTTTTTGCTTTGGGGAATTTCAAATCCGCCCTCAACTACTAACTGCTAGTTGTCGACTGACTGCTTTCTTGTATTTCGCTAGTGGTTATATATCGGGGAGAACACCGCTTGTCTGCGAATTATATAATTGCAAAAATTCCAGTTCTTTGTTATGTTATTCTATGTATGTGTAATTCATGTTTATTCTTGTGTACTGGGGTGTGATTTGTGTAAAAGCAAATTCTATTCTTGGTTTTAAGTTTGGAATTCTATTTTATTCATTACTATTGTACAGGTATTTGACCTCCGGGGACTAGTCTGCTATTTTAATAGTTTGGTGTGGTCGGCAATTTAGATGTGGGGATTTCTGTCCTCACACTACCCTCCTACTTGTGAATGAGGCTTTGTTTTGCCAGGAGTAGTTACTACCTCGTCCGAAGGTTATGGAGTAACTGTTGCCATTTACTACGGTCTTCCAACGCATCCGTTTATCCTGGGGTTTCACAGCTAGCGTCTGGCGTATCTTCTCCTGCACCTCTGGTGGAAGTTCTGCTTCTCCGGCTTCTTTCGGGTCTTCGGGGCGTTGTTCGAAGCTTATCTTCGTCCTGGTGGGACTGCTGGCCGTGTTGGTTTTGTTGTGTATGTTACTGTGGCTGCTGCTAGCGTTGCTGCTGCTGCTGCTACCGCTGCTGGTGTTGTTGCCTGTGTTATACTTGTTTTTACCATCCGTGTGGCTCGTCTTGTTACGGCTGCTGGTGTTACGGCTGCCGCTGCTTTTGCTGCTGCTGCTGCTACTACTACGGCTGCTGCTGCTGATGCTGCTGCTGCTGTTGCTGCTGTTGCTGCTATCGCTGTCACTACTATTACCACTGTTACTGCTGATGGCGGTACTTCCAGGAT
This sequence comes from Beris chalybata, assembly GCA_949128065.1. Classification (NCBI taxonomy): domain Eukaryota; kingdom Metazoa; phylum Arthropoda; class Insecta; order Diptera; family Stratiomyidae; genus Beris; species Beris chalybata. The sequence goes on along the minus strand of OX421895.1, from coordinate 84,659,269 downwards.
CTGGTCCGGGTCCTTCTCTCAGTTCATGCGCGATTCATTCGCGCCACGTCGGCATGTCGTCCCCATCGAACGCGAGGGTTGCTATCCGCGCCCGATGCTCGGCGAGGGCGCAACAGAACACTCCACAATCAAATGTGTTCGCCTGCCGTGGTGCTCCGGGTGTTAGAACTGTCCTATAGGCGTCCATTCCCTGTTTGGTGGTGCTGTTTATGAGTTCCTCCAAGCGTTTTAGTTCTGGCGGAATGGAACCGCCCCTCGGTTCGAAGTATTCGATAGTTTTGGCTTGTAAGTAGATGATCGCCAGGCACCAGTGATTACCGAACATGTGTAGCGGAAGAGTATGATGCCGCTGCCTCGGTAGTTGGGCTGCTTCCATCTTTGGACCCCTTCTGCTCCTTTCTTTACTAGGCACGGTAAGAAAAAGGTATTCAGCGCCTCGACGCGTAGTTTGCGTGGATGTCCTCTGCTGCGCAGCGCGAGTAAGTCCACGTATGCGTTTACCACATTATCGTTAAGCCACTGTTGTGGTAGTAGAGTGGAAAGGTCCCTTTCCGTTAGTACCACCTTCCCTATTTTGGCCACGACCTGGTCCGGATTGTTGTTGGTGGAGGGGTTTCTTCACCCGGGAGTTTCGTGTGGTTTCCACCATCCGCTTCAGTGTTATCTCATTCTTCCTTGCGCTGTCCATGTCTCGTTTAGTATAGAATTACACAAAGTATAGAATTACACAAACTTCACAGCACTACACTTGGGATTTTACTAGGCTGGTCCGTCTTCTGTTGGTTGCTTTTATAGCCCTGCTGTTGGTCCCGTTAGGTCCTAATTGGCTTAAGTTCGGCCTGCTGTTGGCTATCCCGACCCAAATGGTCCCGTTAGGTTCTCTTGTTGTTGATCATTTCGACCCAATTGGTCCCGTTAGGGTCCCTTTGTTCAAGAACCATTTGGATTTCTGTTGAACGAAGTTGTTCTATTCGTTCGCGGTGTGGTATGCTTTTAGTTCGCTAACATGCGCGGTCCGCGTGCTAGCATCATCTTCCTTGTAGACCTGAACTATCACGGGCGAAATGTAATTCACCACCTTGTATGGTCCATCGAACTTCGGGGCCAGTTTCGCGGCAAAGCCGTCGATAGCTTTAGTGAGATGGTGTTGTTTCACTAGAACCTGCTGGCCTATTGCAGTCAAGTTGAAGTGACGTCCTTGGTCCTGAGCTGCTCGTTCTAGATTTCGGCGTACGATTTGGAACGTTTCTTGTAATCTCGTGGCCTTTTCGACTTGCGTCTGCGGAGGATTACCGGATCCAAAGGACTATTCGTCGTACAAGGTTCGGGGTGGCGGAGTTCTCGGCCTTGTGTCAAGAAGGCAGGGCTGTAACCGGTCGTCTCGGAAATGGCCGAGATCATGGTCAGGGAGATTTCCGGCAGTAGGTTGTCCCAATTCCGTTGGTTGTTGTCCGACAATTGTGCGATTATTGTTTTTATCGTTCTATTTGCTCGCTCGGTAGGATTCTCTTGTGGCGTATACGGTGCGGTAAATTGCTGGTTTATTCCTAATTCCAGCAGGAATTTCTGGAAAGCCTTGCTGGTGAATTGAGACCCGTTGTCGGTGACTAATATTTTTGGAATTCCAACCCTGGCTATGATTCGTTCTCGGAATGCTTTCCGTAATCCGTCGCTGGTTGCTTTGCGGAGCGGGATTATCTCAGTCCACTTGGAGAATTTGTCGAAGAACACTAGCAGGGTAGTATTCCCATGCTTGGTCCGGAGTAGAGGTCCCACGAAGTCGGCACACAGGGTATTCCAGGGTTCCTCTGCTATTTGGGAGATCATCTTCCCTGCTGATTTTTGCTGGTTTCGTTTGAACTTTTGACAAGACTCGCATTGTCGGACGTATCTGCTTATTTCTCGGAACATCCCTGGCCAGTAATATCGGTTGGCGATTCGTCCGATGGTCTTCCGGATGCCGAGGTGTCCTGCACTGGGTTCATCATGATTCTCTTTAAGGACCCGTTTGCGGAGTGGTGTTGGGACGCAAAGTTTCCACGGCGCGCAATCTTCGTCATTAGACTGATGCGGGATATGTCGGTATAACTGTTAGCTCTCGAAGACATAATCTGGGAACTTCGCTGGGTTTCCCTTTACTTCAGCCTTCCTTTTCTCTAACCATTTACAGCCTGAGTCGCTAGTGTCTTCGGTGTCGACCACGCATAGTGTTTCTGATGGTTGGCGTGATAGCGCATCGGCGACTACGATTAGCTTGCCCCGTCTGTACTGGACATCGAACGTATACTGTTGTAGTTCGAGGGCCCACCTTGCGATTCGTCCTGATGGGCTGTCGATCGAATTCAACCATTTAAGTGGTAGATGATCCGTGATGACAGCAAAGTGGTAGCCTTCTACATACGGTCTCATTTTGCGTATGCCCCAGATAATGGCCAGGCACTCCTTTTCTGTGGGGGAATAGTTCCGTTCTGCTTGATTTAGATGCCGGCTTGCGTAGGCTATTACTTGCTCCGAGTTGTCTATTTCTTGCGTTAGTACGGCTCCTAAACCGTAGTCACTGGCATCCGTCTGGAGCGTGAACTTCTGGCTGAAATCTGGGCACGATAACACTGGTGCCTCCGAGAGCTTCCTTTTAATGGTGTCGAATGCCACCTGTTGTTCTTCTCGCCACTTCCAGTGCTTTCCCTTCTTCAAAAGTGTGGTTAGAGGATGGACGACAGTTGCGAGCTCCGGGACGAATCATCAATACCAGGATGCGATTCCGAGGAACCGCCGTACTTCTCGTACGTTTGTGGGTGGCTGTAAGGCGTCTATCGCGGCTATTTTGTCTGGGTCTGTGTGTATTCCTTTCTCGCTGATAACATGACCCAAGCATTTCGTTTCCTTCTTGAAAAACTTACACTTGTCTACGTTAAGTTTTAGGTTTGCTGCTCGTAGACGGCGGAAAACTTCGCCCAGGTTGTGCATGTGTTCTTCGAAGGTTGTACCGGTGACGATTATGTCGTCCAGATAAGCGAAGGCAAGAGGTTCCATTTCGTGTCCTATTACTTGGTCCAGGGCTCTTTGGAAGGTAGCGGGTGCTGAGTGAAGCCCAAATGGCATGACTCGCCATTGGAATAGCCCCCGTCCGGGTACGGTGAAGGTTGTATATTGCTTGCTTGACTCGTCCATGGGTATCTGCCAGTACCCGTTCTTTAGGTCTAGACTGCTGATAAATTTTGCATTGCGTGGTCGGTCCAGGATGTATTGGATTCGTGGTATTGGATATGCGTCGGGTATCGATCTGGCATTGAGCTGTCGGAAATCGAGGCACAATCTCCAACTGTCGTTCTTTTTCTTCACTAGTACTACCGAGGATGGTTCTAAGCATCCCTTCTTGATCAACTCATCTACCTTCGCATTGATATTTGCTTGCGTTACAGGGTTGCTAGTGCCGTAGCGATGTTTGAATGGTCGGTCATCACGCATTATGATCTTATGTGTCGTAATGTTCAAGACGTCGTTGACTTCGTCAAAAGCGCGTAGTTCTCTGTCCAGGAAATCGTTGATCTGCCCTAGCTGATCGGTCATCGCGTCCTGTAGTACAGTGCATGTATTGATCTACGCTGGTCGTGGGGTGTCATCGTTATTCCGCAGGGCGGTGGTTTGTCCACCGCAAGTGATCGTCATGCCGATGTTTTGGAGGAAATCCATTCCTAAGATTAAATCCTCGATGAGTCCGGGAAGAATTAGCAGTGGTAATCCGCACTGTTGGCTGCCTAGTCGGACTTGGGAGAAAAGAGCCTCAACCAAGTTTCGCCTCGTACCGTCCGCTAACTTGACTGTCACCTCTTGCTTAATGGTACGTCCTACGTCGTGTAGTTTTTTGGCCAGTGCCTCACTAATGAAACTCTTAGTTGCTCCCGTATCAATTGTAGCCTGGATGAAACCTCCGCCGAGAGCAACGGTAGCGTAGAGGTGACTATTTTCCTGATACAAGTGCTTTATTGGAGTGGAGGATCGTTCACCGGGGGCCCCGACACTCCTCGCGTTTGGCGGCTTCGGGTTCGTTTCCCGATTGTCGTCTACAGCAATCGATGGTTCTCGTGTTGCGGCGTCCACAATCCCAGCAGAAATACACCCTGGGGTTCTGGCAAGATCGGGCCATATGTCCCTCTTGACTACAATTGTGACAAGCCGTCCTCGTGTTGATCGGGGTCTCCATGGTCTGTGCGATTGCACAGCGTCGTTCTTCTGGACCGGGATGATTGGGATTAGGTCCCCCTCTGATGCTCTCGAAATCATCCGCCAGGGCGATTAGCTCTGGCAGTGTTGAAAAATCTTTCCGTCGTATGTAGAGTTGATATTTCGCCTGGCAGTTTCGGAAGATTCTCTTGAGTTTCCCCCGTGTAGTTCATCGGCCGCATAAAGTTCTGTAAGCTGAGTACATAGTCTTTGAAGGTTTCTCCCGGTTGTTGTATCCGCTGTCTTATCTTGTCGTCAAGGTCCTCCAGATGTCGGGCGGGGAGGAAAAATTTAAGAAAGTCGTCTCTGAAATCGTTCCAGTGCTGCCAGGCCCGGTTGTTATTCCGATACCATGTTAAAGCTTTGGCGCGGAGTAATTCCGGCATTGTTCTGGCCAACAACTTCCTATGGGTTCCATATACATCGGCAAGTTCCTCTACTCGCTCGATGAAATCAAGGGGGTCTTTCCCGCCTTCATATTTGACGAAACACTTACGAATTTGGTCGGCCACTGCCGTAAAGGTGATCCCAGCATTGACGGTTGGTTCAATGGCGCGGTTAGTCTCATCGGTGGTTTCTTGTTCCTTGTTTTGCAACGAAAGATCTTCCTCGGGTACTCCTGGTAATTTTTGCGGGACACCAGGTGTGCCGCCCTTACTGTGCTGGATCTCAAGTTCGCTAAGTCTTTTCTCATGCTCGCTGCCACACTCGTCCTTGATCCACGTGGTGAAGCGTTTTCGTAGTTCATTTACGGTTCCGGAATCATCCAGGCCGAACTCCTCCATATAGCTGGTGAGCTCCTCTCTTCGTAGTCCGTAGACCCAATTTGTTTTCACTATGTTTGACACAACACTTGTTAATTCACTGTTCTATGGTTGTGCTCACGGCGTATTTTCACTGTCGTTGTTTGTCTTGAGGCACTTGCCTTGTATCACTCGTTAATTCACTGCTCTTTGGTTGCGTTCACTGCCTGTTTTCACTGTCACTCTTTAGTTTATGAAATTCATGCTCGCCGGGGCCAGTGTCCGTTACAAAACATTTATTTACTGTTGACTTCACTTTATTTAATGTTCAATAATTTCAAATTTCACTTAACTGTTCTTCTTAACTTTGGTTGGTTTACATATATTGTAAACCAACTTGTCGTCCGCTGCCTGTAACCGTCGTCGTACCTCGGTTTGTTGTTCCTCTTTCTACCGGTTCCTCCGTCTCTCTGCCTTACGCGTCCCCTCCTTGCTGCTCGTCCCACCTCGTGCTTCCGCTCGTCGTGTCTCTTGGTACTGGCTCTCGTGACACCTCGTCGCCTCTCGTTTTGGGTCGGCCTTTCGTATCGTACTGCTGCTCGTTGCCTCTCGCCTCTGGTCGCCGTCTCTGTCCGGTTCTCTTTGTCACACTGCTGCTCTCGCGTCGCCTCTTGCCTCTATTCGTCGTATCCTGTGGTGCTGCTGCTCGTTACCTCTCGCGCTGTCTCTCGTCTCTATTCGTCGTATCTTGTGGTGCTGCTGCCCTTTGCCTCTCGCGTTGTCTCTCGTCTCTGCTCGACGTACCTTGTCGTGCTGCTGCTCGTTGCCTCTCGCGTTGTCTCTCGTCTCTGCTCGTGCTTCTCTGTAGTGCTCTCAGTAGGTTTCGGCTCCGTGCATCGAATCACGTGTAACTGTCTGGCCTCTCTTAACTCGGCGGACTTTCAAAGCCCAGGCCCTAATTTTGATTGGCATGAACAGTGGTTGCCCGTTCCTAGTAGTCGCTCGTTCTCTTCGAAAATATGGTTCGGTTGGACTTTCAAAGCCACAGCCCGAAGAGCATACTTCCGTTCGATCGATTCCAACTGACAGTTTTTGCTTTGGGGAATTTCAAATCCGCCCGCAACTACTAACTGCTAGTTGTCAACTGACTGCCTTCTTGTATTTCGCTAGTGGTTATATATCGGGGAGAACACCGCTTGTCTGCGAATTATATAATTGCAAAAATTCCAGTTCTTTGTTATGTTATTCTATGTATGTGTAATTCATGTTTATTCTTGTGTACTGGGGTGTGTGATTTGTGTAAAAGCAAATTCTATTCTTACTTTTAAGTTTGGAATTCTATTTTATACATTACTATTGTACAGGTATTTGACCTCCGGGGACTAGTCTGCTATTTTAATAGTTTGGTGTGGTCGGCAATTTAGATGTGGGGATTTCCGTCCTCACAACTTTTGTTAACTCTCGTTCACCAAAAAAAACTTTTTAATTTGTCATATGTCATATATCATTATATTTTTAATATATAATAATTAAATTCTCCTTCATAGTTTCACTCCCGATCTTCCAGCTGACCAACCGTCCTGCTTCACACTCCAAACCTATCTCCTGGTTTTTTCTTCTTTTTTTCGATTTCGATTTTTGGCGCGATATTTTTCCTCTTGGGCTATTTTTGTCCAATTTTCACCGGAAATAAATTCCGCCACTAGATGACGTTCTCGTTGTTTGGGTGGTTATTATTTTACAATTAAACATCGAACAATTTTTAAATATAAATAAATGTAATATAAGATCAAAACCAAATAATTCCGGTGCAGAATGGTAATTCTCACTGAGATACTCGAAAAAAAAAAAAAAAATCATGAGAAAAATGGAGAGAAGAGGATCATGCAAAAAAAAAAAAACTAACTAGGACACGTAATTGTAACCTAAGTTGGTTTCGTAACAAATCTATACTAAAAATATTTTATAAAAAGATTGGGTTTTTGTCGCAGTCCCTATGCTATGGTCTCCCTTTTCAATGTAAGCGTTAAAGGTCTTTTAAATTGTGTTTAGTCAACAAATATAATACGTCACCGTCACGGTGTAACAGACAAAAATTATTCGTGAGGTGCTAAACTAACTAGTTACCGATGGAATTTATCCGGATTTAAATTGCGAGGGACCAAACCGCAGGTATTCACCGATGCCAAATCGCGATGTCACAAACACCGACTTCGTGAGATAACCATATTGCATCGACGCACAAAGCGGATAGTCGGTGCGAACATCTTTGATTGGCAATACTACGCGAGATTATTAAAATCAAACCAGCGAAATGAATTCTAAAGTACTAGATTTCGCATTGAAGATGCTCAGGCGAATCTCACTCACATGTCTAATATCGCGCGACATGAAATAAAATCCTCGATCTAATGACTTAGGGAAACAATTTGTAAAAGAGGGAAATAGAATGAGAAAAAAAATGTGAATTTAAAATTACTTTTCGAAAGCAAAAGTCAGGCAATAAAAATGCTCTGAAACTTTAAGTTCTATCAATGCAGGTAGCTTGGTACTTCCACACGAAGCTAATTCCCATAAACGCAACGAGAAAAAAAATAATCAAATATACGCAGAGAGAGAAAAAAAAATCCGCACAAATAAACGCAATAGGACAGCAATTGTTTTAATCGGGCTGTAGTATTGTTGTTGTAGCTACAGCTGGTTTAGTGGAAGGTGTATGCTAACAAAGCCAACAGATCAACCGAAAACCTTTTACTCGTCGGAAATTTGGGTCGATGCGCTGTAAATCGGATATCGAAGCACTCAGACTTAACACCACAGCTGATTAGCTATATTTTAATTTGTTGGTACTATTGTATGCATAATTCCCAAATGAATATTACATTTTACTTGCCTGCTTGCCTGTTCCGAAGTTAAAATTCGTTCTACCTCCAGGCTGATTTAGTTTCGAGCCGACATTATCACCGAGGGGCGGTAAATCGATCAAATCGATAAATTCTGCTGTATCGCGTATCAAGTTCAACTCCCATATCCAAACACCGATTTGTCTGGTTGACTTCTGCTTGCCTATTACTTCCCAAGAAATATAACATTTAAATTGCTCTATAACTCATTACGTGACTTTCTAAGAGCAATTTAAGACAATTGGCTATCATGGAATTACGGTGGCCAAAGATGTATGTCACATTAACAAAAAAATATTACAATTCAAAAGTTTCGTATGCCATGAATACGTTTGGGCGCCACTGTAAGGAAGATTCTGTAGGCGTCATTGTTTGCCTGCATTTCCTAGACAGATTAATGGGCTTCTCTGAGTCCTTACAGCACCGGTTGCCGGCTTCTCAAGAGCTTGGGAGCGGGGAAATAAAAACTGACTCAGAAAAGACACCATCCTTGTGCTGTGTAGTAAGTATATAAAGAGGAAAGGAACAAAATTTAACGACATACATGATTAGGAGTTGACTGACCGGACTGCAGTTCTCGCGCTACAGCGGGACTTACTAACCGTATGAATATTGCATACCGCTAGCCCCAAATTGCAACAAGTGGCCCCGCGGGAGCAATGACCTCCCCATACGCCCAAGTTTTCGACACACGCATTAAGAGACCTGACTCACTTACTTTACCGCGTTGGTCTTCCAGGATCCTCAAGTGCGCAATCTTACTTCATCATCATCTTTCCCTATGTGCGTCTAATAAAAGAATTGTGTTTCTTTCTAACACCAAATACAAAAATTAAGAAAAAAACAGGAATACTTACATCACCATTCTGCCTTAAAATTTCAACATAAACCGAAATGAAAACTAAAGAAAAAGAAAATCCATTCACACCACTTGTCGTCCGATGCCTGTAACCGTCGTCGTACCTCGGTTCGTTGTTCCTCTTTCTATGGGTTCCTCCATCTCTCTGCCTTACGCGTCCCCTCCTCGCTGCTCGTCCCACCTCGTGCTTCCTCTCGTCGCGTCTCTTGGTACTGGCTCTCGTGACACCTCGTCGCCTTTCGTCTCGGGTCGGCCTTTCGTATCGTACTGCTGCTCGTTGCCTCTCGCCTCTGCTCGCCGTCTCTGGCCATCTCTCCTTGTCACACTGCTGCTCAGTGCTTCACGCGTCGCCTCTCGCCTCTATTCGTCGTATCCTGTGGTGCTGCTGCTCGTTGCCTCTCGCGCTGTCTCTCGTCTCTATTCGTCGTATCTTGTGGTGCTGCTGCTCGTTGCCTTTCGCGTTGTCTCTCGTCTCTGCTCGACGTACCTTGTCGTGCTGCTGCCCGTTGCCTCTCGCGTTGACTCTCGTCTCTGCTCGACGTACCTTGTCGTGCTCGTCGTGCTTCTCTGTAGTGCTCTTAGTAGGTTTCGGCTCCGTGCATCGAATCACGTGTAACTGTCTGGCCTCTCTCAACTCGGCGAACTTTCAAAGCCCAGGCCCTAATTTTGATTGGCATGAACAGTGGTTGCCTGTACCTAGTAGTCGCTCGTTCTCTTCGAAAATATGGTTCGGTTGGACTTTCAAAGCCACAGCCCGAAGAGCATACTTCCGTTCGATCGATTCCAACTCTCAGTTTTTGCTTTGGGGAATTTCAAATCCGCCCTCAACTACTAACTGCTAGTTGTCGACTGACTGCTTTCTTGTATTTCGCTAGTGGTTATATATCGGGGAGAACACCGCTTGTCTGCGAATTATATAATTGCAAAAATTCCAGTTCTTTGTTATGTTATTCTATGTATGTGTAATTCATGTTTATTCTTGTGTACTGGGGTGTGTGATTTGTGTAAAAGCAAATTCTATTCTTGGTTTTAAGTTTGGAATTCTATTTTATTCATTACTATTGTACAGGTATTTGACCTCCGGGGACTAGTCTGCTATTTTAATAGTTTGGTGTGGTCGGCAATTTAGATGTGGGGATTTCTGTCCTCACACTACCCTCCTACTTGTGAATGAGGCTTTGTTTTGCCAGGAGTAGTTACTACCTCGTCCGAAGGTTATGGAGTAACTGTTGCCATTTACTACGGTCTTCCAACGCATCCGTTTATCCTGGGGTTTCACAGCTAGCGTCTGGCGTATCTTCTCCCGCACCTCTGGTGGAAGTTCTGCTTCTCCGGCTTCTTTCGGGTCTTCGGGGCGTTGTTCGACGCTTATCTTCGTCCTGGTGGGACTGCTGGCCGTGTTGGTTTTGTTGTGTATGTTACTGTGGCTGCTGCTAGCGTTGCTGCTGCTGCTGCTACCGCTGCTGGTGTTGTTGCCTGTGTTATACTTGTTTTTACCATCTGTGTGGCTCGTCTTGTTACGGCTGCTGGTGTTACGGCTGCCGCTGCTTTTGCTGCTGCTGCTGCTACTACTACGGCTGCTGCTGCTGCTGCTGCTGCTGCTGTTGCTGCTGTTGCTGCTATCGCTGTCACTACTATTTCCACTGTTACTGCTGATGGCGGTACTTCCAGGATCTGGTCCGGGTCCTTCTCTCAGTTCATGCGCGATTCATTCGCGCCACGTCGGCATGTCGTCCCCATCGAACGCGAGGGTTGCTATCCGCGCCCGATGCTCGGCGAGGGCGCAACAGAACACTCCACAATCAAATGTGTTCGCCTGCCGTGGTGCTCCGGGTGTTAGAACTGTCCTATAGGCGTCCATTCCCTGTTTGGTGGTGCTGTTTATGAGTTCCTCCAAGCGTTTTAGTTCTGGCGGAATGGAACCGCCCCTCGGGTCGAAGTATTCGATAGTTTTGGCTTGTAAGTAGATGATCGCCAGGCACCAGTGATTACCGAACATGTGTAGCGGAAGAGTAGGATGCCGCTGCCTCGGTAGTTGGTCTGCTTCCATCTTTGGACCCCTTCTGCTCCTTTCTTTACTAGGCACGGTAAGAAAAAGGTATTCAGCGCCTCGACGCGTAGTTTGCGTGGATGTCCTCTGCTGCGCAGCGCGAGTAAGTCCACGTATGCGTTTACCACATTATCGTTAAGCCACTGTTGTGGTAGTAGAGTGGAAAGGTCCCTTTCCGTTAGTACCACCTTCCCTATTTTGGCCACGACCTGGTCCGGATTGTTGTTGGTGGAGGGGTTTCTTCACCCGGGAGTTTCGTGTGGTTTCCACCATCCGCTTCAGTGTTATCTCATTCTTCCTTGCGCTGTCCATGTCTCGTTTAGTATAGAATTATGAACTTCACAGCATTACACTTGGGATTTTACTAGGCTGGTTCGTCTTCTGTTGGTTGCTTTTATAGCCCTGCTGTTGGTCCCGTTAGGTCCTAATGGGCTTAAGTTCGGCCTGCTGTTGGCTATCCCGACCCAAATGGTCCCGTTAGGTTCTCTTGTTGTTGATCATTTCGACCCAATTGGTCCCGTTAGGGTCCCTTTGTTCAAGAACCATTTGGATTTCTGTTGAACGAAGTTGTTCTATTCGTTCGCGGTGTGGTATGCTTTTAGTTCGCTAACATGCGCGGTCCGCGTGCTAGCATCATCTTCCTTGTAGACCTGAACTATCACGGGCGAAATGTAATTCACCACCTTGTATGGTCCATCGAACTTCGGGGCCAGTTTCGCGGCAAAGCCGTCGATAGCTTTAGTGAGATGGTGTTGTTTCACTAGAACCTGCTGGCCTATTGCAGTCAAGTTGAAGTGACGTCCTTGGTCCTGAGCTGCTCGTTCTAGATTTCGGCGTACGATTTGGAACGTTTCTTGTAATCTCGTGGCCTTTTCGACTTGCGTCTGCGGAGGATTACCGGATCCAAAGGACTATTCGTCGTACAAGGTTCGGGGTGGCGGAGTTCTCGGCCTTGTGTCAAGAAGGCAGGGCTGTAACCGGTCGTCTCGGAAATGGCCGAGATCATGGTCAGGGAGATTTCCGGCAGTAGGTTGTCCCAATCCCGTTGGTTGTTGTCCGACAATTGTGCGATTATTGTTTTTATCGTTCTATTTGCTCGCTCGGTAGGATTCTCTTGTGGCGTATACGGTGCGGTAAATTGCTGGTTTATTCCTAATTCCAGCAGGAATTTCTGGAAAGCCTTGCTGGTGAATTGAGACCCGTTGTCGGTGACTAATATTTTTGGAATTCCAACCCTGGCTATGATTCGTTCTCGGAATGCTTTCCGTAATCCGTCGCTGGTTGCTTTGCGGAGCGGGATTATCTCAGTCCACTTGGAGAATTTGTCGAAGAACACTAGCAGGGTAGTATTCCCATGCTTGGTCCGGAGTAGAGGTCCCACGAAGTCGGCACACAGGGTATTCCAGGGTTCCTCTGCTATTTGAGAGATCATCTTCCCTGCTGATTTTTGCTGGTTTCGTTTGAACTTTTGACAAGACTCGCATTGTCGGACGTATCTGCTTATTTCTCGGAACATCCCTGGCCAGTAATATCGGTTGGCGATTCGTCCGATGGTCTTCCGGATGCCGAGGTGTCCTGCACTGGGTTCATCATGATTCTCTTTAAGGACCCGTTTGCGGAGTGGTGTTGGGACGCAAAGTTTCCACGGCACGCAATCTTCGTCATTAGACTGATGCGGGATATGTCGGTATAACTGTTAGCTCTCGAAGACATAATCTGGGAACTTCGCTGGGTTTCCCTTAACTTCAGCCTTCCTTTTCTCTAACCATTTACAGCCTGAGTCGCTAGTGTCTTCGGTGTCGACCACGCATAGTGTTTCTGATGGTTGGCGTGATAGCGCATCGGCGACTACGTTTAGCTTGCCCCGTCTGTACTGGACATCGAACGTATACTGTTGTAGTTCGAGGGCCCACCTTGCGATTCGTCCTGATGGGCTGTCGATCGAATTCAACCATTTAAGTGGTAGATGATCCGTGATGACAGCAAAGTGGTAGCCTTCTACATACGGTCTCATTTTGCGTATGCCCCAGATAATGGCCAGGCACTCCTTTTCTGTGGGGGAATAGTTCCGTTCTGCTTGATTTAGATGCCGGCTTGCGTAGGCTATTACTTGCTCCGAGTTGTCTATTTCTTGCGTTAGTACGGCTCCTAAACCGTAGTCACTGGCATCCGTCTGGAGCGTGAACTTCTGGCTGAAATCTGGGCACGATAACACTGGTGCCTCCGAGAGCTTCCTTTTAATGGTGTCGAATGCCACCTGTTGTTCTTCTCGCCACTTCCAGTGCTTTCCCTTCTTCAAAAGTGTGGTTAGAGGATGGACGACAGTTGCGAGCTCCGGGACGAATCATCAATACCAGGATGCGATTCCGAGGAACCGCCGTACTTCTCGTACGTTTGTGGGTGGCTGTAAGGCGTCTATCGCGGCTATTTTGTCTGGGTCTGTGTGTATTCCTTTCTCGCTGATAACATGACCCAAGCATTTCGTTTCCTTCTTGAAAAACTTACACTTGTCTACGTTAAGTTTTAGGTTTGCTGCTCGTAGACGGCGGAAAACTTCGCCCAGGTTGTGCATGTGTTCTTCGAAGGTTGTACCGGTGACGATTATGTCGTCCAGATAAGCGAAGGCAAGAGGTTCCATTTCGTGTCCTATTACTTGGTCCAGGGCTCTTTGGAAGGTAGCGGGTGCTGAGTGAAGCCCAAATGGCATGACTCGCCATTGGAATAGCCCCCGTCCGGGTACGGTGAAGGTTGTATATTGCTTGCTTGACTCGTCCATGGGTATCTGCCAGTACCCGTTCTTTAGGTCTAGACTGCTGATAAATTTTGCATTGCGTGGTCGGTCCAGGATGTATTGGATTCGTGGTATTGGATATGCGTCGGGTATCGATCTGGCATTGAGCTGTCGGAAATCGAGGCACAATCTCCAACTGTCGTTCTTTTTCTTCACTAGTACTACCGAGGATGGTTCTAAGCATCCCTTCTTGATCAACTCATCTACCTTCGCATTGATATTTGCTTGCGTTACAGGGTTGCTAGTGCCGTAGCGATGTTTGAATGGTCGGTCATCACGCATTATGATCTTATGTGTCGTAATGTTCAAGACGTCGTTGACTTCGTCAAAAGCGCGTAGTTCTCTGTCCAGGAAATCGTTGATCTGCCCTAGCTGATCGGTCATCGCGTCCTGTAGTACAGTGCATGTATTGATCTTCGCTGGTCGTGGGGTGTCATCGTTATTCCGCAGGGCGGTGGTTTGTCCACCGCAAGTGATCGTCGTGCCGATGTTTTGGAGGAAATCCATTCCTAAGATTAAATCCTCGATGAGTCCGGGAAGAATTAGCAGTGGTAATCCGCACTGTTGGTTGCCTAGTCGGACTTGGGAGAAAAGAGCCTCAACCAAGTTTCGCCTCGTACCGTCCGCTAACTTGACTGTCACCTCTTGCTTAATGGTACGTCCTACGTCGTGTAGTTTTTTGGCCAGTGCCTCACTAATGAAACTCTTAGTTGCTTCCGTATCAATTGTAGCCTGGATCAAACCTCCGCCGAGAGCAACGGTAGCGTAGAGGTGACTATTTTCCTGATACAAGTGCTTTATTGGAGTGGAGGATCGTTCACCGGGGGCCCCGACACTCCTCGCGTTTGGCGGCTTCGGGTTCGTTTCCCGATTGTCGTCTACAGCAATCAATGGTTCTCGTGTTGCGGCGTCCACAATCCCAGCAGAAATACACCCTGGGGTTCTGGCAAGATCGGGCCATATGTCCCTCTTGACTACAATTGTGACAAGCCGTCCTCGTGTTGATCGGGGTCTCCATGGTCTGTGCGATTGCACAGCGTCGTTCTTCTGGACCGGGACGATTGGGATTAGGTCCCCTTCTGATGCTCTCGAAATCATCCGCCAGGGCGATTAGCTCTGGCAGTGTTGAAAAATCTTTCCGTCGTATGTAGAGTTGATATTTCGCCTGGCAGTTTCGGAAGATTCTCTTGAGTTTCCCCCGTGTAGTTCATCGGCCGCATAAAGTTCTGTAAGCTGAGTACATAGTCTTTGAAGGTTTCTCCCGGTTGTTGTATCCGCTGTCTTATCTTGTCGTCAAGGTCCTCCAGATGTCGGGCGGGGAGGAAAAATTTAAGAAAGTCGTCTCTGAAATCGTTCCAGTGCTGCCAGGCCCGGTTGTTATTCCGATACCATGTTAAAGCTTTGGTGCGGAGTAATTCCGGCATTGTTCTGGCCAACAACTGCCTATGGGTCCCATATACATCGGCAAGTTCCTCTACTCGCTCGATGAAATCAAGGGGGTCTTTCCCGCCTTCATATTTGACGAAACACTTACGAATTTGGTCGGCCACTGCCGTAAAGGTGATCCCAGCATTGACGGTTGGTTCAATGGCGCGGTTAGTCTCATCGGTGGTTTCTTGTTCCTTGTTTTGCAACGAAAGATCTTCCTCGGGTACTCCTGGTAATTTTTGCGGGACACCAGGTG
This sequence comes from Beris chalybata, assembly GCA_949128065.1. Taxonomy (NCBI): domain Eukaryota; kingdom Metazoa; phylum Arthropoda; class Insecta; order Diptera; family Stratiomyidae; genus Beris; species Beris chalybata. The sequence goes on along the minus strand of OX421895.1, from coordinate 84,644,015 downwards.
TGCCGCCCTTACTGTGCTGGATCTCAAGTTCGCTAAGTCTTTTCTCATGCTCACTGCCACACTCGTCCTTGATCCACGTGGTGAAGCGTTTTCGTAGTTCATTTACGGATCCGGAATCATCCAGGCCGAACTCCTCCATATAGCTGGTGAGCTCCTCTCTTCGTAGTCCGTAGACCCAATTTGTTTTCACTATGTTTGACACAACACTTGTTAATTCACTGTTCTATGGTTGTGCTCACGGCGTATTTTCACTGTCGTTGTTTGTCTTGAGGCACTTGCCTTGTATCACTCGTTAATTCACTGCTCTTTGGTTGCGTTCACTGCCTGTTTTCACTGTCACTCTTTAGTTTATGAAATTCATGCTCGCCGGGGCCAGTGTCCGTTACAAAACATTTATTTACTGTTGACTTCACTTTATTTAATGTTCAATAATTTCAAATTTCACTTAACTGTTCTTCTTAACTTTGGTTGGTTTACATATATTGTAAACCAACTTGTCGTCCGCTGCCTGTAACCGTCGTCGTACCTCGGTTTGTTGTTCCTCTTTCTACCGGTTCCTCCGTCTCTCTGCCTTACGCGTCCCCTCCTTGCTGCTCGTCCCACCTCGTGCTTCCGCTCGTCGTGTCTCTTGGTACTGGCTCTCGTGACACCTCGTCGCCTCTCGTTTTGGGTCGGCCTTTCGTATCGTACTGCTGCTCGTTGCCTCTCGCCTCTGGTCGCCGTCTCTGTCCGGTTCTCTTTGTCACACTGCTGCTCTCGCGTCGCCTCTTGCCTCTATTCGTCGTATCCTGTGGTGCTGCTGCTCGTTACCTCTCGCGCTGTCTCTCGTCTCTATTCGTCGTATCTTGTGGTGCTGCTGCCCTTTGCCTCTCGCGTTGTCTCTCGTCTCTGCTCGACGTACCTTGTCGTGCTGCTGCTCGTTGCCTCTCGCGTTGTCTCTCGTCTCTGCTCGTGCTTCTCTGTAGTGCTCTCAGTAGGTTTCGGCTCCGTGCATCGAATCACGTGTAACTGTCTGGCCTCTCTTAACTCGGCGGACTTTCAAAGCCCAGGCCCTAATTTTGATTGGCATGAACAGTGGTTGCCCGTACCTAGTAGTCGCTCGTTCTCTTCGAAAATATGGTTCGGTTGGACTTTCAAAGCTACAGCCCGAAGAGCATACTTCCGTTCGATCGATTCCAACTGACAGTTTTTGCTTTGGGGAATTTCAAATCCGCCCGCAACTACTAACTCCTAGTTGTCAACTGACTGCCTTCTTGTATTTCGCTAGTGGTTATATATCGGGGAGAACACCGCTTGTCTGCGAATTATATAATTGCAAAAATTCCAGTTCTTTGTTATGTTATTCTATGTATGTGTAAATCATGTTTATTCTTGTGTACTGGGGTGTGTGACTTGTGTAAAAGCAAATTCTATTCTTAGTTTTAAGTTTGGAATTCTATTTTATTCATTACTATTGTACAGGTATTTGACCTCCGGGGACTAGTCTGCTATTTTAATAGTTTGGTGTGGTCGGCAATTTAGATGTGGGGATTTCCGTCCTCACAACTTTTGTTAACTCTCGTTCACCAAACAAAACTTTTTAATTTGTCATATGTCATATATCATTATATTTTTAATATATAATAATTAAATTCTCCTTCATAGTTTCACTCCCGATCTTCCAGCTGACCAACCGTCCTGCTTCACACTCCAAACCTTTCTCCTGGTTTTTTTTTCTTTTTTTCGATTTCGATTTTTGGCGCGATATTTTTCCTCTTGGGCTATTTTTGTCCAATTTTCACCGGAAATAAATTCCGCCACTAGATGACGTTCTCGTTGTTTGGGTGGTTATTATTTTACAATTAAACATCGAACAATTTTTAAATATAAATAAATGTAATATAAGATCAAAACCAAATAATTCCGGTGCAGAATGGTAATTCTCACTGAGATACTCGAAAAAAAAAAAAAATCATGAGAAAAATGGAGAGAAGAGGATCATGCAAAAAAAAAATAACTAACTAGGACACGTAATTGTAACCTAAGTTGGTTTCGTAACAAATCTATACTAAAAATATTTTATAAAAAGATTGGGTTTTTGTCGCAGTCCCTATGCTATGGTCTCCCTTTTCAATGTAAGCGTTAAAGGTCTTTTAGACAGTGGTGCGAGCATTAGTTGCTTAGGAGCCAATGCACTAGAACGCCTTGAGCGAGCGCAAGTGCATTGGAAGCCGATTTGCCATGAAGTGAAGATAGCTGATGGTGCTTCACAGAGGGTGGTGGGAAGTGTGACGACCGAAATTAAATTTCACGGAGTTACGCAACCTATTACCCTTTACATCGTGCCAAGTTTATCTCAGGAGTTTTATCTTGGAGTAGATTTCTGGCGAGCCTTTAATCTTGCTCCATCCATCATCAGTTGTGTCAACACACAACCCACCTCTTCGCAACATAATGCTACTGCGATGCACTCTTTAACGAGTAAAGATGTTGAACGTCTAGAGAACATAAAGTTCAAGTTCCCTTCTTTCGAGCTTCATGGTTTGGGAAGGACAAACGTTCTCGAACACGAAATCGACGTAGAAGAAGGGCGCCCTATAAAACAACGACACTACCCAGTATCGCCTGCGATCCAAAACCTCATGTATGGCGAGGTCGATCGTATGCTGGCAATGGGAGTGATAGAGACTAGTTTGAGTGCGTGGAGTTCGCCGGTAGTACTCGTGAGGAAACCAGGGAAAGTCCGGTTATGTTTGGATTCTCGAAAGGTAAATACTGTGACAAAAAAGGGTGCATATCCACTTCCAAATATCGACGGAATTCTTAGTCGATTACCACGAGCTAACTTCATAACCAGTCTTGACCTGAAGGACGCATTTTGGCAGATTCCTCTCGAAACTAAGTCCCGTGAAATGACGGCGTTTACCATTCCCGGACGACCTCTTTATCATTTTACCCGGATGCCATTTGGATTGTGCAATGCACCCCAACGCATGTGCCGTTTGATGGATCGTGTTATTTTACCCGAACTGAAATACCAAGTATTTGTTTGCTTGGGCGATTTATTGTTGATCTCGGAAGATTTCAATTCCCATTTGGTTTTGTTGGCGGAAGTTACCGAATGTCTGGTGAAGGCTGGATTTACAATCAATGTGGGAAAAAGTAAGTTTTGTCTGAGGGAAGTGAAGTATCTTGGATACATTGTTGGAGATGGAGGCCTGAAGACAGACCCAGAAAAAGTCTCGGCTATAGTCGATTACCCTTCACCAAAATCCGCACGTCAGGTTTGACGCTTTCTTGGTATGGCTGGTTGGTATCGACGCTTCATACTCAACTTTGGAGCTGTGGTGTCACCGATCTCTGACACGCTGAAAAAGGCCGAACGATTTACTTGGACTTCTAAAGCAGAAACTGCATTTCAGTCTGTGAAGGCCAAGTTAACCGCAGCCCCTGTATTGGTAAATCCAGACTTCACTAGACCCTTTGTGATACAATGTGATGCTAGCAAATCTGGGGTGGGGAGTGTTATTTTCCAGGAGAATGATGATGGATCGGAATCTTCTATTACTTTTATGTCCCAGAAGCTCAATTCCGCTCAACGCAATTACAGTGTTACCGAGCTTGAATGCTACGCCGCTGTGTTGAGCGTGAAAAAATTCCGAGCGTACGTGGAAGGGACAGCGTTTAAGATTATAACGGATCATGCGAGTCTCAAATAGCTAATGTCTCAAAAAGATCTCAGTGGACGTTTGGCTCGCTGGAGTTTGAAGTTGCAAGGATTCGACTTCGTGATTGAACATCGTCGTGGGAGCCTGAATATTGTACCCGACGCCCTCTCTCGCGTATAATAAGACGGATTAAATGCGCTGATCGACGTTGCACCCATGGTTGACTTGAACTCATCACAGTTTAAGGATCAAGAATATCAGGATCTGAAGTCAACTGTGGAGGCAAACGCCCCTCGGCTTCCTGACGTATGCATTAGAGATGGCTTCGTGTACAAACGTACAGAGGCCTATAATGGTGACCCAATCACAGAGGATCGTGCCTGGAAACCTTGGATTCCATCGAACTTGGCGCGTACTACGATTGCTCAGGCCCACGAAGCAGATACCATGGTTCACGGTGGATTCGCCAAAATGCTAGAGCGCATTAGACGTTACTTGTATTGGCCCGGTATGTCTACACAAGTCCGCGATTTCGTTCTTTCGTGTCAGACTCGTAAAGAAACAAAGTCCCCGAATCGTCCACTTAGAGCTGCAATGGGAGATGCCTTCAGAACACAGAAGCCCTTTCAACATCCATACATTGATGTATTAGGACCAAAAGTGGGAAAATGGCTATCCTTGTTATCCTTGACCATCTGTCAAAATTTCCAATCCTTCATCCCCTAAGAAGAATTACGGCGGGTGAGATTACGACGTTTTTGGAGAGGGATGTCTTCCATATGTTTGGTACACCCGAGACAATTCTTTCCGACAATGGGTCTCAGTTCAAGTCAGCGACATTTAACTCCATGCTTTCTAAGTATGGGGTTAAACACCTATATACCCCAAAATACTTGCCTCAAGCGAATGATTCAGAGCGAGTCCACCGTTCTGTTTTAGCTGGACTCCGTGCGTTCATCGTGCAGGACCAGACTCGATGGGACAACAACTTAAGCAAAATAGGATTTTCTCTTCGGAGTTCGATTCACCAAGCCACTAAGTTTTCGCCTTATCAGGTTTTGTTTGGAGCCCACATGATGTCGCATGGGGATGACTACGCTCTGTTGCATCGTTTGAAAGCGCTAGGTGATGCAGACTTGCAATTGGGTCCCAGGAAAGGTACTCCTATTCAGGTCGCACACGAGAACAGCAGTAGGCGTTATAATATGCGTACTGCTCAAACTCAATTTAGAGAAGGACAGGAAGTGTACAGAAGAAACTGTTGAGATCCTGGAATATCCCTGTGATATTCCAGTTTTTTTTTATTTTGTTTCTTTAAAAAAAAACCTGAAAAATGGTTTCGGCGCTCGTAAGAACGCCTCAGGTGAAACCGTAAAAAGAGTACAGGCGCCTCAATTAGAGACGCAAGTTACCCTTGAGTATTTTTGCTGAAAATAGAACAGTTGAAATTAATTATTATTTTTCTACCTGGAAGATAAAATAAAAATCGGCTGCTTAAAAATAAACTTTTAATTACTTGTGTATTGTTTGCGGGTTAAAAATTACTGAGAGCTTAATACTAACAACGAAAAACTTATATACTAAATTATTGCTAATTATGCTAAACGTAATTGGGCCAGTCGTTCAACCCGTGGCAAAGTCCGAGAAATCGAGAATTTGTCGATTCAAATAATCGGCAGTTTAAGCGACCCACAAATGGTTCATTTCACTGAAAGTGCAATGCGCTCATTTGCCGGTCGCGGCAATTTTGTACACTTGCAGTTTGATCGCGTAAATCGAGGAAAAAAAATATAATGTGATTAAAAAAAAGAAAAACAAAACAAACAAAGTATCAGCTCGGCCATTCCCAGTACCTGTGGCACGCGACATGTTATGACTCAGCAGTTGGGATTCCCTGAGCTGCGTCATAATGTAGTACCTCGGCCGAGAATTGTAATATGATCTGTTTATGGTCGAGCTGGTAGGTTGTTGTTATTTCGGAATTTAAGTGAATGAAAATAATTTTGATGCGTCAGGGGCAGAACGACTGGTCTGGCTTAAATTAATGATTGCCGAGAGTAAATCCAAACATGGGATATGTGTTGGGCACAACATTCCTCCCTATCCGATGAGTTTGGATTTACTCTTTGCTTTTAAAGAAAGGAAATTTAACAACAACAGAATATTGCTATTTCTTAGAGTAAACTTAAATAAATGAATATAATGCAAAAAAGTGTATGAACTTAACAATTTTTTTTTTTTTTAATATTTAGAAGATGCAAATCAAACTATTTTTAAAATCTGTAGTGGTGGCTTCGCGACTATCATCTCGTTCTTAAGAGTCCTTAGGCTGTTGGATGATGGATCATGTGATGCATTCCGGAGCCCCTGTTAGTGATATGATCTGTGCGGCGGGACGTCTAAAATTGTGAAAATGTTTCATATGCCGACCATTGGACGTGTGGCACTGGCGTGGTGTATATATATATTAAGTAGTGGGCAGGGATGTGCGTGAGCCTCGTGATGCTATTGAATACCGATGGGTTAAAATCGCCTGGTCCTGATCGGTTATTTCTCGTACAAAATAGCCCATTTGGATGTGGTCAATGGAATAGCTTTATTATTCAAATGTTGTACGTACTTGAGTTGAATATTCGAAGTCGTCATCAACAATTTATGCAATTCGTTCTAGAAATCCACGTTGTTTTAGAATTAGTGGGAATATCGTAGTTGTAGTCTTATAGTTGACTTTTGCTGAATGCTGTATTGTCGTTTCGGAAGTTGCGTTAATATCGCATGAGAAGCTGCGGAGGACGGAACGGATACAGTAGTGGCTTCGTGTTTTTTCGGAGGCTGTTGTTATCTCGTGTGGTCGTGACGGATGTGGTTGTTACCTCGTGTAATCGTGACGGAGGTGGATGTAACCTCGTGAAGTCGGTGACGGAAGTTGCAATGTCTTGTAGCATATAGTATGTTTTTTTTTCGAGACATTTATCTCTGGATGATGTTTCCGCTACTGCAGGTAAACGTAGCTGAGGGCAATTAATTTTGAGGGATTCCCTGAACAAAACATTTGAAATCGCTCTTTATTAATTCAATATCCAGTCGACAGTGCTTCAAGATTTCTCGAAAGGGCGTCTCCGAAGGGCGTCTCTCCCCTCTTAAAATAATCTTCACCATCTCAAAGAAATAATTCCGTTGATTGTATTAGATGTAGAAAAGAGCATCGTCCCGTTGCTCATGTTGTTGTTGTTATACGACGCCAAATTGAGCCAATCTACTAATAATTATTACTCATATATATACTATATTGACATATTTACGTTAATTGGATTATATTTTTATTTTTTTTTTAAAACAAATTGCTTAACTTTTACTTTAAATTATGCTTTTAAATTTTCAACATTCTTTAACGATAGAGAAATGTATCTCATTGTTTTTCGGCAAGAGTTACACATATAATAATTTTTTTTTTTTTTAACAAAAACTGCCTTGATTTTTTTTTTCTAAAGACATGTTAACAAGTTTTTCGATAAATATCTGATTATGTATTTCTAGATACATTTTGAAATCTCGTTTTATATATTCTATGTAGTTTTCCTTTGTGTATTTTATTTTTAAATTGTATCACCTTTGAAATTTTTATATTTATTCTTGTTTATACTATGTTCTAAAAATTTATTTTATTATAGTGCTTTTGTAGCTTTTTCGAAATTTATTTATTTTCACATTATCGTTATTTAAATGTGTTTGAGCAAAAGTTTTAGTTTTTTTTTTCTTTCTTAGTTATAGCAGCGTTATTAGAAATGTGCTATTTATTTATCGCTTATATGTATAGGAAAATCAAGAAAAAGACTTAAAACATTTTTTTTTTTAGTACATGTTTGTGGGTGTGTGTATGTGTGTGCGAGTGTTAAATTGAAGTGAAGTGAGTAGTTTATTTATGTTATAGGTATACATATTAATATCGAGTGATATTCGACTCAAACTCCGGAAGAACTAAACCAGTGCTGTATTCATTTTTAAAAACGTATCTACCGGATCTATGAGACCGTGGATATAGCCGCTGGCTTGGTTGTGGATAGGAAAATTGCGACAATGACCTACCTGGTCCGAAATATCTACGATTTCGGGCAGAGGAAACGCGCACTTCAGGGTGGCTTCGCTTAAGTTATGTGAGCTAACCATTTCTCTATCCATCAGAATCTGTTTTTTCGGACACTGCCAAGAGTGGCGAATTCCGGGGTGACATACCTTTTGTTGAATACCGTCCGACAAGGTATTGGCATGTTTAATTAATTCGGCTTTGGGCTTTAGATACGTTTTTTTTACGTATGTTTCCCGCCGAAGACTTCGCCTTTTTGCGATTAAAATTATGGAATACTAGAACAAGATCGTCATTCATAAGGTAACCATCAGGGGTGTTTACAGTAAGTATCCATAGTTTACTTGGTTTCTCTTTTGCCAAAGTTTTATCGTAATGAATACTTAAACTGATACCTGAGAAGAAAAAAATTCCCTTCGAGACTGGTACTCTCGGCTGCGTAACCTTCAGTGTGCGAACTTGAATGCTACGCCAATCTCTTAATTTGGAAATTCTCTCCTATCTTGCGACCTAAAATTTCATTAGTTGGAATCCCATTCTGATCGTCTACCAAGTGCAAGACTAACCTTTGTGTTTTTTATCCTATGATGTTTAGTTTTGTAACTGGAAATCATCTTTTTCGTACTTATATGTCTATTGTTAGTGTCGTTATTAACGTTTTTTTTTTTTTTTACTAACTTCTTGGGTTTTTTATTCTATGATGTTTAGTTTTGGAACTGAAATCATCGTATTTGTGCTTATATGTCTATTGTTAGTGTCGTTTTTAACGTTTTTTTTTTTTTTACTAACTTCTTGTGTTTTTTATTCTATGATGTTTATTGTAATTTTCCAAAAAGCTTCTCTTGTGAACACAAGCTTTCTCTTTATGGTCTAGTCTTGCGCACCATTCACATTTTAACTTGGTAATGTGATTTGGATTGGCGTTTTGTACTGGAAGCGTTTCAAAAAAAATGTTAGGCGAACTACCCATGAAGTGTTGGTGGGCCTGTGAATATTCGCCTGAATGTTGTAAACGACTGGGATGAGTGTAAGCCATTTGAGGCAATGCTCCCTGGCATTTAACAAGCATATGGGGATTGCAACTTATCCTCAGCGAAATTGTGACGGCTTTCTCTACTAGCTTGTCTAATGAATCTTCAGTGCTAGTGAGCATGGATTGCCGGACTACCGGATTGAGAAGACCCATTTTGATGGTCCTTATAACTGACTCGTTTAATTCGAATAGCATGGTTAGCGAATCTGCAGTAGTGTATTGGTCATCAATAATTTTGTGAGCTGTCGACTTAAGACTTTCCAGACGCGTTGAGAAAGCTATAATGTCTTCTGTTGCTGTCTGGTGTGTCATCCTGATTTCCCACAATACTCTATCGAGCGTTGTAATCGAATAGTAGTACTCGTGTGTCCTATCCGTTTGATTCGGAGTTTGGAAAATTGGGAACATTGGAGCCACTGACTCACTAGTAACTTCATAAGATGTCATTTCAAACGGGTGTTATTTAAGAAGTTTGAAACTGCGATGAGATACAAATTAAGATAAATCAATGAATTTGGAGAAAATAGTCAGCGTAGTTGCCTTCCAAATAGTTGAGGAAACAGATTCTTAAATTGCGAATCTTCGCAATAAAAGAAAATGTTGTTCCCGGTGAAAAAGAAATGGAGCGTTGGTTTGTTAGTGTAAATACTAACAAACAAGGAGAAAAAAAATTGTTTTCTTCCAAATCTTTTTATGTAGATTCCACTATTAGTAATAATTGCTAGTAGCTAAAACCGGCTGCGCCAATGTTGAGATCCTGGAATATCCCTGTGATATTCCAGTTGTTTTTTATTTTGTTTCTTTAAAAAAAACCTGAAAAATGATTTCGGCGCTCGTAAGAACGCCTCAGGTGAAACCGTAAAAAGAGTACAGGCGCCTCAATTAGAGACGCAAGTTACCCTTGAGTATTTTTGCTGAAAATAGAACAGTTGAAATTAATTATTATTTTTGTACCTGGAAGATAAAATAAAAATCGGCTGCTTAAAAATAAACTTTTAATTACTTGTGTATTGTTTGCGGGTTAAAAATTACTGAGAGCTTAATACTAACAACGAAAAACTTATATACTAAATAATTGCTAGTTATGCTAAACGTAATTGGGCCAGTCGTTCAACCCGTGGCGAAGTCCGAGAAATCGAGAATTTGTCGATTCAAATAATCGGCAGTTTAAGCGACCCACAAATGGTTCATTTCACTGAAAGTGCAATGCGCTCATTTGCCGGTCGCGGCAATTTTGTACACTTGCAGTTTGATCGCGTAAATCGAGGAAAAAAAATATAATGTGATTAAAAAAAAGAAAAACAAAACAAACAAAGTATCAGCTCGGCCATTCCCAGTACCTGTGGCACGCGACATGTTATGACTCAGCAGTTGGGATTCCCTGAGCTGCGTCATAATGTAGTACCTCGGCCGAGAATTGTAATATGATCTGTTTATGGTCGAGCTGGTAGGTTGTTGTTATTTCGGAATTTAAGTGAATGAAAATAATTTTGATGCGTCAGGGGCAGAACGACTGGTCTGGCTTAAATTAATGATTGCCGAGAGTAAATCCAAACATGGGATATGTGTTGGGCACAACATTCCTCCCTATCCGATGAGTTTGGATTTACTCTTTGCTTTTAAAGAAAGTAAATTTAACAACAACAGAATATTGCTATTTCTTAGAGTAAACTTAAATAAATGAATATAATGCAAAAAAGTGTATGAACTTAACAATTTTTTTTTTTTTTTAATATTTAGAAGATGCAAATCAAACTATTTTTAAAATCTGTAGTGGTGGCTTCGCGACTATCATCTCGTTCTTAAGAGTCCTTAGGCTGTTGGATGATGGATCATGTGATGCATTCCGGAGCCCCTGTTAGTGATATGATCTGTGCGGCGGGACGTCTAAAATTGTGAAAATGTTTCATATGCCGACCATTGGACGTGTGGCACTGGCGTGGTGTATATATATATTAAGTAGTGGGCAGGGATGTGCGTGAGCCTCGTGATGCTATTGAATACCGATGGGTTAAAATCGCCTGGTCCTGATCGGTTATTTCTCGTACAAAATAGCCCATTTGGATGTGGTCAATGGAATAGCTTTATTATTCAAATGTTGTACGTACTTGAGTTGAATATTCGAAGTCGTCATCAGCAATTTATGCAATTCGTTCTAGAAATCCACGTTGTTTTAGAATTAGTGGGAATATCGTAGTTGTAGTCTTATAGTTGACTTTTGCTGAATGCTGTATTGTCGTTTCGGAAGTTGCGTTAATATCGCATGAGAAGCTACGGAGGACGGAACGGATACAGTAGTGGCTTCGTGTTTTTTCGGAGGCTGTTGTTATCTCGTGTGGTCGTGACGGATGTGGTTGTTACCTCGTGTAATCGTGACGGAGGTGGATGTAACCTCGTGAAGTCGGTGACGGAAGTTGCAATGTCTTGTAGCATATAGTATGTTTTTTTTCGAGACATTTATCTCTGGATGATGTTTCCGCTACTGCAGGTAAACGTAGCTGAGGGCAATTAATTTTGAGGGATTCCCTGAACAAAACATTTGAAATCGCTCTTTATTAATTCAATATCCAGTCGACAGTGCTTCAAGATTTCTCGAAACCAAAGGGCGTCTCTCCCCTCTTAAAATAATCTTCACCATCTCAAAGAAATAATTCCGTTGATTGTATTAGATGTAGAAAAGAGCATCGTCCCGTTGCTCATGTTGTTGTTGTTATACGACGCCAAATTGAGCCAATCTACTAATAATTATTACTCATATATATACTATATTGACATATTTACGTTAATTGGATTATATTTTTATTTTTTTTTAAAAACAAATTGCTTAACTTTTACTTTAAATTATGCTTTTAAATTTTCAACATTCTTTAACGATAGAGAAATGTATCTCATTGTTTTTCGGCAAGAGTTACACATATAATAATTTTTTTTTTTTTTAACAAAAACTGCCTTGATTTTTTTTTTCTAAAGACATGTTAACAAGTTTTTCGATAAATATCTGATTATGTATTTCTAGATACATTTTGAAATCTCGTTTTATATATTCTATGTAGTTTTCCTTTGTGTATTTTATTTTTAAATTGTATCACCTTTGAAATTTTTATATTTATTCTTGTTTATACTATGTTCTAAAAATTTATTTTATTATAGTGCTTTTGTAGCTTTTTCGAAATTTATTTATTTTCACATTATCGTTATTTAAATGTGTTTGAGCAAAAGTTTTAGTTTTTTTTTTCTTTCTTAGTTATAGCAGCGTTATTAGAAATGTGCTATTTATTTATCGCTTATATGTATAGGAAAATCAAGAAAAAGACTTAAAACATTTTTTTTTTTAGTACATGTTTGTGGGTGTGTGTATGTGTGTGCGAGTGTTAAATTGAAGTGAAGTGAGTAGTTTATTTATGTTATAGGTATACATATTAATATCGAGTGATATTCGACTCAAACTCCGGAAGAACTAAACCAGTGCTGTATTCATTTTTAAAAACGTATCTACCGGATCTATGAGACCGTGGATATAGCCGCTGGCTTGGTTGTGGATAGGAAAATTGCGACAATGACCTACCTGGTCCGAAATATCTACGATTTCGGGCAGAGGAAACGCGCACTTCAGGGTGGCTTCGCTTAAGTTATGTGAGCTAACCATTTCTCTATCCATCAGAATCTGTTTTTTCGGACACTGCCAAGAGTGGCGAATTCCGGGGTGACATACCTTTTGTTGAATACCGTCCGACAAGGTATTGGCATGTTTAATTAATTCGGCTTTGGGCTTTAGATACGTTTTTTTTACGTATGTTTCCCGCCGAAGACTTCGCCTTTTTGCGATTAAAATTATGGAATACTAGAACAAGATCGTCATTCATAAGGTAACCATCAGGGGTGTTTACAGTAAGTATCCATAGTTTACTTGGTTTCTCTTTTGCCAAAGTTTTATCGTAATGAATACTTAAACTGATACCTGAGAAGAAAAAAATTCCCTTCGAGACTGGTACTCTCGGCTGCGTAACCTTCAGTGTGCGAACTTGAATGCTACGCCAATCTCTTAATTTGGAAATTCTCTCCTATCTTGCGACCTAAAATTTCATTAGTTGGAATCCCATTCTGATCGTCTACCAAGTGCAAGACTAACCTTTGTGTTTTTTATCCTATGATGTTTAGTTTTGTAACTGGAAATCATCTTTTTCGTACTTATATGTCTATTGTTAGTGTCGTTATTAACGTTTTTTTTTTTTTTTACTAACTTCTTGGGTTTTTTATTCTATGATGTTTAGTTTTGGAACTGAAATCATCGTATTTGTGCTTATATGTCTATTGTTAGTGTCGTTTTTAACGTTTTTTTTTTTTTTACTAACTTCTTGTGTTTTTTATTCTATGATGTTTATTGTAATTTTCCAAAAAGCTTCTCTTGTGAACACAAGCTTTCTCTTTATGGTCTAGTCTTGCGCACCATTCACATTTTAACTTGGTAATGTGATTTGGATTGGCGTTTTGTACTGGAAGCGTTTCAAAAAAAATGTTAGGCGAACTACCCATGAAGTGTTGGTGGGCCTGTGAATATTCGCCTGAATGTTGTAAACGACTGGGATGAGTGTAAGCCATTTGAGGCAATGCTCCCTGGCATTTAACAAGCATATGGGGATTGCAACTTATCCTCAGCGAAATTGTGACGGCTTTCTCTACTAGCTTGTCTAATGAATCTTCAGTGCTAGTGAGCATGGATTGCCGGACTACCGGATTGAGAAGACCCATTTTGATGGTCCTTATAACTGACTCGTTTAATTCGAATAGCATGGTTAGCGAATCTGCAGTAGTGTATTGGTCATCAATAATTTTGTGAGCTGTCGACTTAAGACTTTCCAGACGCGTTGAGAAAGCTATAATGTCTTCTGTTGCTGTCTGGTGTGTCATCCTGATTTCCCACAATACTCTATCGAGCGTTGTAATCGAATAGTAGTACTCGTGTGTCCTATCCGTTTGATTCGGAGTTTGGAAAATTGGGAACATTGGAGCCACTGACTCACTAGTAACTTCATAAGATGTCATTTCAAACGGGTGTTATTTAAGAAGTTTGAAACTGCGATGAGATACAAATTAAGATAAATCAATGAATTTGGAGAAAATAGTCAGCGTAGTTGCCTTCCAAATAGTTGAGGAAACAGATTCTTAAATTGCGAATCTTCGCAATAAAAGAAAATGTTGTTCCCGGTGAAAAAGAAATGGAGCGTTGGTTTGTTAGTGTAAATACTAACAAACAAGGAGAAAAAAAATTGTTTTCTTCCAAATCTTTTTATGTAGATTCCACTATTAGTAATAATTGCTAGTAGCTAAAACCGGCTGCGCCAATGTTGAGATCCTGGAATATCCCTGTGATATTCCAGTTGTTTTTTATTTTGTTTCTTTAAAAAAAACCTGAAAAATGATTTCGGCGCTCGTAAGAACGCCTCAGGTGAAACCGTAAAAAGAGTACAGGCGCCTCAATTAGAGACGCAAGTTACCCTTGAGTATTTTTGCTGAAAATAGAACAGTTGAAATTAATTATTATTTTTGTACCTGGAAGATAAAATAAAAATCGGCTGCTTAAAAATAAACTTTTAATTACTTGTGTATTGTTTGCGGGTTAAAAATTACTGAGAGCTTAATACTAACAACGAAAAACTTATATACTAAATAATTGCTAGTTATGCTAAACGTAATTGGGCCAGTCGTTCAACCCGTGGCGAAGTCCGAGAAATCGAGAATTTGTCGATTCAAATAATCGGCAGTTTAAGCGACCCACAAATGGTTCATTTCACTGAAAGTGCAATGCGCTCATTTGCCGGTCGCGGCAATTTTGTACACTTGCAGTTTGATCGCGTAAATCGAGGAAAAAAAATATAATGTGATTAAAAAAAAGAAAAACAAAACAAACAAAGTATCAGCTCGGCCATTCCCAGTACCTGTGGCACGCGACATGTTATGACTCAGCAGTTGGGATTCCCTGAGCTGCGTCATAATGTAGTACCTCGGCCGAGAATTGTAATATGATCTGTTTATGGTCGAGCTGGTAGGTTGTTGTTATTTCGGAATTTAAGTGAATGAAAATAATTTTGATGCGTCAGGGGCAGAACGACTGGTCTGGCTTAAATTAATGATTGCCGAGAGTAAATCCAAACATGGGATATGTGTTGGGCACAACAAAACTTTAACCTGTCCACAGCAGCACACAATTATAACGCCAAACTTGCCAAAAAGTTCCTGAAGTGCAGGATTCGTCGTGTGCTAGGCAACTTGCGATATAAGCTAGAAGATCTCGGAGGCACACGAGTGGGAGTATACCAATCCAAAGACTTTCGTCAGTGACTGGAGCGAGTGACAAACTCTGATAGTGCCCGGTCGCTGCAGTCGTGAGCATGAGACGCAGACGGAGCCCACAGCTTCCTCTTTTTAAGCCTGTTCGGCGTTGTAGACAACGGTGATCAGGTTATGTTGTTAGTGTCATCTGTGGGGATTTGGTTGAACGAGGTGATTTCTGTGGATCGGCAAATTTAGGCAGTTGGCATGATTGTGAATCCACATCGGATCCACACGAGATCTACAGAAAAGAGTTCAGTGGAGGAGGAGATCTGACAGCTCGGACAGAAAATGGAGGGCTAGTTTTTTCGTGCGGAAAAAAAAGAAATAGAGAAGATAAAAGTGTAGAATAGGATAAGTTAAATTTAGTTTTAGTGCGTATAAAAATAAGAAGAATAGAGATAGAAATAGAAAGATGCAGTGATGTGAAGTTTTGGCGCGGCCTAGAAAGAAAAAATAGAAATTTGACGAGCTTCCCGTGTCCCGTGGCGATTATATGAAGAGTTCGCTTCATTTCGCTCCGCGTATTACTTTCTTTGCGTCAGATTTTTTTTATTAATATTATTGGTGTTAGTTTAATTGTAACGACCACGAAACGAAAAATTTGCGGTAACGAGTTTGTGACAAGTTGACGCATTCGTTGACGCAAAGTTGACGCAGTCCCTGCGTCGAAGAAGCGGAAGATCGTGCACAGTCGTTGTACCGACTCTGTATGAAATACAGTGGCTCGCGAAAGTTTTAGTTCACCATACAATTGAAATAGAAAGTAAGTAAAAGCAAAACCAAAAATAAAATTAAAATAAATAAATTCAAAACAAAACATAACAAAAATTGAATTAAAATTTAAATTGAAAATAAAAATAAATTAAATTTAAATCAAAAAAATAAATATGAAACGACAAAGACGGAACAGAAACTGACGTGGACAGAGTAACAAATTAAATTAAAAAAAAAGAAACTTAAATAAATATATGAGAATTAAATACATGAAATACGCGGATTCAATTACAAGATAATTTTTTTTATTATTATTAATTTTCTTGTATGATTTGTTTCGTTTTTTTTTGTGCTTGGAAACAGTTCTATAAACTGGGCTAAATAAGAAACCCATAAGATGGATCTTCTCGGTTGAAGACCTTCCACCCCACTCATACCTCTCTCTAGGGGCCATATCGGTAATTATATTTCAGGACAGATATGGCTATGGTAGGGTGGGCTAGACGGCGCACAATACCAGCGCCTGTCGAGTTGTAAGGAGTTTTCTCGGTCTCTCATGACCGATTGGGAATCTTATCCCAATTTTATCACCCTAGTAAGTCGGCGTGAAATTTTTGTTGTACAGGCCAAGGGTTTTATGGCCTGGAATGCGAACAACGTAACCCCCCACAGCCGCAGCTAGCCCGGAAGCCAGCAAACACGTCGCTCCCGTTTGCGTTTCAGCCACCAATTCGGACGTAGGTGGAATTGGACCCCTCTTTCCCGATCCTCAACCTTCCCTTCGGTTATTTTGACTTTTTTAAGTCGAAATAACCACTCCAAGGCCTCCGTTGCCTCCGTTGCTCGAATGCGCTATGTTGCGGCTATGTTGCGGCTATGTTGCGGCTAGTTTTTGACAGTACTTACTTTATACTACTCGGACTGTCTCTCACACACCAAAGTCTAAATTGTATGTTACATCTTCTATCCCTCTCCATTTGGATTTACTAGCCACTTTAAAGCCGCAAAAATAGCCAGTGTCATAACTGCATAACTCTTATATATGTTTGGCTAACGCGCGCTTCGCTCAAACTATTTTTTGCGCCCGCAAAAAGTAATTGGAGCAAAACATGAACGCGAAAAGGGAGTTTTAATCCCTTTAGCCCCGCAGTTATCTCGGAGCATTTGTCACCCAAAAACAATAACAGTTGTAAAATATTTCAAACTGTGCCCGCCCTTTAATTTTTTGGTTCGGTAATGCCGATGTGGAACATATTCCACAGAAGCTTTGATATGGCAGCACTGGTGCCGTGAAATGTCATAAATGGTAATGCCGTTGTGGAACATATTCCACAAAAGCTTTGATATGGCAGCACTGGTGCCGTGAAATATCATAAATGGAGTCCAGGGGTGAGTTCAAGATTTCTGCTATAGCTGCTATTAGCTGCTTTTTTATGCTTTTGTGTGTTTAATGCAACCAAAAAGCTGCTTTCTCGTGTTTGCTATTTGACACTAGATCTGTTCAAGATTATTAAAAAGCTGCTTCCAAAGCTGCTTCCATAGCTGCTTTTTCTTGCTCGTACTCCGGAGGTCTATTCAAGATTTCTGCTATAGCTGCTATTAGCTGGGCTCTGTTCAAGGTTTCTGCTAAAGCTGCTTCGAAAGCATAGCATAGCAAGACTGTAGCAGCTGTCAAATTCAGCCATAGCATGAAATAGCTTCTTCGGGTTTTGAACAGCCAAAAGCAGCTTGTATAGCTTACAACAGCTGTTCGACACATACATATGCAAGTAACGTTCCATATGACATATATATTAATAAAAAAAAGTGAAAATGAGCACTACCAGTAGTGTCCTTAAATTTTTCACTTTTTCTATTGTTAATAAATCAATATTTTCCATTTTAAACATTCAAAATGTCGTTGAGACGAAACTGACAGCGGCACACCCATAAGCATATTGCAAAAGCCGCTTTCTAGCTACAGTCCGGGCTCTGTTCAAGATTTCTGCTATAGCTGCTTCGAAAGCATAGCATAGCAAGACTGTAGCAGCTGTCAATTTCAGCCATAGCATGAAATAGCTTCTTCGGGTCTTGAACAGCCAAAAGCAGCTTGTATAGCTAATAACAGCTGTTCGACAAGCACATACGCAAGTTGGCGTGGCATATAAGACATTTGTTTGAATGACTTTGAATACTTACCGCATTAACTGCTTCTAATGTTTCCTTAAATTTTTCGTTAATTTCTAATGCTAATGATAGAGTTTCTTCAATTTTTAAAGACTGAAAATAACGTTTCGACGAAAGTGACAGCTACACACACATATAAATATTGCAATAGCCGCTTTCTAGCTATACTCGGGAGTGCGAGCAAGAAAAAGCAGCTATGGAAGCAGCTTTTTAAAAATCTTGAACAGATCTAGTGTCAAATAGCAAGCACGAGAAAGCAGCTTTTTGGTTGCATTGAACACAAAAAAGGAGCTAATAGCAGCTAAAAGCAGCTATAGCAGAAATCTTGAACACACCCCCGGAGTACGAGCAAGAAAAAGCAGCTATGGAAGCAGCTTTTTAAAAATCTTGAACAGATCTAGTGTCAAATAGCAAGCACGAGAAAGCAGCTTCTTGGTTGCTTTGAACACACAAAAGCATAAAAAAGCTGCTAATAGCAGCTATAGCAGAAATCTTGAACACACCCCTGCTCTTGTGTCACGGCTAAGTATCGGAATGATTGTTAGCCGAGACACAAAAGCAGCTAAATAGCTGCTATAGCAGAAATCTTGAACAGACCTCGGACTGTAGCCAGAAAGCGGCTATTACAATATGCATATGTGTGTGAAGCTGTCAGTTTCGTCTCAACGACATTTTGAATGTTTAAAATAGAAAATAACGTTTTATTAACAATAGAAAAAGTGAAAAATTTAAGGACACAGGACACAGGCACTGGTAGTGCTCATTTTCACTTTTTTTATTAATGTATATGTCATATGGAACGCTACTTACGTAAGTATGTGTCGAACTGCTGTTGTAAGCTATACAAGCTGCTTTCGGCTGTTCAAAAACCGAAGAAGCTATTTCATGCTATGACTGAATTTGACATCTGCTACAGTCTTGCTATGCTATGCTTTCGAAGCAGCTATAGCTGGTATCTTGAACACACCCCAGGTGCCATAAAAATAGCACAAAAAGATACGTAAATTAGAACTTTTGAAATGGCTATAACTTTTGATTAAAGGTAAATCGCGGATTGAAATCTTCTGCGATCGCTTTAAAAAACATCAACAAAAATGGAAAAAAATAGCCACTGTCATAACAGCATTATGCTGTCATAACAGCATTATGCTGTCATAACAGCATTATGCTGTTATGACACTGGCTATTTAGCGGCTATTTCTTAAGTACAATAAAAGTACAATAACTGCCACATCGTGCGACAAGGCGAACAACATTAAAAGAATGAGATACCACTCATTCCGACGCTAGCGGCATCTAGTAAACGAAATTAACAGCTGAATTCTTAAGAAAAATACCGGTTTTAGCGCCTTTTATAACATAACTTGGCACTTTCCACAATTTATACGTACCGAACTATTAAAAACAAGTCTGATGCAGTTATGACACTGGCTATTTTTGCGGCTAGTAAATCTAAATGGCACTTAATCTAATGGTGATTTCTTTTCTCAAAAAAAATGTGACCTGTAAATATGCAAAATTATTGCAGTTCTGCCCTCTTTTTTGACAGTTCCGTCCGACAGGTCAATTTACAATAGAACGCTTTCAGGTCAAAAAGCTATTATCAAAATTGAAATAAATTTTCACTACACTCCGTATGATTTCTAATTACCGTATGACCCGTTGGACAGTTTAATTTATGCTTTTAAATCGTTTGCCGCTGTGTCGTAGGATATTTTTTTCTTATTTTCATCGTTTCTTACGCACATTTGAGGTTAAAGGAGTTGCACCGCCGAAATTTTCGGGGCAACAAATGCAACTTTTCAGGTCAATTTTAACCACAGACTCAAACCCCTTTTTCTAGCAGGTCAAAAAAAAATTGAGAATAGAACAGCGGAACTGCTAGAACAAAAATTGAGGGCAGAAACGGGTCACATTTTTTTTGAGAAAAGAAATCACCATAAGAATGGGCAACATTTTCTAGCAGCTACTGGATTGACCCATACGATTGACCGTACGGCGCGAACCGTGCAGTGCTAGACTAGTTTCACACTGCACGGTTTGCGCCGTACGGTTTCACGCCGTACGGTAGAAATTGTTTAGTGGTGCGAGGAAGTGTATGGTCCCTTTCACATTGCGTGGCCACGGCACGGTCGCCGTACTGCCACCGTGTAGCAGCCGTCCGCGCCACTGCAACACACGGCGACCGTACGGCAACCGAGGACCTAGTGGCCCATGTGATCGTATGGATGCTTTCACACTGGAGGGAGTGCCGTGACGGTTTCTTATGTGCATATTGGGAAAATTGCATTGCACTGCATACAATTCAATCAAGACAAGTGAATGGACGGTTGAAATAGCACGGTCAATTGGGATAGATTTTTTGCTCCAGTTTAAATTATTATTTTATAATAATTTTAGCATGTGATAGGAACAAATTCGTGCAAAAACCGTGCATAAACCGTATAGTGTGAACGACTGCTCAATTTGAGTTTAGCCGTACGGTTTCTCGCCGTACGGCGCAAACCGTGCAGTGTGAACCGAGCCTTAAACTAGCCTCAGTGTTCGTCATTGTGAGTCTCGTTAGTCGGACTGGTTTTGCTGGAATTCAATAATTTATCCTCCTTTCAATACTGTCACATGTTTGTTTCAAATCTACGAAAAGATTTGGTTCCGCGTTTTATTATGTCTCGTCTTGTCGTCCAGTTTTTGCATTTTGTTATTATGGTACTTGCTTTGCGTTCGACTGCTGATCTTTTTTGCAAATTTTTGTAATTTAATTAATATTTGTATTAATATAGTGAAAACGCGTCCGAACAGTTTCGAATAGACAAGAAGATCAGCAATTTTATTTTTCACAATTGACATATAAATCAATGACTACTTTATATATTTCAATACAAATCGGTGGTTGTTTTTCCGCGTCAGAGGAGTTTCTTGTGTGAACCTTCACTGGAGAAGAAACTTTTAAAGTTGTTGGATAGACCAGGAGCTGGAAGTGTGTTTCGGATAGTACGTATGGTAGACGCTCGGTTGATGACAAAACCGCTCTTTCGGATCTAATCCAACCCTCTTTTAAAATGCCTTCCCCAGTGAAACCTTTTTAACTGTCATGTCCTCAATGCCAGTAGCCAGGGCACCGATCGATTGCAGTAAGTAGGGATTTTTATGTCGGTTTTTCGGACAAGAAACTCCTCTGACGCCGAAAATACTCCTCCCTCATGCGCACATATTGGTTTAGTGTTATATATTCCATAAAACCACTATGATTCTTATCTGACGGTTTGCATATTTCATATTTATTATACAGGCCTATTCAGGATCAGAGTCTCATATCAAAAAAGTCTCAATTAATTCAAAATTCTTACAAAATTGAGACGCTCGCTACTTTGTGACTTGTGACTCCGTCCTGAATAGGCCTGATAATCTGCTTGCTGCCCAGTGCTCCAATAGAGTGAGAAAACAGAAGTTCTGTTTCTTTGCTTTGCCATTCTGCTGATGATGGGAACTGAAAAAAATACGATTGTCGTATTCGCGGTGAACGTGCCTAAAAGAAACTTGAATTTTTCTTTTAATAAAAATAAAAACGGTCCTTTTCAGGTCCTCCAAATATTTCACCTAAAGAGTAATGAGAATATAGTATTCATCTTTGTAGTGTTAAGTCGAACATATGCATTGTAAATTTTTTCCAAATAAAGGCAAATAAAAATCCATTCCATCCACATACCTTTACAGAATCGAAAGTTGAGTGAGCTTCGCATAATTCATCGGAAGGAAAATCGTGAATTAAATTTTGACAAAAAAACAAATCGGATTGGGGCAGCTACGTATTTATAAGGAAAACATCTTCTTCTCAATGTAGCGACAAATATAGATTCAGAAAATTTTTATTAAGTAAATTGTAAATCTAGTTAAAAATTGTAGCCTTAGTTATTTGAATTGACAATAAATGAACTTGAACTTGACAGCTATTTGCCGGAAATCCTCTCGTGATCGTGGCCCGTGGCACCTTCGACGATTGCCATCATATCGATGATTTCGCCGAGTGTAGAGTGCCGCTGAATTTCCTTTTAAGTGCTCGGCCCGTTCCATTATCCGGTGATTTTCCTTCGCAGACGATCGAGAAATTCGTGGTCCGAGCTATCTAGAAATTATTAACAGTTCACGATGTTTGCCAACGTTTAATTTTTAAAATTCTTACCTTTGCTTATTTGCAGCAACTCCAAAATGCACTTTTCGTAGTTTCGCTTGCAGTCTTCGGCCACTGGTGTAGTACTCCATGGCCCTCACGTAAATCTCCTTCGCCGAGTGTAAAGTGCCGCTGAATTTCCTTTTAAGTGCTCGGCCCGTTCCATTATCCGGTGATTTTCCTTCGCAGACGATCGCGAAATTCGTGGTCCGAGCTATCTAGAAATTATTAACAGTTCACGGATGTTTGCCAACGTTTAATTTTTAAAATTCTTACCTTTGCTTATTTGCAGCAACACTAAAATACACTTTTCATAGTTTCGCTTGCAGTCTTCGGCCACTGGTGTCGTACTCCACTGCCCTCACCCGCTCATGTTTCGCACCATAGAGATATACACTTTCGCACAGCTTTTAATTGATTAAATTTTATTTTAATTAACAAATTACAAACGCGAACCGTATGTTAAATTGCGTGAGCCAATTATATTCACATCACGAACAAAAATTTTACATATATTTACCTGTCAGGCTGACTGACAGATGAAACGATCACATCAGTCTTCTCATTCTCTCGTAATCGAAGTCGCCTTGTCGCACGATTGGCTATTATTGCACTTTTATTGCACTTAAGAATAGCCAAAAAATAGCCAGTGTCATAACAGCATAATGCAGTTATGACACTGGCTATTTTTGCGGCTTTAAAGCGGCTAGTGAATCCAAATGGAGAGGGATAGAAGATGTAACATACAATTTAGACTTTGGTGTGAGAGAGACAGTCCGAGTAGTATAAATCCAGTACTGCCAAAAACTAGCCGCAACATAGCCGGCAACATAGCCGCAAAATAGCGCATTCGAGCAGTGTTTCGCAACATTCGAGCAGTGTTTTGCAACATTCTAGCAATTAATCCTAGGAAAATCTTTCTACCAGTAGATTTTTGACCTGCTACAGGCTTGTTTTTAATAGTTTGGTACGTATAAATTGTGGAAAGTGCCAAGTTATGTTATAAAACGCGCTAAAACCGATATTTTTCTTAACAATTCAGTTGTTAATTTTGTTTACTAGATGCCGCTAGCGTCGGAAAGAGTGGTATCTCATTCTTTTAATGTTGTTCGCCTTGTCGCACGACGTGGCAGTTATTGTACTTTTATTGTACTTAAGAAATAGCCGCTAAATAGCCAGTGTCATAACAGCATAAAGCAGGTCAAATATCCACTTGTAGAATGTTGCAAAACACTGCTCGAATGTTGCGAAGCACTGCTCGAATGCGCTATTTTGCGGCTATGCTGCCGGCTATGTTGCGGCTAGTTTTTGACAGCACTGGATTTATACTACTCGGATTGTCTCTCTCACACCAAAGTCTAAATTGTATGTTACATCTTCTATCTTTCTCCATTTGGATTTACTAGCCACTTTAAAGCCGCAAAAATAGCCAGTATCATAACTGCATAATTCTTATAGCATAGGGGCTTACTTTTCGATTGCATAAAAAATACGATACAAATTTCCATCAAATATGACATAAATACTTCCGCCTGGTTCGCACAATTGAAAGTACAAGAGAGTAGATTATGATTTTATGGTTTATTGTTATTCCTACTAATCTCATCAATTTTCATGGAATGGGTATCTCTTCTCCTATATTTTCCAACAGTACTTATTATTCTGAAAATATCATAGTTTTTAAATATTTAAATAATGATCCTCGATTTACAAAGTGTTGTCTGAGGATCGTCTTCCGAATTATTTTTCTCTAATGGTGAATTATTGGCTGACTTTTATTGTTATATTTTGATGGAAAAATTAATATTTCTTAAAATTTCTTATAGGTAAGACCAATTTCGGTTTTTATAGAATTTGTTTGCACCTTTAGTTTTTCGAATTTTGAAATATCCAATATTCCGCTTATCGATTTGTAATGTGTTGTCGAAGGATCGTCTTTCGAATTATTTTTCTCTGAGGGTGAATTATTGACTGATTAAGATTGTTATGTCTTGATGGAAAAATTAATATTTCTTAAAATTTCTTGGAGGTACAATCAATTTCGATTCCTATAGAGTATATTTGCATCTTTGGTTTTTCGAATTTTAAAATCGCCAATACTCCGCTTATCGATTTATAGTGTGTTGTCGAAGGATCGTCTTTCGAATAATTTTTCTCTGAGGGTGAATTATTGGTTGATTTATATTGTTATGTTTTGATGAAAAAATTAATATTTCTTAAAATTTCTTGGAGATACAATCAATTTCGGTTCCCATAGAATATATTTGCACCTTTGGTTTTACGAATTTTGAAATCACATGTACTCCGCTTATCGATTAATAATGTGTTGTCGAAGGATCGTCTTTCGAATTATTTTTTTCTGAGGGTGAATTATTGGCTGATTTAGATTATGTTTTGATGGAAAAATTAATATTTCCTAAAATTTCTTGGAGGTAAGATCAATTTCGGTTCGTATAGAATATATTTGCATCTTTGGTTTTTCAAATTTTGAAACCGCATGTACTCCGCTTATCGATTAATAATGTGTTGTCGAAGGATCGGCTTTCGAATTATTTTTCTCCGAGGGTAAATTATTGGCTGATTTCTATTGCTATCTTTTGATGGAAAAATTAATATTTCCTAAAATTTCTTGCAAGTACAATCAATTTCGGGGAATTATTTTGGAAAAGGCATCATAGCTAGAAATGAAAAAAAAATATTTTTCTATTTTGTTGATCTTTTTTTAAG
The DNA here is from genome assembly GCA_949128065.1 of Beris chalybata. Lineage (NCBI taxonomy): Eukaryota > Metazoa > Arthropoda > Insecta > Diptera > Stratiomyidae > Beris > Beris chalybata. The sequence goes on along the minus strand of OX421895.1, from coordinate 84,619,143 downwards.
GCGATCGCAGAAGGCTTCAATCCGCGTTCTACCTTTAGTCAAAAGTTATAGCCATTTCAAAAGTTCAAATTTACGTACCTTTTTGTGCTATTCTTATGTCACCTGGACTCCATTTATGAGATTTCACGGCACAAGTGTTGCCATATCCAAGTTTTTGTGGAATGTGTTCCACATCGGCACTACCATTTATGACATATCACGGCAACAGTGCTGCCATATCAAAGCTTCTGTGGAGTATGTTCCACATCGGCATTACCGAACCAAAATATTACAGGGCGGGCACAGTTTGAAATATTTTACAACTGTTATTGTTTTTGGGTGACAAACGCTCTGAGATAACTGCGGGGCTAAAGGGATTAAAACTCCCTTTTCGCGTTCATGTTTGGCTAATGCGCGCTTCGCTCCAACTACTTTTTGCGCCCGCAAAAAGTAATTGGAGCAAAACATGAACGCGAAAAGGGAGTTTTAATCCCTTTAGCCCCGCAGTTATCTCGGAGCATATGTCACCTAAAAACAATAACAGTTGTAAAATATTTCAAACTGTGCCCGCCCTTTAATTTTTTGGTTCGGTAATGCCGATGTGGAACATATTCCACAGAAGCTTTGATATGGCAGCACTGGTGCCGTGAAATGTCATAAATGGTAATGCCGATGTGGAACATATTCCACAAAAGCTTTGATATGGCAGCACTGGTGCCGTGAAATCACATAAATGGAGTCCAGGGGTGTGTTCAAGATTTCTGCTATAGCTGCTATTAGCTGCTTTTTTATGTTTTTGTGTGTTCAATGCAACCAAAAAGCTGCTTTCTCGTGCTCGCTATTTGACACTAGATCTGTTCAAGATTATTTAAAAGCTGCTTCCATAGCTGCTTTTTCTTGCTCGTACTCCGGAGGTCTGTTCAAGATTTCTGCTATAGCTGCTATTAGCTGCTTTTGTGTCACGGCTAAGTATCGGAATGATTGTTAGCCGAGACACAAAAGCAGCTAAATAGCTGCTATACAGAAATCTTAACAGACCTCGGACTGTAGCTAGAAAGCGGCTATTACAATATGCATACCCAGTTGGTCGCTTGTCTCTTAAGAGACTTAATCTCGATGCTTTGAGCCTAGGAATCATATTGCTTATCTTTGTTCATCACTAGAGAGAAAGAAATAGCAATAGAAACATGTGCTCCCGCCATGATCTATTTGTAAGGCAAAAAATAGCCGCATCACTCCGAGCGCAGCAAATGTCATCCGCGACTTACACGATAAAAATTATATACGCGAAAAGTTACAGTTCAAGTGCGGTTACAATAAAACGACACAAGTGCGATGTGAAGTGATTGAAAGTGTGTCACTACGTTATTAGTTTTTTATATTTATTATATTGCAGTAAGGTAACTTCGCCCCTGCCTGCACGTTTCATTTCATAACCCCCTTTCTTATTTCCAGCCGATGGCAATCTCCGCGAAATATTCATACGAGTACGAGCTTTTATCACAAAACGCTATCATCAAACAGATGGCGCTATTGCCAATGCCATTTTTCTATCGAGACATTCGCAGATATGTCTTCGAGATTCGGGGAGTATTTGTCTCGATACCGTGTATTTTTCCCATAAGACGTCTCGAAGAATCTCGCAGACAGGCCGCCATAGTCTTCGAGATATCTGCGAGATTCTCGCAGACGCGACCAACTGGGTATGTGTGTGAAGCTGACAGTTTCGTCTCAACGACATTTTGAATGTTTAAAATAGAAAATAACGTTTTATTAAAAATGGAAAAAGTGAAAAATTTAAGGACACTACTGGATGTGCTCATTTTCACTTTTTTTATTAATGTATATGTCATATGGAACGCTACTTACGTATGTATGTGTCCAACTGCTGTTGTAAGCTATACAAGCTGCTTTTGGCTGTTCAAAAACCGAAGAAGCTATTTCATGCTATGACCACCGCCAACTTAAACTCAGGCCGCGCACATATGAAAGTTCGTCATGAGAAATGCCTCGATTTTGCCTCGATTGGTGACGTCATGGCTCGATCTCCATACAAAATCTTCACTCATCGAGGGGAAATCGAGGCATTTTCGCTCTTCGAAAATTCAGTTGCGCGGCTTTTATCCAGAGGGCAATGCTATGACTGAATTTGACATCTGCTACAGTCTTGCTATGCTATGCTTTCGAAGCAGCTATAGCTGGTATCTTGAACACACCCCAGGTGCCATAAAAATAGCACAAAAAGGTACGTAAATTTGAACTTTTGAAATGGCTATAACTTTTGATTAAAGGTAGATCGCGAATTGAAACCTTCTGCGATCGCTTTAAAAAACATCAACAAAAATAGCAAAAAAATATTTTTTCATTTCTAGCTAACGTGCCTTTTCCAAAATAATTCCCATAGCCGCAAAATAGCGCATTCGAGCAGTGTTCCGCAACATTCGAGCAGTGTTTTGCAACATTCTAGCACTTAATCCTAGGAAAATCTTTCTACCAGTGGATATTTGACCTGCTTCAGACTTGTTTTTCATAGTTCGGCACGTATAAATTGTGGAAAGTACCAAGTTATGTTATAAAACGCGCTAAAACCGGTATTTTTCTTAAGAATTCAGTTGTTAATTTCGTTTACTAGATGCCACTAGCGTCGGAAAGAGTGGTATCTCATTCTTTTAATGTTGTTCGCCTTGTCGCACGATGTGGCAGTTATTGTACTTTTATTGCACTTAAGAAATAGCAAAAAATAGTCACTGTCATAACAGCATTATGCAATAAAAGTACAATAACTGCCACATCGTGCGACAAGGCGAACAACATTAAAAGAATGAAATACCACTCTTTCCGACGCTAGCGGTATCTAGTAAACGAAATTAACAACTGAATTCTTAAGAAAAAATACCGGTTTTAGCGCCTTTTATAACATAACTTGGCACTTTCCACAACTTATACGTACCGAACTATTAAAAACAAGTCTGAAGCAGGTCAAATATCCACTTGTAGAAAGATTTTCCTAGGATTAAGTGCTAGAATGTTACAAAACACTGCTCGAATGTTGCGAAACACTGCTCGAATGCGTTATTTTGCGGCTATGCTGCCGGCTATGTTGCGGCTAGTTCTTCACAGCACTGGATTTATACTACTCGGACTGTCTCTCTCACACCAAAGCTGAAATTGTATGTACCATCTTCTATCCCTCTCCATTTGGATATACTAGCCGCTTTAAAGCCGCAAAAAAAGCCAGTCATATGGTGATTTATTTTCTGAAAAAAAATGTGACCTGTAAAGATGCAAAATTATTGCAGTTCTGCCCTCTTTTTTGACAGTTCCGTCCGACAGGTCAATTTACAATAAATAGAACGCTTTCAGGTCAAAAAGCTATTATCAAAATTTAAATAAATTTGCACTACACTCCGTATGATTTCTAATTACCGTATGACCCGTTGGACAGTTTAATTTATGCTTTTAAATCGTTTGCCGCTGTTGTCGTAGGATATTTTTTTCTTATTTTCATCGTTTCTTACGCACATTTGAGGTTAACCCGTAAGTCACAACGGCAACGCAAGCCGGCGCAGCCTAGGTGTCAAAAAGTTGAGCACAGTGTACTTCTATTGTGGTAGGCACAACGGAAGCAGCTTAACGCAGCCATCAAAAAAAGTTCGCCAACTTTGAACTTTTTCGTTGCCCATAGTTAACCTCAAAATGGAGAAGTGACTTTTTTATCTTTACAACATCGAATGGTTACTTGATCTGACCGGAGTGAATTAATTAATTAGTTTAAAAAGCTTTTTTAGTTGTTCGCTGCGTCGTATGCACGAATACGAACGCTTTTTGGAAAATTTGAAATTTATTTAAAACTCAACCTGACGCAGAGAGCGAATAGTTATGTGACTTGATGTTTTACTGAGTGCGTAAGGCTGCGCCGTGCTGCCAAGTCACGATCGGCTGCAAGCGAATCGTATGATACTCTAGATGAAATACTGAACTCCTATTTATATTTTAGTTGAAAATGTATCAAAGGATTTATTACATGACCTTTTACTTACAGGTAGAAATTGTTGTATAGTGGCTACTCGATTTTTTGATTTATAGTGAGTTCCATAAAGTAAGTTAGGACATTTTGCAGAATTTTTGTATGGCAACTACATGAAAAACTTATGGGATATTTTTCATATTAATAGTTTCAGCTGCGACTATTATAAAATTGATGTGTATAAAATTTCAAAGTCGTAACTTAAAGTGTTCTAGAGTTATCGTTCAATATTGGTGAACATGTTTATTAAGGACTTTTGTATGACAGCTACCCGAAGGAGTCAACAGATGGCGCAAATTAATGAACTTCGTTTTGGTTTTGGTATAAAACTAATTCCTGTAAAATTTTAAATTCCTGCTTTAACTCGTTCTGGAGTTATGGTGGATTCAGTAACAAGCACACATTTTTGAAGGGCTTTTTTAGGCTGCTACACGAAGGACTCATTCGATTTGCATCATATTCGGAACTTTCGATTCAAACGTTGTAAACCTTAAGTATGCAAAATTTCAAGTTCCTAACTTGAAGCATTCGAGCAATAATTGTGAAAACGTGTTTCAAGGACTCTTGTATGGGAGGTACTCGAAGGAGTGAAAGGATATCGCCCATTAACGAACTTAGCCTTACTTTTTCTATTTAACAAGCTGTGACAAAATTTCAACTTCCTAGGTCAACGCGTTCTTGAGTTATCGTGCTAACGGACGGACGGACAGCAAACGGATTTGGGGGTTTTGGCCAAAAATAAACTCAAAATAGTATCTAACTTTTTTTCGTCCGAGGCTCGGTTCTATGCGTTACAAACTTTTCGGGCTGGATTACACTTATAATACTCTATATGTTCATCTAGAGTATAAAAATAAACGTGCAGGCAGGGGCGAAGTTACCTTACTGTAATATAATAAATATAAAAAACTAATAACGTAGTGACACATTTCCAATCACTTCACATCGCACTTGTGTCGTTTTATTGTAACCGCACTTGAACTGTAACTTTTCGCGTATATAATTTTTATCGTGTAAGTCGCGGATGACATTTGCTGCGCTCGGAGTGATGCGGCTGTTTTTTGCCTTACAAATAGATCGTGGTGGGAGCACATGTTTATATTGCTATTTCTTTCTATCTAGTGATGAAGAAAGAAAAGCAATATGATTCCTAGGGTCAAACCATCGAGATTATGTCTCTTAAGAGACAAACGACCAACTAGGACAAATACTTCTATCGTAGTACAAACGACAGCGCTGGTCATAATTGCATTAGAGGCTGAGTTTATGCAGCAACCCTAGTCAGGGCCGGCCCTACCATATGTGCAAATGGCGCATTGAATCCGGGCGCCAAATTAAGGAAGGCGCTAGTTCATATTAGGTGCGTTTTTTTCAACTGGATCAGATCACGATTGAAAAAAACGATGTGGCTCATCCCAAAAGCTAATTTAGCAGGGTTCACAATCCTGTTGTTAATGCCTCAGATAAATTGTCAGCAGGAAAAGTTTCGTATACTTTACGGCGAAACGGAACTGTATAAAGGTCATATAACACCCATGTATAGTTTTTTGCTACGAGATATGAAAAACTATCCCACCCCTGTACGTTGCTACCCTCTCAAACGAACCTGTTCTATCTGCTGGGTGCAAATATCTGCTACAAATGTTGCTGAGTTGCAGGCGCCATCACTGGCAATATTGAAATAGTGACAATTTAAATAAGCTTTAGAGGGGAAATCTTATCCAACATTTGATCCCATTTTGATGTTGGATCATCTCTTTGTTGTTGTTTTTAATGTAAAATGAATGATCTTGATCTTGATCCAGTTGAAAAAAACACACCTATTATCTCTCCAAATATTTTGCTATAAATTTAAAACATACTTAGAAATTACTAGAAAGGATTTCTTGAATACATTTGCCACACTTTTTCCGATGCATATTCTAGATTTTGCAGGGTTTTTCCATTTTTCCATTTTTCCATTTTCTAAAAACACTCTTTCAATTCTCGTTCACGAACCAAAACATTGAATCTTTTCTCTTAAAGATATTCTCACTCTACGATACCGACTAGTACAGCTTTTCGTTTGTGCGATCATCTGCTATTCCAATTTTGCATTCATACGTTCATCAGCTAGTACGATTTTGCGTTCGTACGGATTCATTTGGAGCCACCGCTCCATCGTGCCGCAGCGCTGGTGCTGATTTGATTGTGTGCTGAAAGAGCTCAGAATATGATTTCTATACAATAGAAAAAGATAGATATGGAGCGAATGCGCCTCGGTGAATTATGTGGGGAAATAGGAAACACGTCATTTTTGCTAGAGGGGAATGAATGTTTTGGATGAATTATAAAGAGAAGTACTGGTATAAACACAATTGAGACGAACTGCGCTAGCGGCGGTGAAGTTCCCTGTAAAAATTTTAAAATTGTACCGCAACACACCGATGGACACAGAATTACGACGGCGAGCGGTTGGGCAAACTTTTCGGTGTGTTTCGGTTCAATTTTAAAATTTTGACACCGACCTTCCGCCGCTACCGAACTTCGTCTGAATTTTATTTATACCATTAATTGGTTTAAATCAAACGAGCAAATGGCATAATGTGATAAAAAATAGAGGAAAGTTTTGAAAACAGAACCAATGCCATCTGTGAGATTTGTATTAACAATATGTATATAAAAAAAAATTCAATTTGGAGAGATTTTAGTTTGCTCCTTTTCTCGAAACTGATAAGAGACATCAAGATGACTTTTTTTGGTTAAAGATAGAATAGTATTGGTATTTATACTGAATGAAGCAATTTTTAAAAAGTTGATTCTAAATACTTTTTTTAGGTTTGAAAAACATCAAAAATGTTTAAATTTTCAAACATTATGTCAAGTTTTTAATATTTTTGAAATTAATTCATTCATTAGCATTGGATTTACTAAAATAATAAGTGTACAAAGTTTGATTCAAAGCTGTTGAGCGGGTCCTGAGAAAAAGTTACATGAATTTGTATGAAAAATCGACAAGTGAATAAGTAAAATATTTTTGTTTTTTTTTTAGTGAAAAATTTGTTATGTAAATTGATTAGGGCGACGAAGTGTATACTGCACCGAGCGCCGAAAAGTCTAGGGCCGGGCCTGACCCTAGTGTACACTAAACCCGACAAAATGAACAGACCTATGTCTCTTAAGAGACCAAGCGGTGGTGATACGTATAAAAGTCGTGCACGTGAACGTAATTTTTTTAGAGAAAGAGAAAACCGAAGAGCAAGTGAGATACTAGAGGTTTTTCCTGGTTTTTCGGTGCTAGGGTGTCAAAAGACGGAGACGGAAAAATAATGGAAAAAAAACAGTTTGAAGTGGAAGTGAGATGGCAAGCATGACGCAAGTTTGGTGTTTGGGACCAGACTGTCAAGTTTGTTTACAACCGTGTTACAAGTGTTTCAGGGAAAGTTTACCGAATTGTGTGTTTTAGTCAGTTTCAGTAAAGATTTTAGTAAAAGAAATAACTATTATAAAATTTAGATTGTGTGAAATTTGTTGCTGCCAGTGATTCGTGCGATAAACTATTAAAAACTATATAAAAAGAAACATGAAGTGTTCTTTCGATGGTTGCCGAAACCGAAGAGAGTTCCGGCAAAATAAATCGTTCTTCAGGCAAGTAAACCGATTCTAATTATCTGTAGTTCTACTGTAGTTGATATTAATGAAGAATACATTTCAATTAAAGTTATAAAATGTATATTTTGATCAAAGTTTCCTTGGATACAAACTTTGTTTACTTCTTAGCATTTCTTGGAATATGAAAGCAGTGACGGCGTGTAAAATATTTCTTCTTTGAAGGAAATGCTTTTCAACTTCATAGTACATATAGCAAATACAATCAGTTATTAATTATTTCTTCAACTAAAACGTATTTGTAATGCACTCGTTTCGTTGGGACATTAATCACTAAAAAATCGAATCAAAAATTACCATTTTCAGGTTTCCTAAGGAATCAACATTGAAAAAGGAGTGGCTTGAAGCAATAGGAAGACAAGGCTTCACTCGAAATACAAAAAGTGGCATTTGTGAGGATCACTTTAAAAAATGTGATATAGTAGTTTTCGGTAAAAGCAAACGGTTGATAGCGCAAGCAATACCAACAGTTATTGACATGGTATGAAAGAAAAGTAATTATTACTGACATTTAGAGCTGATATGTTTCATTTCAGGGTTGCGAAACTTGTGAGGTTTCCAAATATGTACTTCTTTGGTGCGGTGCTGTACGGACGCATTTTTATCATTTGAAACATTTGTTGACATTATTGTAAGTATAAACTTATATATTTATTAAGATAGCGGATAGCCTCGTCTAGCGCTGTTTCGCATTACGCTCTACTTTGATGGAACGTATCCCCCGCGTTAAGCGGGGTGTTACTGTATTTACTGTATGTTTTTCATTATAATTTTATACAGAAAATTAAAGCTATCAACACAGAACAAAGCCCTGTCAAGGGAGGTGTTTTTAGTGGGTTAGGGTCGTTATTACGACCTTCAGTTAAAATTTAACCAGAACTTTAACTGTAAGTTTCGTATGAGCATCTGTCAGTTAAAGTTTCAGTTAGAACGTTACTGACGATCGTAGGAACGGGCCTTAAAGTCCCACACTACTATGGGGTTCGTTCCTCAGTGTCTTTCGAAATTTTCACCTGCCCTTATAAAAAAAAAATAATAATTTTTCAAAAATAATGTCTCATGGAAGATGGTAATCAAACATTTAAATCTACAATTCATCAAATTAACAATCGCATAATTTTGAAATTAACTGACAATCTTTTTAGTTGCCCCTCTCAAAATACAACTTTTATGTGGGCCTGCACTGCTGCCACTAATACAAAAACGAGTAGTAACAAACACAACCAGATTTCATTACGAAAGGTGATGTTATCAGCCATTCCATACTCTTCCAAGTAAGAGACAAGCGACCAACTGGGAGGCGTTCGGAAATGAACTCGAGTTAGAGTAGAGTTAAAAAAATCGTTCGGAAATGTGGAGTGGAGTCAATCTTACTCTAATGACGTAATCGAATTGCGTTCGAAAATGCCAGAGTAGAGTAAAAAGGGGTAACTCTAGTAACTCTAGTCGTGAGCAGGGTTACGAGGAGTTAGAAACGTCACATGTCATCCGAATCATCAAGTAGTCAGTATTTTTGAATAAATTGCATGTCAGTTGAATGTTTTGACGAAAATCTTTAGTTGCAGCTATAAAAATCATACATCAAGATAAATTTTAAAGCTCCAATCTTATGTTAACTCAAATTATGACACTCGAGTAACTCTATCCGTTCTGAAATATTGGAGTAGAGTTTACTCTCACTTGAATGTGTTAGTTAACTCTGAAGGTAACTCTAACTCAACCTGATTTAATTTCCGAACGCAGTCCTGGGCGGGTTGACACGAGTGTCATCTGCTTCACTGACAGATGTACAGTTGTCAAATTTTTAAAGTTGCTTCTCGTATCTCGATTTAGGAATTAAAAACTCAAGTTTTGAAAGTATATACTCAAAAATCTTTTAGCAATTTAGCTTCTTTCACGCGATACCGCGCCGTTTTATCTCAATTTTATTCCATTTATTAAAAGAAATTCTGTGTTAATCGAAATTAAAAATTTCGAGTGACAAGTGTCCACGAGAGCACAAGACCAATTTTCAATAGAAAAATAATGAGATAAACATTTTTGCGTTGATGGAATTTTGTGTGATAGCTATTCGAGATTTTCGTTCTGGTTCGTCAGTTTTAGTTTTGGGGTCAATGTGCAGCTTTCAGCGAACAGCAGCAAAATACGAATTTCAAAACTTATAAAAGTATTTCCGGTCGGTATTATTTTTTGAGGATTGTCGATTGCACAAAATTCGATAGAACGTAGGCTGGACGCTTTTATGTTATACATACATATATTAAACGCAGCTTTCAATTAATGTCTAAAGTGTCCTGATTTTAACTTTTTTAACCCAGGTGCTTTAGTACAAATGGAAAGCTCCGAAGGAATAAATATTAAACCAAAGGTTCGCAAAGGTCTGTACGGTTTTTAATATTATAATATGTATTTTGATTTCTTACTTTAAATGTTAAACATAGTCTACAAAAGATGAAAGACTTTTACGATTATAAAACTGTAAATATTACAATATCTCTGGTAAGCTCGGAAGGCTCTTTTTTTACGCCTTTTTAAGAAATTTGTTATGAAAAAGTATATAAAAATACAACCGTGAAATTTGCTCTACGTATTTATGCACAGTTTACAATTTTTAGTCCAAAATTGCCACTCATTGCTGAGGTATCCGGAAACTAAGCCACTAATTTTGAAAAATGCTTGTTTTCGGTAAACACGATTGCGAGCGTTCTGTGTATCTCAAATAAAAAAAATCGAATGGCATTTTAATCTGCGAACTTTGAATTAGTACCGAAACTAGGATGATCGGGTTATCTTTCGACGCTTTTCCTTATTTGTTTTCTTGATCGCAGAGTACCTTTGCTACAGTACTCCAACCAAACTTCAAAGGTTATTGGATTCTGTCGTGATACAAGTGATGAATTGCAGTCATTCCATATAAATATATTTTAAACTTTAGTCAAACCATAGAGCTAGGTCCAAACGTTGTGAGCGTCGAAAGCTGTCTTAATACGACTTAAAGTATGCCTATCACCGGGGGCGAGTACATCTTGGAGACGAGTAGAAGAGTCGCTCGCGGGGATTTGGAAGATCCTTAATAATAATAATAATAATTGATTTAGTCCCTTCATGCAAAATGGGCGGTTCCCTCCCAACTCAAGAGTTGTAGAAGAAATCCCCATTTGGGCGCACTTTCTCCGCTTAGAGAACTGGTGAAAATGCTGTCACTCAGCTCAATGAACTGGAAAAATTTTCACCTATGTTAACATACTCTTGCATGTATGCTGACATTAGGCTCAGAGTCCAATCAAATTACCGTAACCCAAAGGTACTCCCCAGTCTGTGCAAGTCACATATTTTAATAACGAGAAAAAAAGAGAACAATAATAAAACATAACGCAGTCACGATCGGCTGCAAGCCAATCGTATGATACTCTAGATGAAATACTGAACTCCGATTTATATTTTAGTTGGAAATATATCAAAAGAATGAGGAGAGCACAAGCAATTATTACATGACCTTTTACTTACAGGTAAAAATTATAATATAGTGGCTACTCGACTTTTTGATCAATAGTGAGTTCCATAAAGTAAGTAAAAGGACATTTTACAGAATTTTTGTATGGCAACTACATGAAAGACTTATGGGATATTTTTTATATTAATAGTTTCAGCTGCGACTATTATAAAATTAATGTGTATAAAATTTCAAAGTTATAACTTGAAGTGTTCTAAAGTTATCGTTCAATATTGGTGAACATGTTTATTAAGGACTTTTGTATGACAGCTACCCGAAGGAGTCAACGGATGGCGCTAATTAATGAACTCCGTTTTGGTTTTGGTATAAAACTAATTCTTGTAAAATTTCAAATTCCCGCTTTAACCCGTTCTGGAGTTATAGTGGATTCAGTAACATGCATACATTTTTGAAGGACTTTTCTAGGCTGCTACACGAAGGACTCATTCGATTTGCTTTATATTCGGAATTTTCGATTCAAACATTGTAAACCTTAAGTATGCAAAATTTCAAGTTCCTAACTTGAAGCATTCGAGCAATAATTGTGAAAACGTGTTTCAAGGACTCTTGTATGGGAGGTACCCGAAGGAGTGAAAGGATATCGCCCATTTACGAACTTAGCCTTACTTTTTCCATTTTACAAGTTGTGACAAAATTTCAACTTCCTAGGTCCACGCGTTCTTGAGTTATCGTGCTAACGGACGGACGGACGGACGGACGGACAGCAAACGGATTTGGGGGTTTTGGCCAAAAATAAACACAAAATATCATATAACTTTTTTTCGTCCGAGGCTCGGTTCTATGCGTTACAAACTTTTCGGGCTGGATTAAACTTATAATACTCTATATGTTCATCTAGAGTATAAAAATAAAAGTTATTAATAAATGTAAATGTAAATGGAGAGGGGAGGGGATTATGATCAGTTTTTAAAAAGAAAAATAATAAAAAAAATAAACACGTACCAGGTATGCAAGTATGAAACCGGAATTTTTTTATGAAAAATAGACGTTTATTCTACAAAAGTGTTACAATATGTATGCCACGCCAAAAAAAAAGTTGTTCTTTTGAGGCAAACCAGTCATCGAGCCATTTTTGGACATTTTCGTAGGAAGTGAAGCGCTGCTCAGCAAGTGCGTGTCCCATCGATGCAAACAAATGGTAATCAGACAGAGCCAAGTCTGGTGAGTAAGCCGCATAGGAAAGAATTTTCCAACTGAACGACTCTATCATTTCCTTGACCAGTCTTGCTGTGTGTGATGGTGCATTATCATGCAGCAAAATCACTCTGTGTTGCCTCTTTCCATATTCTGGCCGTTTTTCAAGAAAAGCTTGCTGCAGATCGATCAGTTGTTGTTGATAGCATTCTGTATTAACGGTTTCACCAGGTTTCAGCAGCTCGTAATAGGTCACGCCTTTCTGATCGCACCAAACACATAGAGCATTAACTTCCATCCATAGCGATTAGGTGTTACAGTCGATGTCGATGGTTCGCTTGAAAATTTTTTTCGCTTCGAATTCTCAAAATAAATTCACTTTTCATCGCCAGTCACAATTTGATGGAGAAATGACTTTCCTTGGTATCTGGCGAGCAAAATTTCGCAAGTGGTTTTTCGGTTTTCCTGCTGTCTTGCATTGAGTTCATGTGGAACCCATTTCCCCATCGTCTGGACCTTTCCCATGGCTCTCAAACGTATGGCGACGGCTACTGTGTTACGTTAACCGATTTGCCAGTTGTTGTTGCGTTTGAGCGTCGTCCTCATCCAACAATGCGTCTTCAAACTTTTTCGGTGGTTTTCCACGTTCTTCGGTTCTCACGTCAAAATTTCCACTTTTGAATTTTTTAAACCACTCAAAGCACTGTGATTTACCAAGAGCATGATCAGCGTAAGCATTCGATGCGATTCAGCAGCAGTTTTTTTTAAATGGTAACAGAACATCAATGCTGTCCGCATATCGTCGTTCCCAGGCACAAAAGTTGACATGTTCAACGCTCGTCAAAACTACACTGTTGTATGAAACCGGTATTGCTGGGTATTTTATATCTTTATAAGATATCCAAACAACAAAGTGGCGTCCAAGGTTCGGTTTGACAGTTATTACTTTGACAGCTAGAGCCCTCTCTTAGTGAATTCCGGTTTCATACTTGCATACCTGGTAAACATGCAATACATGCAACAACACAATCTACAACCATTCCTTAGAATCTTCGAGAGTCTCGAGAATCCGCCTGAATAATTATCTGTTTCCAGGTCGTTTGTAATTTTAAGAATTGAGCCGTTGTATTTGAAAGTGGAATAAGTCCATTTTGAAAAAAAAAATATTTTTTGTGACATTGTAACATTATTCTATACAACACGAAGGAATCTGAGAATCTATTGATGCAATTGTTTCATCACACTCTTAACAAATACAAGTAAATTTTTCTGAGAGATGGCATAAATATGTTTAAACATGTTAAAACGTAAACCGTTAAGCATGTCGATTTAAAAACGAAAGGACTTATTCCACTTTCAAAATCAACGGCTCAATTCTTAATGCCTTTTTTAGTTTGATGCTTTTTTGCAATTCGTTTCAACTGAAACACATTCTTTGCCATTTGTATATTTGTCGGAAAAGCATTATATTCTCGTATTGCCTCAAAGACAGGATCCTTTCCAAGTCGATCTGTCCTTGGAACATGTTGCTGTTTAATAGATTTCGCACTTCTTGTGTTAAAGGGGCCTATTACGAAACTCGAGTCGAGTGAGTAACTCACTCACATTTGAACTCGACTCGAGCAAAAGTTGGTATGATGAAACTCGACAATTGGAAAGTAACTTCATTTCCAGTAGTCGAGTCAATTTGACATTTCTTACAAGTAAATACTCACTCGATCGGCTCTCATAATACGCAGTTCTCTTTACTCACGCTTTTTTCTCGACTAAAAGTCGAGTGAAACTCGACAAGTAGGCCGTCGGTGAGTTTCACAGTCGTAGAATGTGCGTTTTTTGGTCGAGCGAGTTCCGTAATAGGCCCGAAAGTTGTGTGTTTCTTGGTTGTGAATCAATTTGATAGAGCATTTAAGTTTTTTGTTTTTTATACTGTGAATTAGCTTTATTCGTTCTAGGCTTATGTGCTGGTGTATGGTTAGTTTCCCATAGGTAGGGTAAAGTTCCATCGATGGTGTCAGATGTGGTAAATTGTAGACGGCCTTAATGCCTCTATTCATCAGTCTAGCGATTTTATCCAAGTTTTTTTTTCGAGGTCTGGCTCCATACAAGAAGGCCGTAACTTATGTTGGGTAGAATGAAAGCATTATATATCATGTTCTTTATTGGGACTACAAGGTATTCGTTCCGTCTTATTACTCCAATAATCGGGGCAATTTTATTTCTCAGTTTAGATATGTGAGGAGTCCAAGTAAGTTTGTCGTCAATTGTCAGCCCTAAGTATTTTGTTTCCTGTACTCTCGCTAGTTGCATTTCTTCTATTTCTAGTTTTAAATGTATGTCTAATTTGTTAGTTTGTAAAGAGCATATAGTTTGTTTTTGCAGTATTTAATGTAAGCCTATTGCCTAAGAGCCAGTTTTTAAAAATTTTCAGGTCGGAATTGATTAATATTTCTAGTTGTTCTGGATTTTTACCTTTGTAAAGAAGTAATGTGTCATCGGCATAAGTTATATATTTGGCTTTAAGTCCTATGAACTGTAGATTGTGTATATACAGAAGATACAATGTAGGTCCAAGAATTGAACCTTGTGGAACTCCTATATTGACAGTCCTAGTTGAGCTTAGGTTAGGTTTAAGAAGGGGCGCAGCGCTAGGACCGCCACGCTCACTTCAGGTCCCCGCGGGCTATACATCCATCCTAAAAATATTCCAATTCCCTGCAGAACCTGACCATTTTGCCATACTCTACTGCCCTTAAATCCTCGATGCTCTCAAAGAAGAGACTACCCATAACTCTAAAGCGCCTTCTAGCGATCCCCGGGCAATCACACAAAATGTGAGTGATGTCCTCTACAGCATACAGGTCGTGACAGAACTTGCACGTGTCAAACTCCGCTATCCCTAGCCGCATAGCGTGTTTCCCCAGCATGCAGTGCCCCGTCAGTGCACCAACGAGCAGGCGCAGTCTCCCTCTATCCCAATTTAAAATATTCTTAGTCTTTTGACTATCCAACTCTGGCCACAAAGATCTAGAAATCCTGCAGCTTGCTAGCCCTGCCCACCTAGAGTCGGCGGATTTTTTGGAGTGCTCACCAATACGCGCTTTGATACCACAAACGGGTGGACTTACATCCTCCTCTACTCCACCAATCGATGCCGATCCTGATCTACCGAGCTCATCCGCTCTTTCGTTCCCTAGTACATTACTATGCCCTGGCACCCAGCAAATCAGTACTCTGTTCTGACTACAAAGTACCTTCAGCACTTCTCGACAGCGCTTTACCAACTTGGATTTAATGGTATCCGACTCCAGTGCCTTTATGGCCGCCAGGCTGTCAATGTAGAGTGAAATATTCTGATCACATACCTCCCCCATTAACAGGATGTTTGCTGCCTGTAACACGGCCAAGATTTCCGCCTGGAAGACGCTGCATACATCTGGCAACCTAAACGACTTCTCCACACTCAGCTGCTCGGAGAAGACACCAGCGCCAGTGCCACCTTCCATTTTCGATCCATCCGTATAAACGGAGATTTCCCCTTCACGTAGCACTCCGTTGTTCTCCCAGTCCACTCTACTAGGATAAGCAATTTCGTATGGCCTCCCAAAATCCAACCCCGGAATTAAGTAGTCCGTACTAATATCAGCTGCAAGGCTTCCCATGGAGCTAAGGATGGAGCTATGCCCCTTAGAGCTGCGCTTAAAAAGGGCACAGCTAGATAGCCTAACTGCCGTATTTGCCCCTACCTGTTTTACAAAGATATCCAATGGCAGTAGATGCAAAAACACCTCCAACGTGGCGGTAGGAGTTGTGCGTAGGGCTCCCGTGATCATAACACAGGCAGTCCGTTGCACACCGCCCAACTCCCTAAGATTGTGCTTTTTATCCATGGCTTTCCACCACACCACTGCCCCATATGTCAGAATAGGTCTCACAAACGCCGTGTACAGCCAGTGCACGATGTTTGGTTTGAGCCCCCAGCTTTTTTCCCACAGTTTGCTTGCACGCGAAAAGCGCGTTATTCGCCTTCTTAACCCGCTCCTGAATATTTAATTTCCAGCTTAGTTTCCTGTCCAGAATTAGTCCCAGATATTTAGCTTGTTCCGATGGTCTAAGCTCTACGCCTTCGAGCTTCGGCAGCCTAAATGCCGGAATTCTGTGCTTCCTTGTGAATAGCACCAATTCCGTTTTTGAAGCATTCACCCCCAGGCCGCATCGTCCAGCCCACTGGCTGAGTGTGCGAAGTGCTGATTCCAAAATGCTCGTCAGCGTATCCAAAAACTTGCCGCTAGCGATTACTACAATGTCGTCCGCATATGCTACGACCTTTATTCCCTGCTTCTCAATTTCCAGGAGAACCTCGTTCACAACAAGGAGCCAAAGAAGGAGAGATATCACTCCTCCCTGAGGCGTCCCCCTCGAGGCCTGTCTTCTAACCATGCTTTGTCCCATGTTCGCCGACACGATTCTGGTACTCAGAAGAGTCGTTAGCCAACTTGTCAATGCCTCCTCTAATCCAATTCTATACAGCGCTACCCTAATTGCTTCCACCGTCACGTTGTTGAAAGCCCCCTCTATGTCCAGGAAAGCTGCTAAGGCAAATTCCTTATACTCCAGGCTAGATTCTATAGACCCCACTACCTCGTGCAGGGCTGTGTCTACAGATTTCCCTCTCATGTAGGCATGCTGTGCGCCCGACAGCATCCTGTCTCCACATAGATTCCGAATGTGCGTTTCCAAAAGCCTTTCAAGTACTTTGAGCACAAAGGACGATAGACTGATGGGTCGAAAGTCCGTTGTTGTTGTGTGGCTGGGTCTGCCGGCTTTCGGGATAAAGACGACACGCGCCTCCCGCCAGGCATGTGGGACGTACCCCACCGACAGGCAGCTTCTATAAATGGTGCTTAGCCATTTTCGAATTGCCACCGAAGCTCTTTGTAGCATGATTGGCCTGATGCCGTCTGGTCCTGGTGATTTATAGGAAGCAAAAGTGCCAATAGCCCATTTGATCCTTTCCTCACCTAGCACTTCGACCATCCCTTCCGAAACACTTCCTTGATGTGTCAGTGAAGCTCCACTTCCCAATTGGTGCCCATCCAGCGATGTGCTACCAGGGAAGTGAGTGGACATCAAAAGCTCTAGCGTCTCTTGACTGGTTTCCACCCATATTCCGTCACCCTGCCTAATATAGCTTGGGGCACAAGGCTCCTTGGAGAGTAGCTTCCGCAGCCTTGACACTTCACTGTTTCCGCTAATAGACTCGCAGAAACCTTTCCACGACTCCCGTTTACGCTTCCTAATTTCATACTTGAAGACTCTGAGACTGTCTTTATACCTGTCCCAGTCCGCCTCATTTCCGTCCCGTTTTGCCCTATTAAAAAGTTTTCTACTAGCCTCCCTCAATTTCCTCAGTTTGCCATTCCACCAGGGTGGATTAGCTTTCCTAGGAGCCCTAGGCAGCGGACAGGACCTTTCAAAAGCGTTAACTAAAACTGCATTGAAAACTCCCACACAATCCTCAATCTGATCCACACACCTCAGTTCCCCCGGAGGAGGCGGCAAATCCGACTCCGTAATCTTGTGGAACATTTCCCAATCCGTCTTCCTGGGATTCCGTGCCGGCTGAATTTTCGTCTGCTCAAAATTAATTTCGAAGAGAATCCACCAATGGTCCGAAAAAGATGGTTTGTCCGAGACCTTCCATTTGTCAACTCTCAAAGTACTAGAGTTTGTAGCCAGCGTAATATCCAGCACTTCCTTTCGGTTCCTGACTATGAACGTAAGGTCTGACCCTGTGTTGCAAATCCTAAGATTGGTACTCATAATAAAATCAAAAAGAGACTTACCCCGTTCGTTGGTGTTAGTACTTCCCCACTGCGTGTGGTGTGCGTTCGCATCGCATCCGATGACAGTTTCCCATTTGGTACACATTGTGAGCTCCCGCACTGCTTCCGCTGGAACTTCCGCGCTGTCATATGGTAGGTAAGCCGACGCCAGACACATAGATTTACCCTTCTCCCTTTCAATGATAACTGCCGTTATACCCTCATTACTGTAATTATTCAACAAAAAAGTCTTTAGCTCTGTTTTTATTAATATACATGCCCTGGGTTTACCTTCACCTTTCTTATAGTATAGCTTATAATTCAGGAGCTTCAGTCCTTGGATAACGTTCTTTCCGTTAACCCAGGGCTCCTGAATTAATGCCACCGAGACTCCCTTTCCTGCCATGTAGGCCGCCAAACACGCGGTTGCCACCTTACTATGGTGGAGGTCAATCTGCATCACCTCCAACATCAGTGGGAACCGCCTCCTGTATACCCCTCTTCTGTAAGGATGGTTTTACCATGACCCTGCCCAGCCCGAATCTTACCATCCCTTTACATTCCTCCAGGTATGGCATAGAATCCCTGCTGAGAGCCAGGAGGAAGTGCTGGCCAAACTCCTGCTTCGGCCCCACCTTAAGCACCTTCCAGCCGTCCGCTCTTAGATCCCTGTTCTGGAATTTAAGGAGGTCCAGAACCTTTTCTCCCTCCAGGTATGGTCTGGGAATCCATACCCATGCCTTGGGAAGGATGTACTTCCCCAGTTCTGACGGAGGAACCGCCTTAATCCTGGCACCTTCCCATACTTCGCTCAGTTCAGCAACCACCCTGGAAATCAGCTCCTTGGAAGCTTCATTCCCGCACGCGATAATTTTGTGCCCTCCATCCCAGCCTGCCCCGTCAAACCGCAGGTCCGTATCAGGACCGCCCGCTCGATATTGGGTCAGCAGTGCATCAAGGATTTTGCCCTCGATTTGCAGCCACTGATCCATGAGGAGCCGTCCACTGGGTTCCTGATCATTGACCAGGGCGATGCAAAACTTATCCTCAACAGCATTTGCCTGGAAGGACGTAGAAGCCTTTGCCTTCTTCGCCTCCCCTGCAACCACCGTATCGTCGGATCTGACCCGCTTCGCCCTAAAGCCATCCTTCTTACCCTCTTAGACGTCGAGGACCCAGCCACCGGATGGGCTGAGCCCCCAAAAGTCCCAGCTTCGGGTACCCTCTCCTTTCTCACCCCGCAGTCCACTGCGGCTGACCCCGTTTCCTTTCCTCGCCTCACCTCCGATGTGCCAGAGGTTCCGGCCACTGTCCCTTTGCTCGAAGCTGACGCTTCCGCGCTTGCTTTTGACTCAGCAGCCCTTCTCTTGCAATCGCCCAGATACTCTATCAGGCCAGCGTCCGACGCAATTGCCACTGCCCTGTCGTACTGCTCCTTCTCCCAGTCACTGAGCTGACTAGGGTTCAGAGCTTCGTACTTGGCAATCTTCCGTAAGGCCGATCGCATCCTACGCTTCGCCTGCAGGTGTGCGTTAGCCCTACCATTGCCTACCCTTACCCACTTAAAACATCCCTGTTCCACAATGGGTTCGTCAGCGGCTGTGTCAGCAACTAGGTTCAGGTCGGCATCCCTACTACGTGCAGCCTCAGAGGCCTCCCCGGCAAGAAAGGAATGCTTACCATCCCGAGTCTCACCAGTTAGGTCAGCAGTGCTGCAGACAGCTGTGCTCTCCCCACAAGCAATAGCAGTGTGCTCATGGCCATCCTGCGTATCACCAGTCAGGGTAACGTCAGCGTCTTCGACCGACACCAGAAGCTGATCCTCCGTCGACAAACTCCCGAACCTGTCGTCCAGCGAGTTGGACGAGAGCGAAGCCTCATCTCGTCACTCGACAGAACGCTGGGTTCCCGTCTATCTCCCTCTACGTCCTCAACTATTTTTTTTGTGTTTTTTTGTGTTTTTTGGTTTTTATTTTTTTCGATATTCATGTGATTCCCACGAGTAGCGCGTGAAAAAGGGACGTCACCCATGGCAGAGCACCGCATTACCATGGGAAGGCTAGCTTAAACCAGAGGTCGCCCGATGTCTGGAGTCTATCGTCCGCGACTGAGCCACCCCCTCAGCCATGCAGTCCTCGGCACGATGATTTACACGTTGACTTGGGGTTGGGCGGGAAAAGTGGTAATGGGTAGACGGCACAGGGGGGAAGTAACACACATTTGGGTACCTCAATCTAAATGACCACAACACCCGATTGATGCGAGTGCGTAAGTCTTGGCTGAGTAATCCGGAGGAAACAAGATCTATCCCGACTAATCATTACCAGCAGCTAAAAAGTTTTTTGATATGTCGTTGACCTTTCCTCTAATCCCAATTTCCTTTCAAACTTCAAGCAATATTTTATGGTTTACAGTGTCGAAGGCTTTTTTTAAATCTACAAATATCGCAGTAACGTAGGAACCTTCATCGAGACCTTCGTTTATAAACTGAATAGCGTCAACCAAGGCTGACGTTGTATTGCTGCCTTCTTGAAACCCGTATTGGTTATTATCAAAACCAGAGTATTTTTTATAAATTGCAAGAGCCTCCTGTTGATAACTTTTTCCAAAAATTTTGCTTAACGCGCTGATTAAGGCTATTGGTCGATAGTTATTTGGATCTTTGGTTGAACCACCTTTATAGATGGGAGAGATCAAAGCTGTTTTCAAGCAGGTTGGAAATGTTCCTTCGTTTAAATGATTATTTATGTCTATGCTAAGGGGGGTTGATATGATTGACCTTAATATTTTTAGATCGTTTGTTGTAATACCATCGATACCAGGGGCTATGCTAGATTTAAGTACAGCAATGATGTTTTCCACTTCATTAGCATCCGTTGGGAAAAGAAACATTGCATTTGATGCCATAGGACAGCAGGTTCTTTGAAAACTCTCCGCACTACTTTGAGTCTTAAGTTCTTCTGAGAGGGTATTTCCAATTAACGCGGGATCTTTAATTGGTCCATTTAGCGTATCTAAAGTACTTACTTCATTTTTTTTTACGTGAACTACCGATAATTCTACTAGCTTCCCTGGGTGGGGTGACATAAGGTCCACGGACATAACGTCGATGGACATTATGTCCGCGCTAAGTGGACATAATGTCCGCGCTAAGTGGACATAATGTCCATGGACTCAATGTCCATTTCAAACGAGACACAATGTCCATACTGAATCGGCTATAACGTCCAACGATAAATATGGTTCGGACATAAGGTCCACCATGATTTTTTCCTGCTCGTCATGAATTACCATGAATAACAAAAATGTTACTGTTAGGTACAACTGTCTAAATAATGCAGTTTTAAATATTTAAACGTGCATTGCAGTTGAACATTTAAAATTTCTTTCAGTAAAGTTTTTGATTTGTCTTGTCGTTTACGTACCATATATAAATAAAATCGATTAGGAATCTGCAAGTGAAGTGGTGCTAAATTTCGAATTTATTCCGGGACTAAGAAAAAATAGTGCTTTACTGCATTTAAAAGCGGATCAACAATTGTTTCGCCAAAAAAACGTTTATGAGGACCGTACGAGATGTCTGCTACGAAAAAAAATGTTGTGCTTCTGTGATCCTATGCAGAGATAGTAATATATTAAAAGGACAAAATATGGTTCACAATTATGGTTCTCAAGAAGAGACTGTAAAGAAAATGAACATGATCAACAAAATAAAATGTGGATGTATGGAAGTTTCCTTGAAAAGAAACTCTACAAGAGATGTATTCGATAAGGAATGTATAGAAAATAAGGATTCTGCCTCCCTGGTGCAGTTTGGTAAAATTCGAAGACATCTTTGCCGTTTGAAAAGCGACTAAATACCAAAAAATCCACCAAGTCCAATACAAGTGCAAGAAATGTTTGCAACGAAAGAAATTCTCGAAAAATTTGGAAGCTCGAAGTACTCTACAAAGGACACTTTCTATAGAGACACAATTATAGAAACAAATTTTTCGTATTCCGTGTTTGTTTCCCCAACAATTACGGAAATTTTAAATTCACATCGGCAAATCAAAAGGAAATTCCTTTTAGATGCTTCTTTCAGTGTGTTACCTTCTTGCGTTTACAAGCAGCTATTAATTATGCACGTAGAATATCTTGACCATGTGAGTTGTTTTATACAAGGTGGCGCAAAATTAATCATCCAATTTTGTTTTTGAATAACTTCTTTACTAAATAAAAAAAAATTATTTTGAGTAATTGAAATTTTTATTTGGACCTTTATAATTTTTTCTGTTAAGTGAAAAATATGATATCCTTCAAGTGGCTGCCGCCAGTGTTGATACAAATTAGTGCTCGTTTTATCGCATTTTCCATCACATATCACATATATTTCGTATTTGGCTGCTTGTGGACATTATGTCCTCTTGTGTCTCTGTTCACGTCAATCGGTCATAAAGTCCATGGACATTATGCCTTTTTTGAAATGGACATAACGTCCATGGACATTATGTCCGTTTGGAGTGGACATAATGTCCATGGACGTTATGTCCGTGGACATTATGTCACCCCACCGCTTCCCTGATTGTACTCCACAATTTCCTAGGATTTCCATTTGTTTTTGCTAATTGGTCATTATAATATTGTTCCTTAGCTGATTTTACCATTTTGGTTGGTTCGCTCCTGACCGTTCTGTATTGAATGATGTAATTTTGGTTTGTCGGATCATGCATCAGTTTTCTGCACACTTTCTTTTTATAAAGCGGGCATTCAATTAATACATGTCGGATGATTAACTGGGTTCGACAGACAGTTGATGCATGTCTCTCTTGTTGTTTGGTTGCAGTATCAACATGTATGACTGAGAAAAGAGGTTTTCCTACTCGTGTTCTCATGATGGCTATGCATTTAGGCCTAGTGAAGTCGTGATGGTATGTTGATCGAGTCGTTGCGGGGTTATGGTAGCATACGAATGAGTTGCTTCTATCCCATGCTGCGGTTGTAGTTTCTCTTAAGTTTTCTTTATAGACATACCACGTGTGCAGGTGTGAAAGAGGCGTGTCTATAATGAGAAGCAGACGAGCTTCTTTTGCTGCACTATCTGCTTTGTCGTTAGCCGGAATTCCCACATGTCCTGGGAGCTAGGCAAGTGATATATTTGTCTGCTATTGAGACGATCCCGAAGGAGTTCAATAGAAGGACATTTATTGTTGTGGTTGCTTATGGCTTGCAAGATACCAAGGTTGTCGGGCCATATCTTGCTGTTTTGCGAAATTGAGTTGGCGATAGACAATGCGTGATAAGTTGCAGTCATTTCAGCTATGTAGCTTCCACAGCCTAATGGGAGCAGTCCTTGTTGAATGGTTTCTGGAGAGCCAGTGCCAATTGAGCGAACTATGGCGAAGGTATTTGAGCCGAAAATGTGAGAGCCGTCCGTGTAAATGTTGTGCTCATCAGGATGGAGGCTGGTGTCTGCATGGTGAATGTTTTTGTAGACATTGGGAGCTGTAGAACTTTTTGGAAAGGCAGTGAGACTTAAGACTTATTTTTTTTTATTGATGGTCCAAGGTGGTGGAGATGTTTCCCATACTTCAAAATCATCAGTCATTGGTAGGGGAAGAAGATGAATTAGACACTGCGCCATTGCGTAAATCGCAGATTACGTTGACTTCCTCTGGTTGACCGGATGCAACGATATACATGTTATCGGCGTAGGCTCCGAAGTAGTCTAGAGCTAATTGTTCCCACTTCAACATGTCTACAAAGCAACGATTGATGTAAATATTATATAGGACGACTGATAATAGGGATTCTTGCGGAACACCATTTTGGACGCTTTTGTTTGTGGATGAGTACCCTTCTATCTGAACCTGGATGCTCCTGTTTTACAGAAATAATTTAATAGCCGCAATAATACTGCCGGAAACACCCCAGATGTTCAACTGCATTATGATATGACGAGATATTTAGGTGTTATCAGAACTCAGTCAAAGGCTGGTTAATGGCAAGGCAGTGTTGAAGTACTGTTTTGAAAATAGTTAGAATTAGAAATTAAATGTGTGTAATCTTCATAGCTGAAGTAGAGGTCAGCAGTGGTGGAATGCGGAATATAACTAATCTTACAGATCCAAATACTTTGAACAGCCCTTAACGCCGGCCTGAACATATTAATATAGTGAATATATAGTATAATTATTGCATTCTGTTATTACTGAAATCGGCGACGTTGATTGGCATCATCTCGTAAGCATAGCCATCTACGAATCGGTATGTATAAAAATTGGTTGTATGCACCCATGGATGTATTAGTATAACAGGATCGGCTGTATTGTGTATCTTTCCTATATGTGAGACTAATTCATTTTTGACAATTGTTTCCATCTTTCAAAAAAATTGTTTATGGTTTAATGACAATCATTTCTGACAGTTGTTTTCATCGCAGCGTCGGAGCGAAAAAAATTCTGGGGTACAGTACATATTTGTCTATTTTGTACGCCGCCACTACACAGTAACACTAACGCAAATAGACAACTAACACAACCAGAGCCTATTAGGTAAAATTTCGCTTACTTCCGATCCAGTTATACGAATACATCCATGTATGCACCCGATAAAATAAAACCTATGAACAGATTCAGATTCATTCTTATTTGTAGCATAGAGAAAGATAGAGAAACAAACCCATAGCCGTTCTCTACTCATTCGTTTTTCATACATTCGATTTGAAAGTTCGAATCCTAAAAGCTCTTCCATTCTAAAAAAGCTTTAGTACCTACTAGTTCAAAAAGCTTGAGTTTCATCGAAAAGGAGGAAAATGGTAATGACGATAAAGTCATGTATCGTTGTTTCAACAACAAAAAGTTTTTTAAATTGGTGACATTACGTGGTACAGTTTACGTTTATCTTTAACAAGATAATATCCAAGTCTCAAATCGTTTATGGAGATCATGCGCACGCAAAATCATTGAAATGGCACTCTGGAAATTGAAGCTTGAATACATTTTGTAAAAGAAATAATTGAAATGCAATACACACCAATACACTTTATTAAATGGGGCACTTCATAAAAATTTGTTTCTAAATAAACAATTAGTAAACAGGAAGAATATAACACAATATTATAGAATTCAACACAAGATTAACATAACAGAAGAAAACTAATACATTATGCCATACGGCAATTCTTCTTCTCTCGGTTGACTGCTTTGTGTTACGTCACCGTTTCATGTGTCTGGCCTGTATATTATGACGGCTCCGGTATTGCCATCACCAACGGTTTGTGGTCAGTAAAGACTGTGAAATTCCGGCCTTCCACTAAATAGCGGAAATGTTTGATAGACAGGAAGATTGCAAGAAGTTCTCTGTCAAAGGCAGAATATTAAATTTCCGCTGGCGACAGTTTTTTTGAGAAGAAAGCGAGGGGTTGCCAGTTCCCCGAGTGATATTGTTGAAGAACTGCCCCGACGGCTACATTTGATGCGTCCGTAGTAAGGCTGTAAGATGCGTCATCGATGGGATGCGTTAAGAGAGTTGCTTTAGCAAGAGTGGATTTAACTTGTTCAAAACTTTCTTGACATCCTTTTGTCCAGGCAAATGGCTTTTTCAAGCGTTTTTGTTCCTGGAGTTCAGCGACATGACTGTGAATTGGAGTTAAGAGTTTGGCTAAATTGGGTATGAAACGGTTATACTAATTTACCATACCCACGAATCGCTGAATTTGTTTAATGGATGAAGGTACAGGTAAATTAGTAATAGCTTCCACCTTCTCTTGCATTGGCACCACACTTTTACTGGACACGGTATGGCTTAGAAAATTTAGCTCTGGTACTCTAAATATGCATTTTGATGGTTTAATAATTAAACCATATTCAATTAATCTCTGAAAAAGTGTTTCGAGATGGATTTTGTGCTCTTCCTTATCGCCGCTAGCAACAAAGATGTAGTCTATGTAGACAAAAACGAAATTCAAGCCGTTGGTTACCTGGTTTATGAACCTCTGGAAGGTTTGAGCCGCATTTTTTTAAATCAAATGGCATACGCGTAAACTCAAAATGACCGAATGGTGTGGTTATGGCCTTCTTATGAACACAGGTATGTGGTGGTAAGCACGCACCAAATCAATTTTAGAGAAAATCCGGCAACCACCAAAAACATGGAGAAATTTTGAATATGAGGTACCGGATACCTGTCTGGTACTGTAATTGAGTTTAGTCGGCGGTAGTCCCCACACGGACGCCAATCTTTACCAACCGATTTTGGTAACATATATAATGGTGATGAAGCCGGTGAAGCTGAGGGTCTACAAATTCCAATTTCAAACATGTGTTCGAATTCGAATTTGGCAATTTTATGTCTCGGAGGGTTGATCCTTCTTGGACGATAGCACGGCAGTGGTCCTTGAGTCACTATATGGTGCTGCACTGCGTGCTTTATAGGAAAATTAAAATTGCCCCAAATTCATTTTCAATACTGAAATTCAGTGGATTCGGAGTATCAGCTTTAGTTGATTTGATAATTGAAATTAATTTAGTGGTTGAGTCGATAAGCTTTTTATTTCTTAAGTCGACCAAAATATTAAATTTTTCCAGGAAATCTGCGCCGATTGTTGGCTTGTTAATAGAAGCGATTAAGAATGTGTGTACAAAATCGCGGCGAAGACCGATGTTAAGGTTCAATAATTTTGAACCATAAACCTTAATTCGAGACCCATTAGCCGCAGTTAGAGAGTAATCACTTTGGCTGTCGAATTAAAAAGGTGATAAGGTACTATCGATACATCTGCCCCCGTTCCTATTAAAAAAAATTTTTTTTTTTTCTTTTATTTGAAATATATTAATTCCGTATTAGGGGTGAGGAGCCTGGATTAAATGTCTACATAATATATTTTACAATTGATGATGACTATATACTTCATGATATACAAAGAGTGCATATTATTGTGTTTAAATTAAAAAAAAAAAAAAAACAAACAATTAAAACGAAAATGACTACAATTCAATCAAAAAAGCATATTATACGCTATCAGTAAAAAAATAAGACTTCATAATTCATAATTCAATTAATAATACCAATACAAGGAATAATACAAATCCTATTACAGGAAAGAAAAAATAAAAACTGCGTATACCCAATAACAACATGAATTATATATGAAATTATATACACAATTTATATAGTTGTTGGGTCGTCGTTGCGCACAGCATAATTCCGACTGGGCAGCATCAGGTACGATCAGAATCTAATGTTTTCCCATTGGGTTGTGATCACAACCGTAACCTCAGACACAGCGAAACAGGTGTCGAGTTTTGGCGAGTAGCGATCATGTAAAATTTTATGACGCGGTGGTTGTGCCCTATGTGCAACGAAGAGGTTGTACATGGAGCACCGCTACAGCGGCAGCGGCTCGCTAAATTCGAGACCATAAATGGTAATGCGGTTGTGTTCGGGGTAGGTAGTAGTGTAGCCGGAAAGAAAAAGGGAGTTTTTGTTTTGCTTGAAAGTAAATCGTGGAGTTTAAATTGAAAATTGAGAAATGAAGAAAACAGAAAGAATGGTTTTTTTGAAATGAAAGTAAATCGTGCAGTTTAAATTGAAAATTGAAAAAATGAAAAGAATTGGAAAAGATGGTGGAAAAAAGTTAAAGAAATGATGAAGTTTTTTTTTTGAAATGAAATAAATCGTTGCCGTTTAAATTGAAAATTGAAAAAATGAGATCAATCGAAAAAGATTTTAACGTATTTTAACTAACAGTTTTTGGGTTATTTTTAATGGTTCAATGACTAATTGATGCGCTACCCCAGGAGATTATCCCACATTGTAAAATAGACTGAACGATAGCAAAGTAGAATAGTCGAATTGACTCTTTAGTTAAAAAGGATCTCACTTCAAAGCAAAAAGGAATTAGCTTTCTTTCGTCGTTGCGCACAGCATAATTCCGACTGGGCAGCATCAGGTACGATCAGAATCTAATGTTTTTCCATTGGGTTGTGATCACAACCGTAACCTCAGACACAGCAAAACAGGTGTCGAGTTTTGGCGAGTAGCGATCATGTAAAATTTTATGACGCGGTGGTTGTGCCCCATGTGCAACGAAGAGGTTGTACATGGAGCACCGCTACAGCGGCAGCGGCTCGCTAAATTCGAGACCATAAATGGTAATGCGGTTGTGTTCGGGCGTAGGTAGTAGTGTAGCCGGAAAGAAAAAGGGAGTTTTTGTTTTGCTTTAAAGTAAATCGTGGAGTTTAAATTGAAAATTGAGAAATGAAGAAAATAGAAAGAATGGTTTTTTTGAAATGAAAGTAAATCGTGCAGTTTAAATTGAAAATTGAAAAAATGAAAAGAATTGGAAAAGATGGTGGAAAAAAGTTAAAGAAATGATGAAGTTTTTTTTTTGAAATGAAATAAATCGTTGCCGTTTAAATTGAAAATTGAAAAAATGAGATCAATCGAAAAAGATGGTGGAAAAAAGTTAAAGAAATGATAAAGTTTTTTTTTAAATGAAATAAATCTTGCAGTTTAAATTGAAAATTGAAAAAATGAAAAGAATCGGAAAAGATGGTGGAAAAAAGTTTAAGAAATGATGAAGTTTTTTTTTGAAATGAAATAAATCGTGCAGTTTAAATTGAAAATTGAAAAAATGAGATTAATCGGAAAAGATAGTGGAAAAAAGTTAAGGAAATGATGAAGTTTTTTTTGAAATGAAACAAATCGTGCAGTTTAAATTGAAAATTGAAAAAATGAAAAGATGCGGAAAAGATGGTGGAAAACTTAAAGAAATGATGAAGTTTTTTTTTGAAATAAAATAAATCGTACAGTTTAAATTGAAAATTGAAAAATTAAAAGAATCGGAAAAGATGGTGGAAAAAAGTTACAGAAATGATGAAGTTTTTTTGAAATGAAATAAATCTTGCAGTTTAAATTGAAAATTGAAAAATGAAAAGAATCGGAAAAGATGGTGGAAAAAAGTTAAAGAAATGATGAAGTTTTTTTTTGAAATGAAATAAATCGTGCAGTTTAAATTGAAAATTGAAAAAATGAAAAGAATCGGAAAAGATGGTGGAAAAAAGTTAAAGAAATGATGAAGTTTTTTTGAAATATAAAAAAATTTTAAAATACAAAATGCATTAAAAATTAAAATTAATCAAATTAAATTATTGAAATGACAGACTGACAAGGCGGGACGGAATGATAAAAAAATCGCAAATAAATCATAATAAATTAAAATAAAAAGCACATGCGAAAAATAAATGAATTAAAAGGAAGTAAGAAGCAGAATGCAAAAGTAAATGGGGTGAGTTTTTATTTTTTTTTCTTTTCTTCTTTTTTTTAGAACTTTCTTTTGGTGTTTGCATCATTTTGGTATTTTGTTTTTTTCAGCGATGTTTTCTTTTATAAGTCGCGCATAAATTTGTTTTTTTTGTCTTTATGATGATTAACGGCTAGTAGAGCCAATAAAAAAATGAACCCGAGCGTTTAGCTCCTTCGCCCCGAAACTCAACAAGGGGCCACGACGCTAGAATGTTTTAAGGACAGTCGTGGCTGAGGTAGGGTGGGCAGAGCAGGGCGCCAACAACACCAGAGCGCCCTGACAAATCGCGAAGCCGCGCCAATCCAACCGCTTCTTGGTCTTTCACGACCTCTTGGGAAAATAATCCCAATTTTTTTCAATTTCCTTGGATAAGTCGGCGCTGACAATTTTTGTTGTACTGGCCAAGGGTTTATGGTCTGAGTCGGAGCAAGTACCCCCCCACACTGCCGTAGCTAGTCCCGGCCGCGAGCAAGAGCGTCGCACCAGCAAAGACTCAGCCACCAATTCGGACGTAGGTGGAATTGGTCCTTCTGTCCCGAACCTTCCCTTTCCTTTCGACTATTTTGACTTTTTCAAGTCGAAATAGTCCTTCCAAGGCCTCAAACCCAACATAGTTAATACTTAAAATTTCAATACTTAAAACAATCTCAATCAGATCCATTGTAATAGAGTTTTTTGAGCCTCTTTTTGAAGATAGTTAAGTCATTATAGCTTTTTACACTTGATGGAAGGCTGGTAAATAATTTAACTCCGATAAACGAATAATGTAGTTGGCCAATTTTAGTGGCTCTCCAGGGCAGTAGTAGCATTTTTTGAGTACCTCCACAAGTAGCGTTTGTGTTGGTTGGTATTAAACTCTTTTTAGTTTCCTTAAATATTTGGATCGTAGCGATCAAATTGAAAATTTGATTGATGTCTAGTAAATCTAGTAATGGAAACAATAGTGAGGAGGAAAATATTCTTTTTTTTTCTCTGCAGTATTTTAACTAACAGTTTTTGGGTTATTTTCAATGGTTCAATGACTAATTGATGCGCTACCTCAGGAGATTATCCCACATTGTAAAATAGACTGAACGATAGCAAAATAGAATAGTCGAATTGACTCTTTAGTTAAAAAGGATCTCACTTCAAAGCAAAAAGGAATTAGCTTTCTTACTCTCGAGACTGTGCTTTGAACTTGTATATCCCATTTCGTGTATTGATCTAAAACAACTCCGAGATATTTTGTACTAGGTACTCGTAAAATTAGTGGACAATTGCAAGTTTGATCACACGAGGTTGAATGGATTTTTAGCTCGAAATTATCCGGAAACCCATTTTGAGTCAGGGCAAATGTCATACAGTGTGTTTTTTCTGTGTTCGGTGTTAGGCAGTTGAAATTTAGCCACTTCTTAATAACATACAGTTCGTAGTTTCATAGATATTTTACGTTTTATAGTAAAAAAATGTGTTTTTTTCAAATAGTGTACAAATTTGTCTTATTTCGACGTATCGTTTCTATGAAACTACTGATCAAAATATAATGTCATAATACTTTTTACAAGCAAAATTTAATACTGAACACTTTTGAACATAACAAAGTTTTTGATAAAACGCTTAGCTTAGGAGCTATTCGATAAAAACCTAAGATAGTCCGAAAATTTCGAGGTTTTTCGAACATACGCTCCACTGGGAAATTGGGGCAAAACTCAAACTACTCATATTAGAGGTCTAAATAAGTGATTAAAACAGTTTCCATAATTCCACCAATTATTTCCAGGCAAAAGTTTAATTTCCTTGGCCTAAAATTCTTATTTTCACCTGTGTTTTATTTTTGTGTAGTGCAAGTCCAATCGATGGTTTTTTTTTGCTTCGTTTTCGCTATGTTGTTGTTGTTGTTTGTGTGCTGGGTGCCGAGATTTCGGACGATTACTGCTTTTGATGCTGTGATGTAAATTGATTGTTGTTGGTGTTCCCAAGGTTGGGTGCCGACATTGATTGCTGCGATGTATACCTATTATATGATGTCGAGATGTCGAGTGTTTGGTGTTGTTGATAATACTTTCAGTATGATGTGCTGTCTTTTTTCGTTGTAAATTGTAGGTGTTTTATTTGCGGACCAATATTTTGATAATGATATCCCTAGGGTTGCGTCGAATATGGTGGAAATTTGACGATGCTGCTGGCTTGCGTCGAATATGGTGGAAATTTGACAATGGTTCTTGTTCCCAGCAGTGCCGAAAACTTTCGAAAATCATTGGTTTTAATTCTTATCGCGCAATTTTATCAACTTCGTTAACTTTGTATGAATCATAGAGCTAGTGGAGACGACAAGCCACCGGTTTTGTATAAAGCGATGTGAAGCCAAAAACGTGCCAAGCGTGTGAATGAGTGAGACAAAACAGGATCTTTATGTCAATTGGTTGTTAATTTGCGTGCAAGTAAATGCAACGACGTTCGCTTTCAACTCAATCGCTGCTTGTCATCTCCATTATATATATCTCTATGGTATGAATAATAATTGTATTCCATTTTTTTGAAACAACCTTTTTAAACTGCGTGTCATTTTTAATGTGATAGGCGTCACCACTGTAGGATTTTGGGTAGAACTGGGATTATTGGTTAGAAAGAATAAGCCAGAAATGCGTTCTAGTCAAATATTTCTTTCCTACTGACTACTTAAACCTAAAACTTAACTACTGTTGTGGCGGCGTCCCGGCGTTGGGATTTGAGGTTAGGTATTGTCTTTGAAGAATAGAACGCAGCTGTATATCATTTAATATTTCCCGGCGTTGGGATTTGAGGTTAGGTATTGTCTTTGAAGAATAGAACGCAGCTGTATATCATTTAATATTTAGCTCGGTGGCTTGGTTCATTCTCTAAATTTATAATAAAATAAAATACAAATACAATTCAAATTCTAAACAAAATAATAACTCCTTACTCTTTAGTTTCTCGTCCTAAATCGCGTGGCGGCTAACCTCTCAAACCTATCCTTTATTGCAAGTGTCCAGTTTCTTCATATCTTTTTAAATTTTGGCAGTTGGTACTGTCCCGGTATCCCAGTTGTCCCACTCAAAGCCTACGGTCCTCAACAACTACCTAACCTACGGGTACATCATACTTCATTTAATTTTACATAAACGTTATATATTAAGCGTACGCAGCGAACTCAAGGTGGGAGCAGCTGACGGGATGTAGGATCTCTAGGGCATTCTGGCCAAGGCTGGACAAACATAGGTCCAGGAAAATACTGGCGTGGAATAGGGAAAGACTGCGGGTACTCATCGGAATACTGACGGGGCACTGCTTGCTAGGGAAACATGCCATGCGGATGGGGATAGCTGACTCTGACGTGTATAGGTACTGCTTTGACCTATAAGCTGAGGAGGATATTACCCACATTTTGTGCGAGTGTCAGGCGGTTGCAAGAAGGCGCTTGAAGTGGTTGGGCAGTCTCTTCTTCGATAGTTTGAAAGATCTTAAATTAATAGGGTATGACAAGTTGGTCAAGTTCATTAGGAATTTGGGATGTTTTGGGGGTGATAAAGCTGGCAAGTTCCACGATTCTATCCGAAGGGATCGCTATGGGCCCTCTTTTGGTGCCTGGTTTGCGCTGCAGCTCAGTGTGGCGCCCCTTCCTAAACCTAAGCCTAAAACCTATATATTAAGCGTACTTTTTAAATTCGATGCCTCGCGCCATAAAATTACCGCAATGGGTCGCTATTATTAAACGATAGTCGAGCAACTTTAAATTCTATTTTTTTACTTTATTATTTTTTAATAATAAAGTATTGTGAACGACCTGAAATTTCAAAAAAATTTGCTACCCTAAAATTTTGTATTTTGACGTTTTAGGACTAGTAGACCCCAAAAAGGCAATAAAAGAAAATGTCCGTGAGAACGCCATACGCCGTATGCCGTATGCCGCACAGAAGGGAGTTTGCCCGATCTAGCTGGCCAAAATTCGGTTTTCCAAACATGCAAATGTTAACCAGCATTTTATTTCCTAATTGTCTTAACCAATTAGGGAGTTTCAGGAAGGGTTTTGAATTTACTATAAAAGCCGTGGGCTCAGCTTAAGGTAGCCATTCGTAAAAGATCAGTTCTAACGGAAATACTTATCGACACATTCTAAAATCCATATCTCTGAAAGCCTTGATGGCACGAAATTCAAACTTATCAAATATCTGTACCTATATTAGGAGAAAAGATTGAAAAGAAATTTTTGTGTGGTGGTAGTGACGTACGGGGATAGAGAGTGAAAAACTTTGGATTACGATATTTCAAGAACCAATTGCTTTAGAAAGATGAAACTCGGTTTGAGTATTAAGGTTGATAAATAAAGATTGCTGAAAGTAAAATTTTTTAAGGCGGAGGTGAAACATGGAAGTGGAGAGGATGAGAAATTTTCAAAAAAATTACGTTTCTTATGTCAGGAACAGTATAAGATAGATGCTCAATTTTTTTTACAAGAAGTAGGCCCAATAGAAACCTAGCAGAAACAAGAAAAATTTGGGATGTGGCTGTATAGGGTGAAGGTGGGAGAGAGTGAAAACGAAATGGTTCCGATGCTCATATCTTAAAACCCTATAATGATATAAAGCTGAAACTTGGTATTTAGATAGAGCTATAGTAGTGGCATGTTGGAAAAATATACTTTTTTTGGGGGTAGTACGGTACGGGAGTGGGGGGTGACTTTCCTAACTATAGAACGTCTTATGCTAGAAAGTTGAAACTCGGTGTATATATCTAAATCAACTAGAAAAGTAATTTAGAATAAAAAACGAAATTCTTATATCTATTGGCGTTCGGAAGGGGGGCAAAAAAAATTTACCAATGGAAATAGAATGCATATATCTTCACGATTTTCGTCATATCTACTAGGTCTTCCCAAATATCGAACTCATTTTTATTCTACGGATTCTTCATATGAATATCTAGAATGTATTTTCAAGATTTTTTGAAAATCAACATTTTTTTTGCTTCTTCTCTAATGTCTCACCTAAAATTCTAAAAACATCGATGTTTTTCACCGATTGACATCGATGTCGTTTATTTCAAACATCGATGTTATAAAACATCGATGTTTTGATGTCGATGTCGCAGCACTATTCTGTTTTGTCGATTTGTAGCCGCATTTTGCATTTTTCGCAAAAAATGGTAACAACCAAATTTCTGGAGAACTAAATTCTGCTTAAAATCGACAAAAGAGAAAATTAAAAATCTTGGGCACACGCTGTACTTTTGTTTTGTGTAATACTGGGATTTACTCCATGATGGTAAGGTAACCACATGAAAACAGGATTTTTTTTTGCTGAGCACAACCACGGAGAAAAAGCATCGTCGGATACAATGTGGGAAGCTAAAAAAAAGGTCATCCGCTCAGACGCGTGAATTTTTTTATTGGGGTCAGTATCGAATACTATTGAAAAGTAGTATTCGGTACTCGGTGCTCCTTTGAAGTAACGAAGAAGTACTTTTTGCACACCACTACTGTAGAGCCGCTATGCATTGACTTCGCGTAATATTCGATTCGTTTTATCAATTTTTATTAACAGTAATTATACGAAAAGATATTTGTACGAGATAAACGTTGAAAAAAAGGCAACGTGTCGGAGTTGATGTGTTGTAACATTGAACGTTCGTCATCCGTGACGAAACGCGGCTTGGGTTTATAATTGTAATATTCATAGGTAAAAAAAAGGGAAAAACCAAAAACAAACCGATTTTGACGAAAAAATATTTCGGTGTCACTTACGGGATCATTGCCAAGTGCCGCACGCCGATTTTGTAAAATATAGTGTAGCATACGAAAATCTAAAGGATACGTATTTTATTTTATCGGCAGCCAAGAGTATTTCAGGGATTTTTTGAATTTTTAAAATCGATCTATACTCCGGTCATCAACTTACAAATTGTTGTCGGAGGATCGCCTTTCGAATTATTTTTCTCTGAGGGTGAATTATTGGCTGACTTAGATTGTTTTGTTTTGATGGAAAAATAAAATTTCTTAAAATTTCTTGGAGGTACAATCAATTTCGGTATCTATAGAATATATTAGCATCTTTGGTTTTTCGAATTTTTAAAATCGATCTATACTCCGGTCATCGATTTACAAATTGTTGTCGGAGGATCGTCTTTCGAATTATTTTTCTCTGAGGGTGAATTATTGGCTGATTTAGATTGTTTTGTTTTGATGGAAAAATTAAAATTTCTTAAAATTTCTTGGAGGTACAATCAAATTCGATATACAGTTACTCACATAATTATTGGGTCGAGACCAAAAACAAAGTTTGGGGCAAAATTATGACTGAAACGAGGAGGAAATACAAAAAAAAAAATTTCCTTTGTTATTGTCTGTACTATATACTCATGGAAATAAGTGTTTTTTTCAAAATATATATTGCACATATATATGAAATAAATAAAAACAATTCAAAAAAATGAAATCTTACATCACATAATTATTGGGTCGAACGAATTTTTTGTAGTTTTTTTCAATTTAAACTGCTAAATTAATATTTGGTGGGATCTCCTTTTTTATTCAGGATCCACTTGCATCTATTTCGCATTGATTCTATAAGTTTCCGGTTAGCTGATTCGAAGATTTCTGTCCAGTCATCTTATAGAATCCTTTTCAACTCCGGTGTACTGCTAATTGGGTGCATCCTGCTTCTTTCATCAAGCTCCTCCTGAAGATGTCTTCTGGGAGCAGATTGGTGGAAGGTGGAATAGTGGTGGCCGGTTTTTTCCACTTTGGGACACTTGTAGTGTAGGAATTCTCGAATGATATGTGCTGAATGCTTAGAATCTTATCTTGATAGAATTGAAATGTTTCTAAAATTCACATTTCCTCTGAAGAAGGTTTCCATTAATTTCTTGAAAATGTATAGCAACACATTTTTGGTCATAATGCCAACAATAAAAACCATGTTTTCAACTGCTGAGAACGATATACAGCCCAAACCGTAACCTACTGATCTCACAAAGAAAAAAATTGTAAGCGGCGTCAATAAAAAGACAGGATGGAGTTTAGTGAACTTCATATAATAAAGGACCAAAACTTTTGGAATCAGGAGATTTTTACAGATGAGAGTAGTTTTAATGTTTTTGGGTCAGTTGGATGCACCATGGTGCTGCGCAAGACTAATGTTGAAGTAAAAAAAGAAAATCCACTCATAGGACTGTATAGCATAGCGTGGGATCAGTAATGGTTTGGGCTGTATATCGTTCTCAGCAGTTGAAAACATGGTTTTTATTGTTGTCATTATGACCAAAAATGTGTTGCTACACATTTTCAAGAAATTAATGGAAAACTTCTTCAGAAGAAATGTGAATTTTAGAAACATTTCAATTCTATCAAGATAAGATTCTAAACATTCAGCACATATCATTCGAGAATTCCTACACTACAAGTGTCCCAAAGTGGAAAAAACCGACCACCACTATTCCACCTTCCACCAATCTGCTCCCAGAAGACATCTTCAGGAGGAGCTTGATGAAAGAAGCAGGATGCACCCAATTAGCAGTACACCGGAGTTGAAAAGGATTCTATAAGATGACTGACCAGAAATCTTCGAATCAGCTAACCGGAAACTTATAGAATCAATGCGAAATAGATGCAAGTGGATCCTGAATAAAAAAGGAGATCCCACCAAATATTAATTTAGCAGTTTAAATTGAAAAAACTACAAAAAATTCGTTCGACCCAATAATTATGTGATGTAAGATTTAATTTTTTTGAATTGTTTTTATTTATTTCATATATATGTGCAATATATATTTTGAAAAAACACTTATTTCCATGAGTATATAGTACAGACAATGACAAATGAATTTTTTTTTTTTTATTTCCTCCTCGTTTCAGTCATAACTTTGCCCCAAACATTGTTTTTGGTCTCGACCCAATAATTATGTGAGTAACTGTATATAGAATATATAAGCATCTTTGGTTTTTTTGAATTTTAAAAATCGATCATATTCCGTTCATCGATTTATAAAGTGTTGTCGTTCAAATTATTTTACTCTTTGTGTGAAGCATTGGTTGGTTTAGATAGCTAGTATTTGATGAAAATTTTAAAGTATTTTAAAAACGATTGAAGGTACAATCAAATAGAACCAATTTACAATAGTTTGCCGTACTTTTTTTAAAAAAAAAAAAAAAAATTTAATTATTTTTTTTTGGCGCAAATCGGGTGCTAAGTTCACACGGACCAATTTTTTCTCCGTTCCCTTTGAGGTACAAACAAAATTTTCTTCGGTACAATCAGGTACAAGCAAAGCTCCACCCGAAATTATTTTTTTATTCAATCTGGTTAAAGTGGGGTGCTCAGTTCACAGAGGTTTTTAATGCAGCACTTTCAGCCATTAAGGATGTGATTTGTTGTTCTAGCTGAACATGTGGATTGCATGCAACATTTGATGTTGTTACTATGGCAGGTGAATCCTCTGAAGCTTCCATGACTTTGTCTGCCATAACTAAAAGTTTCTCTAAATTTTCGTTGCTAATTGAAAGGATTGATTCGATTGCCTTTAAATTGTATTTCTAGTTTTTAGTTTATTCACTTTTAATTTGGTTACCTGAGCCCGCTCGCAACGACCAGTATTATAAAACCAGTTTGGGATAAGGAGCGCTACTCGGTCAATGCCGGAAGTGGCATGGTCTTAGGGTGAAGAGAAGGAAAACAAAGAAAGGGAGGGAGGTGCGAAGCAGTTGGAAATGAAAAAAATTTCCTACCCTGAAAATTTTTATTTACACTTTTCATACTACTAGCTACGAAAAAAGCAATAAAATATTTCAGTCCGTCTGTACGCTGTACGTCTACCGGTGTACGCAAAATCTTTTAAGGGCTCCTAGGCTCCCAAACCCTTTAGGCTATTACATATTTTTTTTTTTATGAATAGATTGGGTTGGAACGTTGAAGTGACCATATTTTGAAGGATTGTGGTGTTAGGGGGGAGGTGGGGGAAAAACTTTAGATAAGGATATCTCACGAACCAATTGCACAAGAAAAATAAAATTAGTTTTGTGAGTAAAGGTCGATAAATAGAGTCTGAAGAAAGTAAAACATTTTAAGGGGGCGGTGGAGCATAAAAGTGGAGGGGATAATAATTTTTGTAAAAGCTCATGTCTCATATCTCAAGAACAGTGTAAGATAAATTCTTTAAATGTTAAGGGCTAATAGACCCCTAGTAGAATTATGAAGATGTGGGTGTAGAGGTTGAAAGTGGGGAGGGTGAAAAGAAAAAGGTTCTGATTTTTATATCTCGAGAACCCATAACGATATAGAGCAGTGATCTTCAACCCGCGGCTCGCCTTGTATATATCCGTGGCCCGCACTTTTTTCTTCCTCAAATGGGTCCGTTTTTTCGTGATTTCGCCCTTCAAACGCACCAACAACGCTATGTAATAATCGCTGTTTATGTTCTGGCCCTTTGCAAGGTAATCAATGAATATTATATGTATCTTGCGCACCCCAGAATACTGATGCCATAACCTTACCAGCCGACTGTTGCGTCATTGCACGCTTCGATTCGGTTCATCGTGTGCAGTACTCTCGGCTGACTTTCGATTGGACTCTGGAGTGTAGTAATGAAGCCAGGTTTCATCCATTGTTACATATCGACGAAAAAATTTGTTCTCATTCCAGCTTTCGTGATTTAAAGGAGAAATTTAAAAATTATGGACTTTTGGAATTTTGCTCATTGTGTGTTGAAAAAGATCAATTTCCAGCAATCAGATCTCATGCTCTGTTGACAGCATCCCTTTTTTGGTAGCACATATTTGTGAGCAGCTATTTTCCAAAATGAAGAATGTGAAGTCAAAATTGAGGAATCGTGTTTCTGACACTCATTTGAAGAACTCTCTTCGAATTGCTTCATCCATCAAACAGCCTCCGCCGACTTAGACTTAAGCCGAGCACATATGATAGTTCCTCGTGAGAAATGCCTCGATTTTGCCTCGATGAGTGACGTCACGAACGAAAAAATATACCAGTTCAGTGGAGAGTCTTTTTTGAAACGGATTCGTAACAATATTTTATTATCCCAGAGCGCGATGTTTTGATACAAAACTTTAGAATTGACGAATCCTCTAGACTCGATACTGAAAAACAAATGTTCAGAATCATTGCAATATGCGATTTGTTTCACTTAACAAAAATTACCTTTAAAAAAATAAGCAAAATAACTGCACATTTTTTAAATGGCGGAATGTCGACATTGCTGAAAATTGCGATATATTTGTATTCTTAATTTTTTCCATGAAAACTCAATTCCAGATGAGAAAAGAAGTCT
Source organism: Beris chalybata (assembly GCA_949128065.1). NCBI lineage: Eukaryota > Metazoa > Arthropoda > Insecta > Diptera > Stratiomyidae > Beris > Beris chalybata. The sequence continues at coordinate 84,579,454 of OX421895.1, read as the reverse complement.
AACTCTCACATTTGAATATGTTTGTAAACTATTGCACTTTGCTGTGCCTAAGAAAATCTTGTACTTTAATAGAAAACTTGGTTTTTACCATTGTTGCGAATCGTATGGAGCTGACATGTTTGTTATGACTCTGATTTTTTATGTTGAATTTAGCTGCGCGGCTATAGTTCAGAGGGCTATGTAACAGCCAATGTTGACAGATTAGTGAAAGATAAACTGTGGCAGATTTCTCATTGAACTAAAAAAAATTACTATTTTGATATTTTGATATTTTTAATTTAGTTTTGTGCTACATATTTCATTTCATTTTACTTAATTGATTTCACTGTAATTTTAAAGCTTAAAAAAACTTATTTCAAAAAATTATGTGTTTTTCTTCCAAGTTGAAAGACAATATATAGGTATATAAAGGGTGTTTCTAGTACTGAGGTTCAAACGAAAATGGGAGATAGAGGAACTTGTCCTGAGTAGAAAATCGTTTTACACATACTCCCGTTTTTGCACCGTTAAGGAGATAGCGAGATTTTAAGGACGAAGGATTTTCATCGTACCTGTGATCACTGTTTGGTCTCTAACTTCTGCTGTACTTAGCGTAACGTAATAATTCTGGGCTCGTTGGAAAGGACACAAATTCTTCTTTCTAATTGCTATCAACTGTGTCAATCAGTGTTATACTTTTTGGGAAAAAATTCATTTAAATGACACAAAAATAATAAAAAATTAAAAAAAAAAATGCAAAAAAGTCCTGTTTTCTCCAAGAAGGACCTGTTTAACCACCAAATTTTATTACATTTTCGGAAAGCCCATAAAATTTCACTATACGTTTGATAGCAGAATTTCTTCCATCGCATATAAAGTGGTATAATCGAATCTATTTTTCTTTTTCATTTCTGAAACGAATAATAAAATTCGTGACGTTTTCCGAGAAACGAATTCCGGAACGAAAGCAACCCACCTCCAGGTCAAAAAGGCAGGAAAAATAATTGAAATATCGGGTTTGCTTGCTATAGCGGCGCGGAATTCTTGACCTTGAGTTGAAATATCGGGATGGTGTTGAAAGTAAGTAAAGTAAAACTGATAAAAATATGAAGGTAGTTTTGCTTTTATAGCTTTGGATTTTTTAAGGTACCCCATTAAAAAAGGCAAAGTGCCACACCCTGTCATCTAGCATGAATTATGTTGAAACTCACTTATATTTCATTAATTTCTTCCACACTTCAAATAATAATAAATGGACGTAAAAATAATTCAGTACTACCAACAATTTAAACAGGTTTTTAAACGTGGTCCACTTTATGACACTGATTTTTTAAACATTTAATGTATTTTACCTATTACTTCCAAAATGTTAATCGTAGCTCATACATATGTATGAAGCTTTTGTAGGTAATAATAGGGTTAATAAAAAAAATAAAATTAAAATGACATTTTTATAATGGGTTTTTGAGGAAAACTACATTGATCACTGAATTTTTAGGATTGACGAAGCAAAAATCTGTGTTTTCGAGTAAATATCTCAAGATTGGGTGCAGCTACAATTTAGACTATTACATCAAATTAAAGGTAATTCGATTGCCTAAACAAGCTATAACGCTTTGCCTTATGATTATTTGTTTTCTAGATATAACATTTTAAGTGAATGAGGGTACCGGTCAAAAACACTTTTCTTAACCACCCTGTATTTCCACTAATATTGAAAATTGACCCACCCTATCAAGGAATAATTCCTTACAAGGTGGCACGGAGTGCCAAACACCCTGTATATGAATAAAACTATTAATGGGTTATATAGAGGTACAAGTGAAAGATAATTGTGAATTTAAAAAAAATTATATATTACAAAATGGCGGCTCCAGCTCCTATGACGTAAGTCCGCGGCCGGCGTGAGTTGATGTACGCGGTACCTTCTACAGCCTTGCCAAGTAATCTAAAACAAAAAATTCAAAAAGTTTATGAAACTAGATACAATTTGCGGGCCCCCAACGTTTTCCGATTTTGAAAAAACGCCCTGAGACTAAGCTGGCAGCTATTTAAAAAAAAAATCAGTTTTTTCACTCTTTTTTTGGCCCAAAAACACAAATAAAAAAAAAGTGGTATAAAAAAAAAAAAAAAAAAACTTGACGTTGGAGCCCCCCAAATTTAGTTTACTGTCTTTTAAGCTTTTATTCATTAAAATCGGTTTATTCGTTGAAGCTGTAAAACGTACCGCGCTCCGGAAGAAATTGTTTCGAGAAAAACGCATTTAAAGTTTGACGTTACAAAAAAAATCGTATTGAATATCGGTCGATCGTTCCACAAATCGGTCTGTAACTCGTGAAATACATTTGATATTAAAATATCCTTTTGTCCTTGTAATCTCAATATATATAAAAAAAAATTTTTTAAAAAATGTAAATAAAGGTGTCGGGTTCAAAAAAAAAGTATGATATCGATTGAATATTTCCACTTACACTATACAAATTTGTGATATTTTCATTTTTCAAAAAATCTCGACAATCGCTCGGAGAAACATACCCCCCCCCCCCTCAAATTTTCCACACTAAAAGCAACCAAAAAGTAAACTTTGCAAATCATCTTTTTCGCCACGACGAGATCGGATCATTTCGTCCTAGTAGGAAGAATCTGTCGATCTCAACCGACTATAAAAGATAACCGACGTCTAAGGTTACCACTCAGTTTCCGTTGCTTAGTGTTTCTCTCCAATAGCTTCAATCATCAGTTAAAGTGTGTGCTGCAAAGACTCACCAGGATGACCTTAAACGAGAAGAACGCTGTGATTACAGGCGGTGCTAGTGGCATTGGCTACGAAGTTTGTAAGCGTTTGCTGGAAAACGATGTTAAGGGTCCAGTGATCCTATCAAAAGTCTTTAATTTTCCTGTGTCTATCTCCACCAATGTTTAGAATCTTGCTATTATTGATATTCAAGAAAATGTCATCCCGGGATCGGATAAATATCGCCCCAGCTACCAAAAAGTAAACTTTGCACATCATCTTTTTGCCACGACGAGCGATTGTCGAGTTTCTTTGAAAAATGAAAATATCACAAATTTGTATAGCGTAAGTGGAAATATTCAATCGTAAGAAAGCCGACTCTGTGAATATCATACCTTTTTGTTGAACCCGACACCTTTTTTTTACATTTTACTTTATTATTTTAATAATTAAGTATTGTGATTGATTTTTTAAAAAAAAAATTTGCTACCCTCAAAATTTTTATTTTCACGTTTCATAACTAGTAGACGCGAAAAAAGCAATAAAAATTTTCAGTCCGTCTGTCCGCCGTACGCAAGATCGTTTGGAGGCTCGTAGCTGCCAAACGCTTTGAGATATTAAATTGAAACTTTTTTAACGAATAGATGGGGTAGGCGCCTTGAAGTGACCAAATTTTTAGGGGTGGGTTGTGAGGGGGAAGGAGGGGGAAGTGTTTTAGACCGAAAATTTTGGTTTCCAGATCTCAGTAACCCCTTATGTTAGGAAGCTGAAACTTGGAATTTCTATAGAGCTCTGATAGTAGACCCATTTGCAGAAAAATTGTCAATATTGATCAAGGGGTGTGGGAGTGGGGGGAAATGTAATGCGTCCGAAACCCAAAAAAGGTGAGATAGACACATTCTAAAATCCATATCTCCTAAACCGTTAATGGCACACCATTCAAACTTAAAACATATTTGTAGTTATACTAGGAGAACAGAATGAAGAAAAATTTTGGGTGGGGGAAGTTGTGTATGGGGGTGGGGGGTGAAAAACTTAAGATTACGATATCTCATGAACCAATTGCTCTAGAAAAATAAAATTTGGTTTGGGTGTAAAGGTTGACAAAAAAAGATTGATCAAAGTAAAATTTTTTAAGTGGGAGGTGGAGCATAGAAGTGGAGGGGATGAGAATTTTTCAAATCAAACACATTTCATATCTCCAGAACAGTTTAAGATAGATGCTTAGAATTTTTTCCAGAAGTAGCGCTAATTAAACCCTAATAGGAAAAAAAGTTTTTAGGGTTGACGGTGAAGAGGGGGAGGGTGAAAAGGAAAAAGTTCCGATGCTTATATCTTGAGAACCTGTAATGATATAAGCCTTTAACTTGGTGTTAAGATAGAGCTATAGTAGCGGAATGTTGGAAAAATAAAATTTTTTTTAGGGGTAGTATGCTACGGGGGTAGGGGGTGTTTTTCCTAACTATTAAACGGTTTATGCTAGAAAGTTGAAACTCGGTGTGTAAATCAACTAGAAAAGTAATTGTGATAAAAAAAAATTTGAATATTCATTGGCGTTTAGAAAGGGGGGCAAAAAAAATTATTTGTAAATATAATAGATATAAAATTCATATATTTTCACGATTTTCGTCATATCTACTAGGTCTTTCCAAATATTGAATTCATTTTTATTCTACGGATTCTTCGTATGAATACCTAGAATGTATTTTCACGGTTTTTTGAAATTCGACCCCTAAGGGTAGTGTGGTACAAGTGAAGGTGTTTTTCCTATATATGGGACGGCTTAAGCTACAATGTTGAAACTCGGTGTGTATATGTAAATCATTTAGAAAGGTAATTGTGATAAAAAAAAATTTGAATATTCATTGGCGTTTAGAAGGGGGGGAGGGTGCAAAAAAAATATTTGTAAATATAACAAATATAAAATGCAAATATTTTCACGATTTTCGTCATATCTACTAGGTCTTTCCAAATATTGAATTCGTTTCTATTCTACGGATTTTTCGTATGAAAACCTAGAAAGCGTTTTCAAGGTTTTTTGAAATTCGACCCCTAAGGGTAGTGTGGTACAAGTGGGGGTGTTTTTCCTATATATGGAACGGCTTAAGCTACAATGTTGAAACTCGGTGTGTATATGTAAATCAACTAGAAAAGTAATAGTGATAAAAAAAATTTGAATATTCATTGGCGTTCAGAAGGGGGGGGGGGCGAAAAAAAATATTTGGAAATATAATAAATATAAAATGCATATATTTTCACGATTTTCTTCATATCTACTAGGTCTTTCCAAATATTGAATTCATTTTTATTCTACGGATTCTTCGTATGAATACCTAGAAAAGGTTTTCAAGGTTTTCAAGGTTTTTTGAAATTCGACCCCTAAGGGTAGTGTGGTACAAGTGGTAGGTGTTTTTCCTATAAATAGAACGGCTTAAGCTACAATGTTGAAACTCAGTGTGTATATCTAAATCAACTAAAAAAATGATTTTGAATAAAAAAAACGAGTATCTATTGGCGTTCAGAAGGGGGGCAAAAAAAATTATCTGTGAAAATAGAATGCATATATTCCCACGATTTTCGACATATCTACTACCTCGTCCCAAATAATGAATTTTATTTTATTCTATGTATTCTCCATATGAATACCAAGACAGTGTTTTCAAGATTTTCTGAAAATTGACCCCTAAGGGGGTGTAAAGTGATTGTGTACTTTTTCATAAACTATTCCATATCTCTCAGATCTAATCAGATTTTCACTTCCATGATCTTGTTCTTTTTGATAGGTTTTCAGTCACATAGTAGCCTACACCGCATTTCAGAATTGAACGCGTTCCTTACTTCTGCCGGAAAAATAATAAAGTTACGCCCAGATTGTTGGCAGATTTTTAGTCATGGTCGGCACGATAACTCAATCAATTTCCAATATTTTTCACTCCCTAGCAGACTACTGGTCCTAAATGGCGTGTCCATAGTTCATAGGTCTTGTTCTAGATAGAAAATTAACTTTCCAAACTCACATAGAAAATACTTGCGAAAATTTTCCACATTAAAAGCTACCAAAAAGTGAACTTTGAACATCATCTTTTTGCCACGACGAGCGATTGTCGAGTTTCTTGGAAAAATGAAAATATAACGAATTTGAATACGAGCGTAAGTGGAAATATTCAATCGAAAGAAAGCCGACTCTGTGAATATCATACCTTTTTGTTGAACCCGACACCTTTTACTTTATTATTTTAATAATTAAGTATTGTGATTGATTTTTTAAAAAAAAAATTTGCTACCCTCAAAATTTTTATTTTCACGTTTCATAGCTAGTAGACGCGAAAAAAGCAATAAAAATTTTCAGTCCGTCTGTCCGCCGTACGCAAGATCGTTTGGAGGCTCGTAGCTGCCAAACGCTTTGAGATATTAAATTGAAATTTTTTTAACGAATAGACGGGGTAGGCGCCTTGAAATGACCAAATTTTTAGGGGTGGGGGTGTGAGGGGGAAGGAGGAGGAAGTGTTTTAGACCGAAAATTTTGGTTTCCAGATCTCAGTAACCCCTAATGTTAGGAAGCTGAAACTTGGAATTTCTATAGTGCTCTGATAGTAGACCCATTTGCAGAAAAATTGTCAATATTGATCAAGGGGTGTGGGAGTGGGGGGAAATGTAATGCGTCCGAAACCCAAAAGAGGCGAGATAGACACATTCTAAAATCCATATCTCCTAAACCGTTAATGGCACACTATTCAAACTTGAAAAATATTTGTAGTTATACTAGGAGAACAGAATGAAGAAAAATTTTGGGTGGGGGAAGCTGTGTATGGGGATGGGGGGTGAAAAACTTAAGATTACGGTATCTCATGAACCAATTGCTCTAGAAAAATAAAATTTGGTTTGGGTATAAAGGTTGACAAATAAAGATTGATCAAAGTAAAATTTTTTAAGTAGGAGGTGGAGCATAGAAGTGGAGGGGATGAGAATTTTTCAAATCAAACACATTTCATATCTCAAGAACAGTTTAAGATAGATGCTTAGAATTTTTACCAGAAGTAGCGCTAATTAAACCCTAGTAGGGAAAAAAGTTTTTAGGGTTGTGGGTGTAGAGGGGGAGGGTGAAAAGGAAAAAGTTCCGATGCTTATATCTTGAGAACCTGTAATGATATAAGCCTTTAACTTGGTGTTAAGATAGAGCTATAGTAGCGGAATGTTGGAAAAATATAATTTTTTTTAGGGGTAGTATGCTACGGGGGTAGGGGGTGTTTTTCCTAACTATTAAACGGTTCATGCTAGAAAGTTGAAACTCGGTGTGTATATGTAAATCAACTAGGAAAGTAATTGTGATAAAAAAAAAATTGAATATTCATTGGCGTTCAGAAAGGGGGGCAAAAAAAAAATTATTTGTAAATATAATAAATATAAAATGCATATATTTTCACGATTTTCGTCATATCTACTAGGTCTTTCCAAATATTGAATTCATTTTTATTCTACGAATTCTTCGTATGAATACCTAGAATGTGTTTTCAAGATTTTTTGAAATTCGACCCCTAAGGGTAGTTTGGTACAAGTGGGGGTGTTTTTTTTATATATGGAACGGCTTAAGCTACAATGTTGAAACTCGGTGTGTATATGTAAATCAACTGGAAAAGTAATTGTGATTAAAAAAACTTGAATATTCATTGGCGTTCAGAAGGGGGGGGGGGGGCAAAAAAAATATTTGTATATATAATATATATAAAATGCATATATTTTCACGATTTTCGTCATATCTACTAGGTCTTTCCAAAAATTGAATTCATTTTCATTCTACGGGTTCTTCGTATGAATACCTAGAAAGCGTTTTCAAGGTTTTTTGAAATTCGACCCCTAAGGGTAGTGTGGTAAAAGTGGGGGGTGTTATTCCTATATATAGAACGGCTTAAGCTACAATGTTGAAACTCGGTGTGTATATCTAAATTAACTAGAAAAATAATTTTGAGTAAAAAAAAAACGAATATCTATTGGCGTTCAGAAGGGAGGCAAAAAAAATATCTGTGAAAATAGAATGCATATTTTCCCACGATTTTCGACATATCTACTACCTCGTCCCAAATATTGAATTTAATTTTATTCTATGTATTCTCCATAATTGAACCCTAAGGGGGTGTAAAGTGATTATGTTCTTTTTCAAAAATTATTCCATATCTCTCAGATTTAATCAGATCTTCACTTCCACGATCTTGTGCTCTTACTTTATTATTTTAATAATTAAGTATTGTGATTGATTTTTAATAAAAAAAATTTGCTACCCTCAAAATTTTTATTTTTACGTTTCATAACTAGTAGACGCAAAAAAAGCAATAAAAATTTTCAGTCCGTCTGTCCGCCGTACGCCGTACGCCGTACGGCGTCCGCCGTACGCAAGATCGTTTGGAGGCTCGTAGCTGCCAAACGATTAGAGATATTAAATTGAAATTTTTTTAACGAATAGATGGGGTAGGCTCCTCGAAGTGACCAAATTTTTAGGGGTGGGGCGTTCAGAAAGGGGGGCAAAAAATATTATATGTAAATATAATAGATATAAAATGCATATATTTTCACGATTTTCGTCATATTTACTAGGTCTTTCCAAATATTGAATTCATTTTTATTCTACGGATTCTTCGCATGAATACCTAGAAAGCGTTTTCAAGGTTTTTTGAAATTCGACCCCTAAGGGTAGTGTGGTACAAGTGGGGGTGTTTTTCCTATATATGGAACGGCTTAAGCTACAATGTTGAAACTCGGTGTTGAAAAGTTATTGTGATAAAATAAATTTGAATATTCATTGGCGTTCAGAAAGGGGGGCAAAAAATATTATTTGTAAATAAAATAAATATAAAATGCATATATTTTCACGATTTTCCTCATATCTACAAGGTCTTTCCAAATATTGAATTCATTTTTATTCTACGGATTCTTCGTATGAATACCTAAAAGTGTTTTCAAGGTTTTTTGCAATTCGACCCCTAAGGGTAGTGTGGTACAAGTGGGGGGGTGTTTTTTCTATATATAGAACGGCTTAAGCTACAATGTTGAAACTCGGTGTGTATATACATATACTATATAACTAGAAAAACAATTTTGATTAAAAAAAAGTTCAAATATGTATTGGCGTTCAGAAGGGGGGCAAAAAAAATTATCTGTGAAAATAGAATGCATATTTTTTCACGATTTTCGTCATATATACTAGCTCGTCCCAAATATTGAATTTAATTTTATTCTACGGATTCTTCGTATGAAGCTACAATGTTGAAACTCGGTGTGTATATCTAAATCAATTAGAAAAATAATTTTGAATAAAAAAAAACGAATATCTATTGGCGTTCAGAAGGGGGGCAAAAAAAATATCTGTGAAAATAGAATGCATATTTTCCTACGATTTTCGACATATCTACTAACTCGTCCCAAATATTAAATTTAATTTTATTCTATGTTTTCTCCATAATTGACCCCTAAGGTGGTGTAAAGTGATTGTGTACTTTTTCATAAATTATTCCATATCTCTCAGATCCAATCAGATTTTCACTTCCACGATCTTGTTCTTTTTGATAGGTTTTCAGTCACATAGTAGCCTCCACCGCATTTCAGAATTGAACGCGTTCCTAACTTCTACCGGAAAAATAATAAAGTTACGCCCAGATTGTTGGCAGATTTTTGATAGGTTTTCAGTCACATAGTAGCCTCTCCCGCATTTCAGAATTAAACGCGTTCTTAACTTCTACCGGAAAAATAATAAAGTTACGCCCAGATTGTTGGCAGATTTTTTATACTCTAGGTGAACATATAGAGTATTATAAGTTTAATCCAGCCCGAAAAGTTTGTAACGCATAGAACCGAGCCTCGGACGAAAAAAAGTTATATGATATTTTGTGTTTATTTTTGGCCAAAACCCCCAAATCCGTTTGCTGTCCGTCCGTCCGTCCGTTAGCACGATAACTCAAGAACGCGTTGACCTAGGAAATTGAAATTTTTTCACAACTTGTAAAATGGAAAAAGTAAGGCTAAGTTCGTTAATCGGCGATTTTCTTCCAATCCTTCGGGCACCTCCCATACAAGAGTCCTTGAAACACGTTTTCCCAGTTATTGCTCGAATGCTTCAAGTAAGGAACTTGAAATTTTGCATACGTATGGTTTAAAATGTTTGAATTGAATGCTCCGAATATGATGCAAATCGAATGAGTCCTTCGTGTAGCAGCCTAGAAAAGTCCTTCAAAAATGTATGCTTTTTACTGAATTCACTATAACTCCAGAACGAGTTAGAGCAGGGATTTAAAATTTTACAGGAATTAGTTTTATACCAAAACCAAGACGGAGTTCATTAATTAGCGCCATCCGTTGACTCCTTCGGGTAGCTGTCATACAAAAGTCCTTAATAAACATATTCACCAATATTGCACGATAAGTTTAGAAAGCTTTAACTTACGACTTTGAAATTTTACAAACATTAATTTTATAATAGTCGCAGCTGAAACTATCAATATGAAAAATATCCCATGAGTCCTTCATGTAGTTGCCATACAAAAATTCTGTAAAATGTCCTAACTTACTTTATGGAACTCACTATAAATCAAAAAATCGATCACTATACAAAAGTTTCTACCTGGAAGTAAAAGGTCATGTAATAATTGCTTGTGCTCTCCTCATTCTTTTGATATATTTCCAACTAAAATATAAATCGGAGTTCAGTATTTCATCTAGAGTATCATACGATTGGCTTGCAGCCGATCGTGACTGCGTTATGTTTTAAAATGTTTTTTATATACATATCACTTCTTTTTGTTGTATAATATACTGAGTTGTCCGTGTGTGTCATTGCCAAATTGCGTAGTATTGCTCCATATCGCTAGTCACAGTTGATCAACGAGCTAACAACGAATTGCTCCATATCGTCAATTGCTGAATGTTGTTGTATGTTTTCGTGACGTCAAAATTTTCTGGAATTGCTGCAAATTAGGCAATTTTAATCGCTCGTGTAAAAGCACCATTATTCGTCGTCAGCGATTCCGTAAAAGATTCGCCAATTTTCGAGGCGATACTCGATAATTGCGGACCCATGAAGGAGTGCAGTTCGCCATAAAAGTCCTCTGTCGACTGGCTCTCACCTACAGTGGAATCGAAATCAAGTCCAGTAGGATACAAAATTTCATTGAACTTACCGTAAGCAGATGGATCAGTCAACGCCCTATAAACTACCATAACATAAGACCGCATCTCCATTCCGTTGTATATGAAAACCTTCGGAGCCTTGGTTGAATTTTCATGTGATTCCGGGCCAGTAATGAAACGCCGTAAAGCGGACCACCGTCCATGGAATAGCTTCGCGTTAAGAAACCGCCCTGCAGTTCAGTTTCTTTGCCTTTTGAAACAGCTTACCGGTCAGATACTCGTAAATTGAGTGTAAATCTCTGTAAATTGTGCCGTGGATATCACCGCCATGATACTCCAATTGTTCGGTTCCATCGCGCACTTTAGTTTCGCAGGGCACATCCAGCGTCTGCGGATGATCAAAAAGGAGAATTAGAACGAAAGGACACCCTTTCCCAAGCTTGCCATGACCATCCAGAAATCTTTCTCCGGCTTTTCAGATTTCAGACGTCTTTTCCGTTTTCAGCGCTTGGCAGCTATCGCTCGATGTGAACGTACTGTTGAAAAGTAGTGAACGGCGCGTTTTCTGGCTGATTATCAAAGAGCTAAGTGAAGCAGCTAAGAAAGCAGCGCAGTACTTGGATGGAGGACCGGATTCGGATGTTGGCTCGGATTCGGATGTTGGCTCGGATTCAAACGCACACAAAACAGAAATAATTAACTAAGAAACGATCACGGTTCGAGTTAACTTTTGCGGCCCAATCTGTTCACGCCAACCGCTGCAATCAAATGACAGCTGGCCATGAGTGCCAACCCTAAAACAAGGTATTGAAAATAAAAGTAGTTCCGTTCAATCACCCAAACGTGGAGTTTCATTTTTTCCACGGAAAGAGTGTCTAATCGCAAGTTAAAACGCACATTTAAAGTTCTCTGCAACATTTTGGTCCGTCGAGCCGGATATGAATGCTGCTAAAATTCGAGATAAGGCGTTAAACGCGCTGAAAAGAACGCTGACCAGCAGCAAGGCCATAGAATCATCATGGGATGAAGCCACTCTTCAATCGTACTTAACACTACTGGAAAGACAATGGTCAGCGTTTATGGAGGCTCAAACGCAATTAGAAGGAACGTGTGGTGCAGAAGGATTCGACATCGAAGAATCTACATATCAGCAGGGTGAGGAGTGGTACCGCATTTCACTGGCTAACCTCAATCGCGCATTGAATAATATTAAAAAATCACCAATCGCGGCTGCGCTGCCGCACGACCATCCACCAATGTCGCAATTCAGGTTACCAGAAATTCAGTTGCCAAAATTCGCTGGAGATCCTCTAAACTGGACAACTTTCCACGATCTGTTTCAGGCGCATATAGGAAGCCATAATAGTTTGACAGGTGCTCAAAAATTAACCCTACTTCGCGGAAATCTTGAAGGTGAAGCGCTTCAAATGATTATGAAACACTCCCAGTAACCGATGAAAACTTTGAAGAGGCATGGGAACTGCTCAAAAAACGATATCGCCACTTGCGAACTCTGGTCAATGCACACATTGCAGCCTTTTTGCACATTCCGGCTCAGAAAAATGAGTCAGCATGTGAAGTAAAGCGTGTGCTGAACCAAGCACAAAAACAAGTCCGGTCGTTGAAATCCCTACAAAGACCGGTCGCCGATTGGGATGATTGGTTTATACACATCATAATCACCAAATTGGATGCTGACACGATAAAACAGTGGAACTTATCCTTGACTGATGATAGGATTCCAAAATACAATGAACTCATCGATTTTCTAGAAACACGTTGCCGCTCACTGGAGGCATTAACCAATCATCATACGAAACTGATACCAAAACCAAGTAAATCGTCCAACATACATCAAGATACCAATAACAAGCTGCAGTCAAAGGTCGCATCACATCATACTGTCACCCAAAGGGAATCATTATGTTCCATTTGCAAAGCTAGCCATACAGTATTTGACTGTCAAGAGTTCTTAGCACTGGCTAAGCCAGAACGCATATCAGTAGTGAATTCCAAAGGATTATGCCGCAATTGTCTGGGTGAAGGCCACTACATGGCAAGGTGCCGCTCAGTGTCAACATGCAGAATATGTCGTCAGAGACATCACATGCTACTACATAAAGAGATGTCTTCCATCACAGTGCCGTCCACAACGACACTAATCGCTAAACTACCAGGGCCGTCGGAGCATCGTCAGGATGGAACATCTGGTTCATACGACCAACTCAATAAGCAAATACATCACAAGGTGTTGTTATCGACAGCATTACTACGAATACGTGACAGTTCGGAAAAGTTCCAAAGCTGCCGTGCTCTTGTTGACTCTGGTTCGCAGGTAACATTTATAACGGAACAGTGCAGTCAGAACTTAGGTCTTCAGCGAGAAGATCTTACCATACAAGTGCTTGGGCTTAGCGAGACAAACGCAGGTACATCTCGCGGTGCGGTCGTACTTGTATCCAAGCCAATCTACAGTGAAGAGATTATCAACTTTAATGCTCTAATTTAAAAAAAAATAAGTTCAGTAATACCGAACTTTTGTGTCAACGAGGATTGGCCGCACATACAGCACCTGAACCTAGCAGATCCAAGTTTCCGGTGCCCAGGACCCATTGACGTGTTGATAGGGGCTGATCAAATTGGACTCTTTCTCCTTAATGGCATATTAAACGGAACTTTCGGATCACCCATCGCGCAGTCCACCGTCCTTGGATGGATCCTGTTCGGCCCCATTGTGAAAGAAAGCAACAAATCCGGTACAGTTCAAACCTTTTCATGCATGCTCAATGAAACTCTAAATAAATTTTGGGCGATCGAGAGTATCCCAACTAATTGCAGAATGACTGCAAATGAACGAGCCTGTGAAGCTATGTTTTCTAATACGTACCGCCGACTGACAGATGGCCGGTTTATCGTCACACTACCGTTCAAGGGTGAACCAAGATTGGGTCCATCTCGAGACGCTGCCATTCGCATACTCATCCAATTAGAAAAGCGATTTGTCAAGTATCCTGAACTAAGAAAACAATATAACGAGTTCATGTTAGACTACCAACAACAAGGCCACATGGAAGTCAGTAAAATTATAGCTGACCCGCAACGGTCATATTCATCATGCGGTGATCAAGGCTGACAGCTCTACAACAAAGCTTCGGGTTGTATATAATGGGTCGTACAAAACATCGACAGGTCAGTCTCTAAATGATAATTTAATGGCTGGACCCAAGCTACAACCTGATCTACAAACAATACTTTTACGTTTCCGGACTTTCAAACTCGCACTGAATGCCGATATAAAACAAATGTATCGCCAAATCCGAGTAACTGACAAGGACACGAATTTTCAGCGAATAGTCTGGCGATACTCTGATCAAGATCCCATACAGGACTACAGATTGGTAACAGTCACGTATGGCACAACATCCGCTCCATACTTAGCGATTAAGTCGTTGCAGCAGCTTGCCAAACATGAGTCAGACAAATTTCCAATAGCATCAAAAATAGTCTTGGACAACTTTTACGTTGACGACCTGTTAACTGGGTCCGATTCGGAACAGCATCTTTTTGACATTTACCACGAACTCAACGAGCTACTTAGCGCTGGAGGATTTCTGCTCAGAAAGTTGGCGTCTAACAACTCGGCAATCTTACAAGCCATTCCGACGTCAGCTCGTGCAGTTCAGGACACCTTACATTTAGACTTTAGACTTTAGAACACAGTATCGGACACATTCACGTTCTCGGTTGACTTAGTGGAACCGCCACTACCTGTCACCAAACGAGCACTACTTTCCGATGCGGCAAAACTATTTGACCTATTGGGTCTTCTCTCATCTCATTGTCGCGAAAATATTATTTCAAAAATTGTGGCAGCCAAAAGTGAGTTGGGACGAGGTTATACCCATCGAAATTCAGGACTAAGAGCAGACACGGCTAACATATCATTCACAACTTCGCCATCTGCGTAACGTGAACATCAATCGATGGCTTGGGCTAAAAGCAGGGAACACACATACCTCACAATTACATGGATTCTCTGACGCATCGCAATCTGCCTACGCCGCTGCTGTGTACTTAAGAACGTTAGATAAAGTGGGCAACATCACAGTGTGTTTAATCACTGCCAAGACAAAAGTGGCACCATTGCAGACAATTAGCTTGCCCAGGTTGGAGCTTTCTGCTGCACTACTCCTTGCTCGACTGATAAAACACGTACGCTCATCTCTTGGGTCAAACATACCCGAGACATACGGTTGGTCCGACTCAACCATCGTGCTAGCTTGGATAACACAATGCCCTTCTAAGTGGGCAACATTTGTTGGAAATCGGTAGCTGAAATCCAAGAGCTAGTACCGTCATGTATGGCATCATGTTAGAAGCGAAGACAATGCTGCCGACTGCGCGTCACGTGGAGTTCAGCCGTTAGAGTTATTAGATCACCCCCTGTGGTGGACTGGACCTCCTTGGCTCCAACAGGCTGAAACGTCATGGCCTCCCCAAGACCTAACTAGTAAATATCACACTGAACTGGAGAAGAAAAGAATTCCGGTACTCGTAAAAGTAGGTGTTGTTCATTCAGAAGAGTGGAACATTCTTACGCAATATTCCTCATTTTCGAAGTTGCAACGTATCACCGCATATATCCTTCGGTTCATTGGAATCATTCGTTCAAGGATTCGAATGACGAATAGAACATCTACTGGCTGGATCACGGCCAATGAACTTAACGATGCAATGAACGTGCTAATCAGAGTAACGCAATCGCAGCACTACAGTGACAAAATACAATACTGCCATCACAACATGCCGATTCCAGCTCGAAGCAGTCTTTTCAAACTTCGCCCCTTTTTAAACGAAAACAGCATTCTGCGAGTCGGTGGCCGATTGCATCACTCGCAATTGGCTGCAGACAAGAAGTATCCTATCGTTCTACCGGGAAAGTGTCCACTAGCACAACTACTCGTTAGTCAAGTGCACATTTTAAATCTTCACGCTGGTCCACAGATGATGTTAGCTGTTCTTCATACACGTTTTTGGATTACTGGCGCTAGGAAGCTTATCCGCAAAACAGTATTTGAGTGCGTAACTTGTTTAAAAGAAAACCCAAACAACTCGATCAGCGCATGGGAGATCTGCCCCGGGTTCGTGTAGAATCTATGAGACCGTACCTTCGCAGCGGAGTGGAGTTTGCAGGACCATTTCAAATCAAATTTTCAAAGGGTCGAGGAGCCAAAAGCACGAAAGGCTATATCGCCATGTTCATCTGCATGGCAACCGGAGCCATGCACCTTGAGTTAACTGGTGACATGACGACTCAATCATTCATTGCGTCGTACAATCGGTTTATTTCGCGACGGGGTCGTTGTCAAGATCTGTACAGTGATAATGGATCCAACTTCGATGGAGCTAATAGAGAAGTTCTCCGGTCATATGAGAAAATAACCAAAACCGAAGATCTTCATAAGATACTGGCTAAGGATGCTACAACTTGGCACTTCATTCCACCATCTGCCCCGCACATGGGTGGATATTGAGAAGCTGGTATCAAACGTGTCAAACCCCATCTGAAGAGAATTTTAAACGATGTCCTCTTAACGCATGAGGAATTCTCGACAGTACTTGCACAAGTCGAAGCGTGTGTCAACTCACGCCCGTTATGTTCAGAATCGTGTGACCCATCAGACCTATCAGTACTAACGCCAGGTCATTACCTCATCGGAGAACCAATGAACGCGATACCGGAGCCCGACCTGACCAAAATTAACTGCAATCTGGTTACTCGTTGGCAACTGCTTCAACAGTTAAAACAGCATTTCTGGCGTCGTTGGAGTCAGGAGTATATCGTACAGCTACAACAGCGACACAAATGGCAGCAATCACAAAAGAATATTGAAAAAGGTCTACTAGTAATCATTAAGGATCATCGATATCCACCCACTAAATGGAAACTAGGTCGAATCATTGAGGTTCACCCTGGCGATGATCAGCTGATACGGGTGGTTACATTACGCACCGAAAATGGCATTATAATTAGACCAGTAACTAAGCTGTGTCCCCTACCACGTCAATTCTGAAATAATTTTTACATACTATATTCTTGAATTCTCTTAAATTGCACAAAATAATTGCCATGAAATACTTCAATTATAATTGTTCAATGTTTTTTTTTGCTTTCAATACTTTTTCATATTTTGTTTATAATAATTTTGTAACTTTTTTTTCTCTTTATTGAATTAATACATATGCATCTATACAGCTCATTGAACCCACTTGTAGGTTCAAGGGGGGCAAAATCTTCACGCCAACCGCTGCAATCAAATGACCGCTGGCCATGAGTGCCAACCCTAAAACAAGGTATTGAAAATAAAAGTAGTTCCGTTTGTTGTGTTTAAGGCCTTGGAAGGACTATTTCGACTTGAAAAAGTCAAAATAGTCGAAAGGAAAAGGAAGGTTCGGGACAGAATGGGCCAATTCCTCCTACGTCTGAACTGGTGGCTGAGTCTTTGCTGGTGCGACGCTCTTGCTGGCGGCCGGGACTAGCTACGGCAGTGTGGGGGGGTACTTGCTCCGACTCAGACCATAAACCCTTGGCCTGTACAACAAAAATTGTCAGCGCCGACTTATCCAAGGGAATCGTAAAAATTGGGATTATTTTCCCAACAGGTCGTGAAAGACCAAGAAGCGGTTGGATTGGCGCGGCTTCGCGATTTGTCAGGGCGCTCTGGTGTTATTAGCGCCCTGTTCTGCCCACCCTACCTCAGCCACGACTGTCCTTCAAACATTTTTCGTCGTGGCCCCTTGTTGAGGTTCGGGGCGAAGGAGCTAAACGCTCGGGTTCATTTTATATGGCCTTCTTAGCCTTTCAACATCTTTATTGCGATAAAAATAAAAAAATCAACTTGAACCGAAGAAAGGAGAATGAGGAGAAAAAAAAACTCTGTAAAGCTAAAAAAATATAACAAGCAAAAACAAAATATATCGTAAAAGAAAGGATAATATAAATTCAACTCACCCCATTTATGTGACGATTTTTATTTTTTTTTCGAATTTCATTTGTATTATTTTAAATTTTTTTTATATTTTTTTTTTTTAATTCATGTTTTGTCTCGTCCTGTCATGTCTTGTCATAATTATTATATTTTAATTCATGTTGTTTTAATTTAGCCCACGATTATTAGTTTACGACATCAATTTAAATACTGAGACTATTCGTTCAATCTTTCTTTTGTTTAAAATTCATTTGGTATTCACTCTTTTTATTTTCTCGTTCAATTTTTTTCTTCTTTGTGTTTAAAATGGTAAAAAGACAGACCCCTTTCTGCTGTTCACGTGACACGTCCAAAACACCACGGATCACGTAACTCTTCCCAATTAACCGATGCGAAAATGCGCGCGCAACGTTTGAATACGTTCGATTGAGGCAATTCGATGCGAAAACGTTCCGAAAACGATGCGAAAATGCGCGCGAAACGTTTGATTACGTTCGATTGAGGCAATTCGATGCGAAAACGTTCCGAAAACGATGTGAAATGCGCGCGAAACGTTTGATTACGTTCGATTGAGGCAATTCGATGCGAAAACGTTCCGAAAACGATGCGAAATGCGCGCGAAACGTTTGATTACGTTCGATTGAGGCAATTCGATGCGAAAACGATCCGAAAACGATGCGAAAATCGACCGCTAAAGTACGGTATGCTCTTGCAACATCGCGGTGGTATAAAAAATGGTTTTTTGGTTTTCTTTCCCGAGCCGCTTTCCGCTATTTTCGGGTTTTCTCTCTGTACCAGCTTGACGCTGTATCCATGCAATACCCGGAACGATCGCCTTTTCGCACAAAACCGACTCGTCGGCGGGATCGACTTCTTCCCCACAACCACAACTCCTCTTCAGTTGCGCGAAACGTATATCGCCATTACACGACACTTGTTTGTATTTACATAGGGCAAAACATAGCAAACACATATGAAAACCGAACTCTAAATTGTCATCACTAAAGCGCTATGCACACATTGGCCGCGATCAGAATTCAAACCCGCACTCAAATCCATTCAGATTTAATCCAAATTAGGCAGCAATCAATTAAGCGCACGAGACAAAAAAACAAAACGCACGGCCGCGATCAGAATTCAAACCCCCACTGCCCAGAGCACAGACTTGTAGTCGCGTCTTAGTTGAAGCTCAAAACCCGTTTTTTCCTCTTCAAAAATTAAACACACAGCACGAACCAACGATACCTAGCACCAATCCCTTTTTTTCCGTCTCGCTCTTCAACACCCAGCGGTTTTGCATTGCCAAACATGGTATTGAAATTTTTTAAAAAAATCTTTTGTTTCGTTGGGTCGGTGCAGTTACAGCTGTGATCACAATTCATGGAGAAATTGAATTCTGATCACAGCTGTAATCGCCCAGCAGGAATCGTGCTGCGGCTTTTTTAGCGACACTCAACAACATAGGCGGTTCGCCGTTGATTTTCAACGCCAAAACGACTACAAAAAGTTGTCGCGTTGCAGAGTCTCGTGCGCACAACTGAGTGCCGGGCCATCGGTGTTGTACCCCTCGGATCACTGCCTAAGATCCTTGGAGTGGTAAATCCCCAGACGTTTGCCTCCTAGATCCTCCAATTCGTATCGTGAGTTACCTAGCACACGACGAATCCTGCACTTGAGGAACTTCTTTACCAGCTTGGCGTTATAATTCTGCGCGGCTGTGGACAAGGAAAAATTTCTTCGGAATACTTCCTGACCTACACAAAATTGTGTTTTAGCAGCACGCAGATTATAACGCCTGCTGCTGTCCGCATGTGCGACCCTTATATTCGTCTGTGCCAGTTGCCTCACGATAGGAATTCCCTCGCGAGGTCGAGGCTGTACATTTGACTCTCCCAACGCTCGCAAATGCTTCAGCAGTTCGTAGTCCTTCCCGTGCAACATCATGTGATTCCCAAACAAAACCTGATAAGGAGAAAATCCAGTGGCTTGGTGGAGTGAGCTACGAAGAGCACATCCAATTTTGCTTAGACTCTCATCCCATCGTGTTTGGTCATCAGTGATGAATGCTCGAATTCCGGCCAGGATAGACTGATTGACACGCTCCGGAGCATTCGCTTGCGGTGAGTAGCTCGGGGTGTACAGGTGTTTAACTCCGTATTTGTTCAGCATGGTGTTAAACACATTCGACCTAAATTGAGAGCCGTTATCGGAGAGGATCGTCTCGGGTGTTCCAAACGTATGGAAGACCTGCCCCTCCAAATAGTTGGTGATCTCTTCAGCAGTGATCCGCCCCAAAGGATGTAACAGGGGAAATTTGGTAAAATGATCCAAGACGATCAAGATAGCGATCTTACCCCGTTTGGTACGCGGATATGGTCCAAGTACGTCGATATAAAGATGTTGGAATGGCTGATCAGTTGTAACGATTTGGTCCACAGAACGTTCAGTTGGCAATCGTCATTGCCGAAATTTTGAACGTAAGCCTTGCGGACAGAAAGTCATCCTCCATCTATCGGAAGAAATCGTCATTTCTTCACCCAAATGAAGGATAACTTTCCTATGTTTGTTTCGTTGACTATGCGTCATTAGACACATTAGTCCCACGGATGGCCAATGAAACGACGGAGCATCTAGCATAAGAGCACGTGCTAGCTCGTCGGACGGGGTGGGTATGTCGTTTCGATCCGTGAACCGATTAGTTATGCTCGGTGGGCCGACGAATGGGTTTTGAGAACTCCCATTCTATCTATCAGCGGGCCTGAAAGGATTGTAGGTGAGGGGGCCAGATGCACGAAGGGTGCGGAAAAGAGGATGGAGGAAGTTAGGTGATTGGGAAGTAACATCGGGGTGAGATCATCCGACGAACGATCAAATAAGATAACCACCATGGATAGTTATTTGTTTTGCAATAAAATAAAAACAGGAATCATCCGTCTAAGAACGGACACCTTGTGGCCCAGTCGTGTTAAAACCAAAATCGGACGGATGCTGTATTGTTTGATTGAGGTGGAGTGCACCACCTGGCAAGCACAGACATCCTTGCATAGCACTATTTCATCTTCCGAGTACCTTACTTTCTTCACAATCGATATAACGTTGAACGGCGCGAACGAACAACCTCGACGTTTATCGTTTATGGCTTCTTTTAGCCATTGTCGCACGCACGACACACATGTATTTTTATTGGGTAACAATGAGTTCAACCCGGTTGTCACTTCGTTGATTTCGAACTGCGTGCCGCCTGATAAATGCATGTCCTGCCGTGCATTACCAGCAAATTGCAGAAAGGGGGGGATTAAGAAAGGGACATATAATATGATTGTCTAGAATGCAAGGCGCTTCTTCAGACCGATTTAAATTGAATTTGCGTCCGTCTTTTAGCGATATGCCCTCGGCATATTGTCTGCTATGTTACATATTGAATGCAACATTTCTTCTACAGCCTACCTAACATCAGGCATTTGAGAACAGGTTCGTGACGAACTTCCGACAGAACGCTTGACAAAACAACAAAAAAAAAACGGCCTTATTTAAGCATTCATTCGTGTAACCCGAATCGAAATGTTTCGCCGGCGTAAAGAGTACATGGAACCATTTAGTACAATGTCTTTTCTCAACCACGCAGGAACCAGTAGTGTGGGCTTCGAATAAAATTATGTTTTGCTGATACCAATAAGCCACTGCTCGCAGTTCAACCAGCGAACCGACTGTTTTTGGCTTAGACAATTCGTCCAAATATTCGTCGATATCTTTCTCAACAGTCTCATGAAAAAGATTTTTATTTTTACTCATGAAATCGACGCATCTCTTTCGAATCTCTAAATGATGAATTTGAGTGTCGTACATTTGTTCCGATATTGTTCGGACCAGACATGAAGAATCTTGTGCTGTATGCTTTCTGTAGAAGCCCTTCTGGATACACCCTTGTTGTGGACCGACCGAATTTACCCGAATGGTGTCAGACGAAAAACACTCCCCACTTAGAACATTCTCAAAAATAAAATTGAAGGAATAGTTATGACCGTTTCATCTATAATATTGGATACTAAGGGGAAAGGACTTTCGAAGTGAACCACAGCTGCACGACCATGATGTGTCTCTTGTCCGTTTACTGTCCTTTTTTTTTCAAAATTGATTGATACAACTTCATTTATTTATTTACATTTTTTTTTTTTTTTCTTCGAACAATAAAATTTCAAATGTAAAAAGAGAAATGCCCAGGAAAGAAAGACGACGCGGTGCGGCCTGGCATGTATCTGTTTCGGATGCGGTTGCAGACGGGGAAGTCCTGGCCTAGACCCGACGAGGAAACAGCTGAGATAAATGTCACGAATGAAACGCTTCCGGGATGTTGCTCCGTTGATCCTTTGGAAGGAGTTGCGATCGTGACGAATTTCCTGTTGCTTCCTACGCGAACTCTACCAGTGGTTGCTCGATTCTTCTACGGAAAATGGGCAAAGGTCGAATTTCAAATTACTCGGGTTAAGACTATATTACTCAGTGACTTACCTGTTGTTGTACAGTCGTCGGTCCGTTGTGTTTGACACTCTACTTCCCGATGTCGACGATGTGGCGCATAAATGGACGCAAAGTAACCCAAGTGGATTACCTAGTCTTAGGGTGCTGGTGTTCGAGTAGAGGGGAACTGTTGGCATGTCCCATGGTTGGTTATTCCTTCGCCTTTGATGTACATATTTTGACGTTTCGATAAACATGCGAGACTTAGTTTACACCGACCGGGAGCACCTTTGTTAAGGTGTCCATAAAAAATATCTCGTGTCATAATGCGATTGACATTTCGTTAACACTTGTTTTGGAATTATCCGATACGGTTTCACTTCAACCACTACTCTGTGAAATTTCTTTGGATGAGCACTTTCAAGAATAGGTCCTTATTTCCTGGCAATTTAGACCATTAAGACGGCATGGGAATGGCGAATGGGTTGAAGTTCTGACACCCGAGTTAACGCGATCTAGAGTCTGGAGACATTACACACAACGATGATTTACACGGAAGAAGGCAATGACGTGGCGACGGCTCTATGGGCCACGATCTTTTCTCTTCTTTTGTTTACTTAATTTGTTTTTTTTTTCTTCATTTCTTTAATTCACTTTACTTTTGATCCTTACAGACGCACTTTCTGTTGCGAGCGATGCGCCTTCCTAAGACTTTCCCTAAATGTGAACTCACATACCTCATTTGTACTGTCGAGGCCACGAGAGATCCATATAGGACGGGAACGCGTTAAGCGTATCGCCACAACCACATTAGACTGACGTTGTCGGTATTAATTTTTGTGCGTTCTGATATGCGACCTTCGGCCGCGCGGTAAACAGATTGTAGCTGGACCGATAGCGGTGAACATTATGCAACACTTACGGAACATCAATTTAGAGTGTAATGTACCTCCTGACTAAGCGCGGTATACGCGTGCATTAACGGACTTAGGTTTTTTTTTTTTTTCTCCTTTTTATATTTTTTTCTTTTTGGTTTTGGATCATTTGAGGTGGCTACCTGCACCGATGGAAAGGGGGACAAAATAACATCATCAAGACGATGGGAAGAAACAATTCGTAAGATTCCGGCGCGGACACGCGGTGGCTAGCAACACGCGGGTACCGTTAACCTCCGCGTGGCTATCATTCGTGGCGGAGAAAAAAAAACAATGGTTAACTGACCTTCGTGGTTTTGACCTTCCGTTCGTTCTCGTGCTTTCCCTGTTTGTCCTGAAACCGGAAACTTTTCCGTAAAAGTCGTGGGATCCTTCTGCACTTTCCCTCTGTAGGGCGAATTGTTTTGTCGCGTGCGCGCACTTGAAGAAAAACTTATGTTCAAAAAGAGTATGTCTCTCTGGGCTGATGGTTGGCGATTGACTGGGGCGAGCGTCGCTTTCTTTTCGCGCAGGTAGAATGTTGTTTTGCCCACTGCCGCCACAGACAAGTTGGCGTTGCGCACGTTGGGGTGACTTAAGTTCAGATCTGACAGGTGTTGTCAGGGCGGCTCGTTACACAGTCTGGAACGGTTCTCCCATAGGCGCTCGTAGAGGTCTGCTCGGGGACTTTGTTTCTTTACAAGTGTCGCACGCCAGAACGTAGGTGCGTACTTGCGTAGCCATGCTGGGCCAGTACAAAAATCGCCTGACTCGCTCTAGCGTTTTGGCATAACCACCATGGATCGTGGTGTCTGCCTCGTGCGCCTGAGCGATCGCAGCTGACGTAAGACTCGATGGAATCCATAATTTCCAGGCCCTGTCTTCAGCAATCGGGTCACCGTTGTGAGGCTCTGTGCGCTTATACACGAAACCATCCCTCACGCATACGTCAGGAAGCCGATCGGCGTCCGCATCGACAGTGGACACTAACTCTTTATATTCTTTGCCAGAGAATTCTGGAGAGTCCATGTCCACCATCGGTGCCACGTCGATCAGCGCGTTTAATCCCTCTTCGTATACACGAGAGAGAGCGTCGGGTACAACGTTCAGGCTCCCTCGTCGGTGCTCGATTGTGAAGTCGTAACCCTGAAGTTTCAAACTCCATCTTGCCAACCGTCCTTGTAGGTCCTTCTGCGACATGAGCCATTTGAGACTTGCGTGATCCGTAATGACTTTGAACGCAGTCTCTTCTTCATAGGCTCGTCATTTTTTCACGATCAACACAGCTGCATAACACTCGAGTTCGGTTACGCTGTAGTTGCGTTGAGCGGAAGTGAGCTTCTGTGACATACACGCCACTGGAGATTCCGATCCATCGTCGTTTTCCTGAAAGATAACGCTACCCACCCCTGATTTACTGGCGTCGCATTATATTACGAAAGACCTCTTAAAATCAGGATTGATTAATAAGGGGGCTTTCGTCAACAAGTCTTTCACTAATAGGAAAGAAGTTTGTGCCTCTGTAGTCCAAGCAAACTGGTTGGACTTCTTTAGAGTGTCTGAAATTGGTGTAACAGTAGCTGCAAAGTTGGGAACGAATCGTCGATACCAGTCTGCCATACCAAGGAAGCGTCTTACTTGACGTGCGGACTTAGGCGAAGGGTAATCGACGATGGCTGAAACTTTGTTGGGATCAGTTTTCAAGCCTCCTTCTCCGACAATGTATCCGAGATATTTCACCTCTCTCAGACAAAACTTACTCTTGTTGACGTTGATAGTCAAACCAGCCTTTCGCAAACATTCTGCGACTTCTGCCAATAAAACCAGATGTGAATCGAAATCCTCAGAAATTAACAGCAGATCGTCCAAATATACGAATACCTGCTCCTTTAGCTCGGGTAGGATGACTTTGTCCATCAAACGACACATCCTTTGCGGCGCGTTGCATAACCCAAAAGGCATGCGAGTGTAGTGATATAGAGGCCGGCCAGGAATGGTAAAAGCTGTATACTCCCTGGATTTGTTCTCGAGAGGAATCTGCCAAAAGGCGTCTTTGAGGTCCAGGCTAGTAATAAAATTGGCTCGCGGCAAACGACTTAAGATACCATCAATGTGTGGTAATGGATATGCATCCTTCTTCGTCACACTATTGACTTTGCGCGAGTCCAAACATAGCCTGACCTTGCCTGGCTTCCTCACGAGAACCACAGGCGAACTCCATGGACTCTGGCTGGTCTCTATAACGCCAAGTGCTCTCATGTGATCGATCTCGTCATACAAGAGTTTTTGGATCGCAGGAGACACAGGATAATGTCGCTGTTTGATGGAACTTGCATCACCAACGTCTATACTGTGTTGTTCGACGTTGGTCACACCGAGTCCGTATACTTCGTATGATGGAAATTTGGACTTAACCATTTCCAACCTCTTTACGTCTGTGGGCGTTAAATGGTGGGCATCCGGAGCTATCAGTTGCGATGCAGTATCGGGAGTATCGACCGCGCTGATGATGCTAGGAGCTAGTTGAAATGCTCGCCAGAAATCTACCCCCAGGTACAATTTCTGCGATAGGCTCGGCACTATGTATAGCGTAATGGGTTTGGTAATACCACGAAAGGTAATATCGGTAGTTACTGTGCCCAATACCTTTTGCGCTGCACCATCAGCGGTCTTCACCTCTTGACAGACCGGTCGATAATTCACCTGTGCATCATGGAGACGTTGTAGAGCGTTAGCCCCCAGGCAACTGATGCTCGCCCCACTATCGAGGAGTCCTGCAACGTCCACTCCGTACAAGGATACCATGGCGTACGGACGTATGTCCAACGGATTGGTAATGATGGTTGACAGAATCGCTTTCTTTTTTTCGCGCACCATCCTCCAGAACATACGAAGACGCAAGATTGACTTTCTGCGACCGGATCCACTCGTTAGTGCTGATACTTGATCAACACTTGCGACTGGAGTAGGTGAGAAAATTCGCTCTCGAGCCTCCATATATTCTTTCAGCCGAAGATGGTATGGCTTGAGAGGATGGTGGGAATGTCATCTTGGATTTTTATCTGCGATAAGTTCATCTTCAGGCCGGGAAACAGCCGGCTCCGTCTCATCGCTTCCTCGTTTTAAAACTATGACGTGCGGAGTATTCAGTGTCGAGGAGTTGGGTTGGGATGATTTTACGCTAAAAGGATGGGAAGTAGGTTCAGAAAGTGTTGAAGGTAGGGTATTAAAATTTGGAGGGGTATTTGTAGAGGTTGAAAATTTGGTAAAGTGGTTTTATTTGGGAGGTCTAGGTAAAATTGGGACGTGTAATTAGGGTGGTGAACAATTTTTCCTACTGCTGTCGGGATGCAGTGTTCGGACGGGAGGGACCCGCTGTCCTTCCGTCCCTTCGGCCGTTTCCCGCCTTGCAATGGCTGCAGTTGGGCTTTAGAACGTCAGCCCGCCCACATCCAAAGCAGAAGATGCCCTTCGCAGGTTCCGCGCACTCACGATACCCATGTCCTTCTTTCTTGCAATTCCAGCAGATCCAGGGGTTCGATAGTCCGGCCAAGTCGACGGAAGAAGTCGTATCCGGATGTTCTTCCACGACTGGCTCCTGTATTTCGTGGACTCTGGCCTGGTTCCAAGGGGATGGTCTGGTGGCTTTTCGCGTGTCTTCTACTTGCACTACAAGTCGACGTAGTTCGTCCATAGTAAGTACTGAGTAGAAACACAATTGTTGCTGTGTGCTACCCACCAGATTTCCGCGCACCAGAGCCACAAATTCGGACTCAATCATGGGAGCGCTCAGCAGTGAACGAAGCTCCGTCATGTCTTGTTCGAAGGACATGAAGGGCTCGTGTGGCGCTTGTCGTGTACCAAGCATCTGCTTCCGTAACTCCCAATCCGTGCTGCGCTCTCCCCAGACCTGCAAGAATGCTACCTTCAGGGTATCCCAAGACGAGTTGTTATTGGACCGACGCCACAACCAATACCACTTGTTGGGCCTACCATCCAGCAGCAGATGGAAGCCCTGCGTCAGCAGATCTTAATTGCCGCGCAAGTCGCTCATCGCGAGAGTCTCGGCCCGAAAAATCAGCTCCTCTGCACGTAGGAGTTGGCTATCCCCGTTAAAACGCAAACGCCAATGCCTTAATGGGCTGTAAAAATTTCTTGTTCGATGATTATGGCCGTGGCTAACGCGATCGCTGACCAACGCGGCCGCTCCGGTCCGCTGATCTGCCCTCCCAGCACGCGAGTCTCCCTCTGCCGCCGAATAATGGGCCCCCGCCGGTCTCTGAGACGCCTGCTTTTCCCGAAAAACTCTTCTCATCAACTCTATGAGTTGTTCCACTCCCAGTTCAGTTCGTACCACTGGTGAACGTGTACGCCCTGGCGCTGGATTCGCCGTAGCCGGGATACCTGCGTCGTGTACATCGGACCAACGTGGTCGTTCGCCTACTACCCTTTCTTGTGATTGTAGGATTGGATTCGCGAGCTGGTTCACCCCCTGCTCTTGACCAATTGAACCGTCAGGGGCGTAAAAGACCCCATCGCCGACCGTTTCCAGCGGAAAATCTAGATTTAACCGCCTTGGTGAAAGTTCGCCGGCCGCTGACTAAGCTCTGCTTTTTCGAACGAACGAATGAACGTATGAAAAAAAATTAATGAACGAATTTGTGTTTGTATGGTTGTATGAAAAAAAAAGAATGAAAGATCGAATAAATGTGTGAATGAGAATGTGTGAATGCTTGAACGAATGAGAAAACGATTGAATGTTGTAATTATATTTTGTATGAATTCAAAAAAAAAATGAACCCTCACGTTGTCGCAACTTTTCCCCTCCCCTCATATGCAGAACAAATCGCGAAGCCGATCTGGTTCTTTCCCAACTCACTGGAAAAATCTTTATCGCGATAAAATTTGCAATTAGAAAAAAAATTGGGGAAAAATTAGCAACACAAAAATAAATCAAAAATCAGCAAAATAAAACTACGTTAAAATCTGTCATCAAAAGACTTAGAAAAATTTTAAATACAAAAAAAAACTCTACGTTATTTCTACAAAAAAAAATTAATCTACGTTATAAAGGTACTCTAAAAGGAAGGATAAGGAATTAAGGTACTTAACAAATTTCGACGAAATTTCCTATCATCAAACTCACCAATATTTTACAAGTATTTGTCCCAATTGTCTGACGACACGCCCGCCAAGACAGGGCATGCCCAGCACTCAAAAGGGTACTTGCAAAACAAAAGTGGAATGAATCAGGAAAATTAAGTTTTGTCACAACTTACATCCATCAATCCGGCATGCAGACAATGTTTCCCTTTCCTATGGAACCGAGTTGGCGCCTAAAGGTTGCCAAAACGGTTCGTCAATAGGATCGTTCCGCATTGACCACATACAAGATTTTCAGGATGATTTGCTGTTGAAGTTCGAAAAGCTTGAACACTTGGACTGTTGCCGTTCAGGTGAAAAAATGATGTCGCAGAACGACGAAATTAAGTCCTTTTGCCCACCAACTTTTTGCACGGAATTTTTTCAGAGCTCGCGCGTATTGAAGGGCTACGCTTTGTGCTCGAAGCGTATCTTAGGCTAGCCCCACGTTGGGCGCCATTTGTTGTGTTTAAGGCCTTGGAAGGACTATTTCGACTTGAAAAAGTCAAAATAGTCGAAAGGAAAAGGAAGGTTCGGGACAGAATGGGCCAATTCCTCCTACGTCTGAACTGGTGGCTGAGTCTTTGCTGGTGCGACGCTCTTGCTGGCGGCCGGGACTAGCTACGGCAGTGTGGGGGGGTACTTGCTCCGACTCAGACCATAAACCCTTGGCCTGTACAACAAAAATTGTCAGCGCCGACTTATCCAAGGGAATCGTAAAAATTGGGATTATTTTCCCAACAGGTCGTAAAAGACCAAGAAGCGGTTGGATTGGCGCGGCTTCGCGATTTGTCAGGGCGCTCTGGTGTTATTAGCGCCCTGTTCTGCCCACCCTACCTCAGCCACGACTGTCCTTCAAACATTTTTCGTCGTGGCCCCTTGTTGAGGTTCGGGGCGAAGGAGCTAAACGCTCGGGTTCATTTTATATGGCCTTCTTAGCCTTTCAACATCTTTATTGCGATAAAAATAAAAAAATCAACTTGAACCGAAGAAAGGAGAATGAGGAGGAAAAAAAACTCTGTAAAGCTAAAAAAATATAACAAGCAAAAACAAAATATATCGTAAAAGAAAGGATAATATAAATTCAACTCACCCCATTTATGTGACGATTTTTATTTTTTTTTCGAATTTCATTTGTATTATTTTAAATTTTTTTTATATTTTTTTTTTTTAATTCATGTTTTGTCTCGTCCTGTCATGTCTTGTCATAATTATTATATTTTAATTCATGTTGTTTTAATTTAGCCCACGATTATTAGTTTACGACATCAATTTAAATACTGAGACTATTCGTTCAATCTTTCTTTTGTTTAAAATTCATTTGGTATTCACTCTTTTTATTTTCTCGTTCAATTTTTTTCTTCTTTGTGTTTAAAATGGTAAAAAGGCAGACCCCTTTCTGCTGTTCACGTGACACGTCCAAAACACCACGGATCACGTAATTCTTCCCAATTAACCGATGCGAAAATGCGCGCGCAACGTTTGAATACGTTCGATTGAGGCAATTCGATGCGAAAACGTTCCGAAAACGATGCGAAAATGCGCGCGAAACGTTTGATTACGTTCGATTGAGGCAATTCGATGCGAAAACGTTCCGAAAACGATGCGAAATGCGCGCGAAACGTTTGATTACGTTCGATTGAGGCAATTCGATGCGAAAACGTTCCGAAAACGATGCGAAATGCGCGCGAAACGTTTGATTACGTTCGATTGAGGCAATTCGATGCGAAAACGATCCGAAAACGATGCGAAAATCGACCGCTAAAGTACGGTATGCCCTTGCAACATCGCGATGGTATAAAAAATGGCTTTTTGTTTTTCTTTCCCGAGCCGCGTTCCGCTATTTTCGGGTTTTCTCTCTGTACCAGCTTGACGCTGTATCCATGCAATACCCGGAACGATCGCCTTTTCGCACAAAACCGACTCGTCGGCGGGATCGACTTCTTCCCCACAACCACAACTCCTCTTCAGTTGCGCGAAACGTATATCGCCATTACACGACACTTGTTTGTATTTACATAGGGCAAAACATAGCAAACACATATGAAAACCGAACTCTAAATTGTCATCACTAAAGCGCTATGCACACATTGGCCGCGATCAGAATTCAAACCCGCACTCAAATCCATTCAGATTTAATCCAAATTAGGCAGCAATCAATTAAGCGCACGAGACAAAAAAACAAAACGCACGGCCGCGATCAGAATTCAAACCCCCACTGCCCAGAGCACAGACTTGTAGTCGCGTCTTAGTTGAAGCTCAAAACCCGTTTTTTCCTCTTCAAAAATTAAACACACAGCACGAACCAACGATACCTAGCGCAATCCCTTTTTTTTCCGTCTCGCTCTTCAACACCCAGCGGTTTTGCATTGCCAAACATGGTATTGAAATTTTTTAAAAAAATTCTTTTGTTTCGTTGGGTCGGTGCAGTTACAGCTGTGATCACAATTCATGGAGAAATTGAATTCTGATCACAGCTGTAATCGCCCAGCAGGAATCGTGCTGCGGCTTTTTTAGCGACACTCAACACGTTCAATCACCCAAACGTGGAGTTTCATTTTTTTCTTTCAAGAACAGGATTCCTAGTGAATCCACGGGAAGAGTGTCTAATCGCAAGTTAAAACGCACATTTAAAGTTCGCTGCAACACAATCACATACTGACATGTCGAGTCAGCTGATTCCAGCTGTGTCTCACTAAGTACCGCAATGCCTCTGGCGGGAATATTTGGAAAGCAGGCCTTTTTCAATTCATTCATCATTCACTCAAAACTGACTTGAAAAACTCATCCGAGCTTTTCACGCAGCCAGATAAAGACGCCGTGTCCATGTGAGTTGTGCCCAGTAAAAGAACATAGCAAGTGCTTGGGGTGAACCCGACAAGAACTTACGACTGTATGTTCTGATAACAAAAACTGTACTTGCAGTTTTCTTTCTGCTGTTTCTCTTTTTCTTCATTCCACACACCTGTTAGTCAGTCCATACACAGTCCATATTTTTACTTGACTTGTCTACTTGACACTATTAAACTTAAACTTTATTCACATCTATAAACTTTTATTCACATCTATAAGGTCACTTTTTGGTATAAACTTTATTCACATCTATAAACTTTATTCAAATCTATAAGGTCACTAATTGATACTGGTTTTTTTTTAAAAAAAAAAATATATACCGGCTGCGCCATTTGTCGTGGTCAGGTTCGATTTTAATGAAACACAAAATTTTTCCGAAAAAAGTATTTAATAATATCCAAATTGACAATTTAAGACCCGAAAGCTAACTGACTTTACGTCGCGGATAACAATCCCTCGCAGCCGATATCTGCCAACCTGCAGATATCGTTCGATCACACGCGCGAATATTGACTCAAGGTTTTGTCGAATTGATGACAATTTAGTTAATTGCATAGTGCCGATGGTGCGTTTCACCTTTGATCGGCAGTATGCAATCAACGGAAACCGTATTTGGTCAATCATAATGTCGTGTGGGCATTATGACGAGTTGATGACCTGTTGCTCATGCGATAGAGGAATGATGGGCTAAATGGGGCTTCGACAGTGATGTCAAACTGATAATAAAGAATAATGGTAGCTAAAAAAAAAAAAATTTTGCTAAACTAAGTATATTCTTAGCTACTGGTGAAAATTTTGGAAAGGGTCCTCATCACTGGTGAGGGGGCTCAGGACTGGGTACTTTACCCTATTTCCTGAAACAATTGTCATTATGATATCATTCAGAGTTCATTTTAAAAATTTTGTATCTCTTCGTGCTGTCTGCTCTGTAGTACAGTGCACGAAATTAATTTAAAGGCACTACGTTTTTTTATGGTTTTACGAAAATAGGAATGTTTATCTTGTCGAAATTGTAAATAATTAAAAAGTACATATGAGCCGTTGTATTTGAAAGTGGAATAAGTCCATTTTGAAAAAAATATTTTTTGTGACATTGTAACATTATTCTATACAACACGAAGCAACTTTCTGAGAATCTATAGATGCAATTGTTTCATCACACTTTTAACAAATACAAGAAAAATATTCCTGAAAAATGGCATAAATATTTTTAAACATGTTAAAACGTAAACCGTTAATCATGTCGATTTAAAAACGAAATGGACTTATTCCACTTTCAAAATCAACGGCTCATGTTATAAAAAAAAGGATATGAAAAGAAAAACATTTAATTATCACATTTTAGAAACGGTTTTTCTCAAATTTAATAAAATAAGATACGAAATAAACTTAAAGGCACTTTCATTACTATAAGAAAATTACAATATAATGCTTTTATTAATACTTTTTAGGTTCGCCCTTCGAGTGAATAAACTCGAACACTCTATTAGGCATTGAATCCACTACGTTTTTCAATTCTGTTAGCTCTATTTCGGACCACACTTCGCAAATTTTGGATTTTAACGCTTTAACGGTTTGGAATTGTGTTCCATTCTTATAAACCCTATGAACTAGAATGCCCCACAAATTCTTAATAGGATTGAGATCTGGGCTTCTCGCTGGCTAATCCAAAACGGGTATATCTACTGCCTGGAACCAATCTTTTACAACGTGAGCGGTATGCACGGCAGCGTTATCCTGCTGGAAAATGAAGTTTTCCCTGCTATTTGCTCCCCATAACCGTCCAGAGCCCATTCTAACATCTCACGATAATGAGCAGCACTCATTTTTGTTGAAACCCATGCAATGTGCGATTATCCGCTGTACCCAAATGCCGCCTATACCCCACTTTGTGGGGCATTCTAGTTCATATGGTTTATAAGAATGGAACACAATTCCAAACCGTTAATGCGTTAAAATCCAAAATTTGCGAAGTGTGGTCCGAAATAGAGCTAACAGAATTGAAAAACCTAGTGGATTCAATGCCTAATAGGGTGTTCGAGGTTATTCACTCGAAAGGCGGACCTAAAAAGTATTAATAAAAGCATTATATTGTAATTTTCTTATAGTGATGAAAGTGCCTTTAAGTTTATTTCGTATCTTATTTTATTAGTTTTGAGAAAAACCGTTTCTAAAATGTGATAATTAAATGTTTTTCTTGTCATATCTTATTTTTTATAATATGTACTTTTTAATTATTAACAATTTTGACAAGATAAACATTCCTATTTTCGTAAAACCATAAAAAACGTAGTGCCTTTAAGTTAATTTCGTGCACTGTATAAAGTGAATATCAACCAACTGGCACCACAAATTTTACTTGCTATTCTACGTCACTGCACGGTAAGAAAAATTGAACACACAACATATGTTAATCATACCTTTATACTTTTGTGTCAGGTATGTCGTGTAATGTATTAACTACAGTAAGCATTAATTTATCTTGTCCTTAGCTACATATTTTTATGTAGCTGTGAACAATATGTTATTATATATGAAACCCGTCCAAAACACTCTTAATGTGTCTTATCAATAATGCTCAGAAAAAGAAATTCATTGGCAACCACTACAGCGAAAGTTCACTCAATTATCGTAAAGCTTTACAGTGAAAAGAGCCAATAAAAATTTTGCTTGTTAGATTGTACCTTTAGTTTGTATGATATAAGTCCACTGTCTGTGACTTCAAAATTGGAAATAAGTTGTATTATAGTTTCAAAGTTAGTCGACATAGAATCGCGGTTTCAAACAGATTCACGGTACATTTTCCGTCGGAAAGACCTTTGGCACAAAACAATTTAACATTCAAGTTTCACGTTGACGAAAAATTATTTTACTGCAAGGCAAAGTCCAACATCTTTCTTCGATAGATTATTAAAAAATGTTATCGTAAGATACGTTCATCTGTGTCTAACAGTTTGCATAGTGAAATGAAAGAAGTTATCTGAAGATATTTAACTTATGTAACCTTAATGTGTTAACAATTTTATTTATTCACAAATAAGTTATTCAATAGTAATTATGAAAATGCCTTCCGGTGCACAATCTATGAATCCCTATAGTGAGTGTTTAGGTTCAAAAGAAGAACCTGCGGTGTCGTCACCGGGTCAACTTACTAGCTATCTGGATAGTAAACTTTGCCAGCGGCAATATCGTGATATGTTCATGTGTAAGCGAATACAATGTCTTAATGTCTTATTTAAATGCAAAGAAATTTATGGCGAAAGTGCCTAAACAGAAATTATACGTTTACGTTGTCAGTATTTTTTACATTACATTTCTTATTTCAGTTTGTTTGGATTGTTTATATAATGTAATATCAAAATAATATGACATAGCGAAATATTTAAATGTTTTTCATGATTTCAGCAATGCCTTGGTTTGGAATGGACATAGGGGGTACTCTTACAAAACTTGTATACTTTGAACCGAAGGATATAACAACCGATGAACTTGATCAAGAGGCAACAATATTAAGAAACATTAGACGGTATTTAACTAAAAATTCGGCATACGGGAAAACAGGCCACCGTGATACACACTTACAGGTGAGTCGCTTGAAAACGTAATAATATATTCATTCTATATTAAAAACTACAATAACTCATGTTAAAACTGTAATGAAATATAAAATAAATACAACTGAATCGATTGTTCATGTAATCAATAACGTGAACAATACGTTAAAAAAATTATTTTCGGTTGTGATTAATTGCATTTTTTTTAAGAAGCTACCTTTTTGAGCTAAAATTAAGATTACACTTATAATAATAAATGTATTATTAATGTACCATTCAAATTGCGTTGTGCTATTATAGTAGTTATTATATCTGTTTTTAATGAAATCAGCCGCTACAATACTGAATCCTCGATTTAGTAACTAAGCATTGAAAAGTATCGTGGCTTTGCTTTGATCTTGAAATAATTTCTATATTGTAATAAAATACAATTTAATGTAACTACACTTTTATTTAACTTAATGCTAATGAGTTTTTATAACAACATTGGCCGCTATTCACAGTCGTCATAAAGTTGGCTTTGAGTTAAAGCTGACTTTAGTGTCGTATTATTAATATGACACTAAAGTCAGCTTTAACTTAAAGCCAACTTTATGACGACTGTGAATAGCGGCCATTGTTTTTACGTGATACGGAAAATTAATAAATATGTACTTATTTATTGTTGACACCATAACCATATAGCGTGTTTTTGGATTTGTACTCGTGGCTTTCCTTCAGGAATACTACTAGCTAATAAATTTATTTGTTATGATTATCGAGTACAGACATACATACAGGGTGTGCCAAAACGAATTATCCTATTGGAAGATGTTATAACTTTTGCAAATGTCGGCAACTGGCAGTTTTGTTTTCGTATTTGTGAAGTAAAACGATGCTGAATACACGTCGACAAGCCATGGAACGCTAGTAGGCTGGGTGGCTTAGTGGCTAAAGCACTTGCCTTCGGTGTACCTGGCACCATGTTCGAACCTGCTTGGCAACACGTAATTGGGTTTTTGTGCCATTGATTATTATATTAAACCATGGAACGCTACACTCCTCAAGATCGCGGAATACTTGTAACTATTTATCAATCAATCTGAACTGCGTGGTGCGCCATCTTTATTTGCCGTAAGTTCTTAATGCTAACAGGTTTTCTATCTTAATCCTAAAGCTAAAATTAGTCTATATCTAAGCTGCTACCGTTCTTAATGGCCTTAATGGGCACTCTAAGATATAAATTTCATCGGGGGGATGTTTTTTGGGGGGATCAGAGTCTCTTTATTTAATTACATTCTTAATGTATACTTATATTATATTTTTATGTATACTTATAATTGTCTTGTTGATTAAGCCACCAGTATCTCGTAGCCTCACGCTCAGGTCTGTCAATGTCAACATAGTTCGCGGTGGAGTAACGCCATAAGGGCAGGGGGTCGCTGGTTTCGAGATTGAGGTCGATTCTATTTTTTTATCGGTTGCGCGCCTATATGCGTGATAAATGATTGGTACGTAGTCGGAATCTAAGATGTAGCCGTTTTCGTCAAGGTAGACGAAGGCTTCAGGTGGAATAAAACCTGTTGACATTGTTTTTTCTATATATTGTGGGTTTGGGAAGAAGCGTTGGTGGATCCAGGGGTTAAGGTCTTGATCTAAGGTGGTTCTAGCTAAATGGTTCCTAATTAATTTTATGATTGTCGTATCAACCCGAGAGATTTCTGCCGTTTCATATACATATTTTCTCGTTTGATATGTAATGCAGAAAATCTGTCTCTGCCTTTCTATAGAGGTCGCCGTATGTATAGCGTTTACTGTGACTGGTGAGCAATACAGAACCATGATCAAATAGTTTTTATTGCCGCAAATTGATGAATTGGGACTGGGGCACATGTGGCTCCAACATTATGGTGAAACGGTACACATAGCTAACGCGACAATAAACATTTTGAAGGATGCGTTTCCGGGTCGCCTGATGTCTCGTGTTCTCTATAATTTCACTGGAACCGTCAAGATTGTCCAGAATGGAACTCATCTTAAATTTTGACATATCCAGAGAAACTTCTGACCCAACATTTGATATTTTCTATTAATGACTCAATATATATGTACTCGTAT
This sequence comes from Beris chalybata, assembly GCA_949128065.1. Classification (NCBI taxonomy): domain Eukaryota; kingdom Metazoa; phylum Arthropoda; class Insecta; order Diptera; family Stratiomyidae; genus Beris; species Beris chalybata. Next base: position 84,542,619 of record OX421895.1, on the reverse strand, counting down.
ATGACTTCTTTGCGCTGAAGCACGTTTGATAACAGTATGACCTGAGTGCGATTCGATCAATTTCATTTAGATTTTTTTTTATTAAATAATTTGATTCCGATAATAGCAGTAATAGCTTTTATTGAGTGCCTCCACGAGTTTGTTAGTGTTGGTTGCTATTAAGCCCTTCATCGTTACCTTAAATATTTGGATAGCAACGATCAAATTAAAATTTATCTAATATTGTTAAATGGAGTGCAAGAGAGCAAAGTAAAATAGATGCAATGAGATTTTAGTTAAACATGATGTAAATTCTAAAACAAATTAGTATACTATTTCTTGAAAACATTGATTCTGCGATGTCGTGGGTTCAATACCCTCAACGTATAAATTATTTATAAGAATTTTTTAGTTGCTATCGGCTTCGAAATATTAATATTATATAAATAGTGAAGAGTGCGGAATGTTTAATAGGGTCACTTCTCACGGATTTAAAACTGTTTTGTTTACATTCTTTCACAAAATCATCATCAGAACTACCACACAGTAGTTGATTTGTTATAGGCAACATTGCTGTTCTGGTAGATCATATCACTGCCAATCATCACTAAAACAAAACAGCGTGTGCAGCACCGTGCACATGACAGAAGAACAACTTTTGAAAAATAAAGAAAAAGAATAAGAGAGATTTAATGTGAGAGACAGAGAGAGAGAATTTCAAAATGAATGCAATAATACAAAATTTGCATTTTCTGAGTTTTTCAATGTGTTGTAGGAGTGGGTAGAGGGTAAAGAGGAGGGTGGGGGATAGAGAAAGTAAATGAGGGGGAACAATATGTAAGGTGAGGGGTAGAATGATAAGGATACACAGAGAGGGGGTATACAGTGGGGGGGGATGAAGGGTTGAAGTTAGGAGAAAGGGGTTTAAGAAAAAAAGTAAGGGGTGAGAGAGGGGTGAGGGAAATCAGCCCCTTACTTTTCTTCTACACCCCATTCTCCAAAATTCAACCCTTCACCTCCCCACTGTATACCCCTTGTAGCGGCACCACTGTTTGGTGCACCACACGGGTTAGCCGCGACGGTGAAAGTCGCGACGGACTTCGGCAAGAAGGTCGCCAGCGTCCGGGGGCGAGCGGTACCAACGGACCTGATAACGCCTGCGTCCGGGGGCAAGTGGCGACCACGGCAACTGCGTTGGCTCTGAGAAGAGCCGTGGTTTTTTACTCTTGGTATAAGATGTAATAACCCCAGTTCTGAGAAGAACTGAAGCTACATTACAATTTAAACAGCTTAAATAATTTACTCTTTAATTATCGTTCAGTTCTGATAAGAACTGAAACGATTCGTCTGTTGCTGTGGTCCAAATAAAACGCCCGCTCGCTTCTAGTTATAATTCAACTCTAATAATTTATTCTATCCTAACTAGCCTATTTATAGTTACAAAAATTACATTTGGTTTGGTCCCACTCAAAATTTGTTTCAAATATTTCAGCGATGAACAAAAGGTGACCTAACGGTACATGGTTGATGCTAAGTGCATCTCGACAAAATTATGCTCATAAGGTGACCTAACGGTCGATTTTTATTTTTGCGATGCTAAGTGCATCTTACAATTTTATTGCTTTCGATGTTGTGGGTAATTTAGCTGGACACAGTGAAGTCCGTCTAAATAGCCCACATCACCCCCCTTCCAGACGAAGGCGTAATGAGTTTTTATGACTTTGAAAAAAAAATTACTTTACTTTAAACTTAACCTTCTTTTTACTTTCGGAATTCGATTCTAAGACAAACGCTGGTTTTAAACGGTCGATGCTTACGGACGAATTTTTCTCGTTTATATTTATTACGTAATGTTTTCGAAATCCGTATGGACCTGCGTATGGCGGTTGCAAACCTGGTTTAATTCCCTCGACTCGAACAAAAACTTGCTCACAATTCTCTAAATCCTTTGGGATGTAGACTGGGGTGTTGGTATTTTTCGCGTTTGTTGGTTTTAACTTCGACATGTTGTTGCGCAGTTGGGTGATAAAGGTTGCAGGCTCAAAATCGCCTGAAGAGTTGTCAATAAAATATTCGGCTGGGAGTTTAAGTGTTTGACCGAAAACCAATTCTGCCGGCGAACAGTTCAAATCCCATTTGAAAGCTGCTCGTAGTCCTAGAAGGGTTATCGGGAGTTCTTCCGTTCAATTTGTTTGGTTCTCGCGACATTTCAAAGCGGTTTTTAATTAGCGGTGAAAACGTTCGACCATTCCATTTGCTTGCAGGTGGTAAGCCGTCGTGTGAATTCTATGACTTCCTAGGCATGTGCTTAATTCGAAAAATAATTTTGACTCGAATTGTGTGCCTTGGTCAGTTGTGATTCTGGAGGGAACGCCGAAACGAGAGATATATTCCCGGAAAAAGTTTTTTGCGACAGTATTCGCTGTAATATCTCGAAATGGGTATGCCTCTGGCTAACGAGTGAAACGGTCAACTATGGTTAAGAGGTAACTAAAACCGTTCGAAGGCTTCAAGGGACCGACTAGGCCCATATGAATGTGCTCGAAACGACTGTTTGGTAGCGTAAACTTGCCAAGAGGCGCCCTGGTGTGCCGTGTCACTTTGGAGCGTTGACAACTTATGCAGTTTTTCGCCCAGTGGTAGATATCTGTATTCATTTTGGGCCAGAAATATCGCTCACTTATCAACTTTCTTGAGCCACGGATTCCGGGGTGAGTCATGTCATGTAGTGACTTAAAAACTGCTGCACGGAGTTTTCTAGGTACAAAAGGGCGTATTTGAGCGGTCCAAACTTCACACCACACTGAAAAGTTAATTAAAGGAAACACTCGTTTTTCGAGTTTGAAATTAGAAGTTTTTGATTTGGGTGCTGACTGAAGTTCTTTCAATTCCTGATCGATTTCTTGGAATTTGATGAGTACTAAGCGAAATATTTTCTGCGCGAGACAGTAAGTCAGCCACTACGTTGTCGCGACCTTTGATATGCCGTATATCGCTTGTATGTTGGGCGATAAAATCCAAGTGTCGCATTTATCTAGGGCTTCGATCTGCTTTGGTATGTAATGCCGTTGTTAAAGGCTTGTGGTCCGTATATACGGTGAAATAACGTCCTTCCAAAAAATGCTAAAAATGTTTAATCGCTAGATAAATGGAGAGAAGTTCGCGATCGAAAGCGGAATACTTACATTCGGCGGTACTAAGCTTTTTTGAGGAAAAAACCCAAAGGCTCCCAGTGGTTGTCTTCGCTTAGTTGGTCTTAGAAAAGTCCTCAGAAGAATCCTCGGACCTGTGAGGGAAGACTCGATCTGGAGAATTAGATACAATAGAGAATTGTATGCCATCTTCGACAATCCAGAAGTATCGATCTTCATAAGATTTAAAAAGCTACATTGGGCTGGTCATGTGGAGCGGATGGATGACGGAAGAATCCCCAAACGCACACTAAAGGGAAAAGTCTATGGACAAAGACCAGTTGGAAAACCACGAAAGCGCTGGGAGGACTCTGTTGACGCAGACAGCAAATCACTTCTAAGATGTAGAAACTGGAGGACGCGGTCACTGAACCGAGAAGGCTGGAGGCGGCACATCGTGGAGGCCAAGGTCCGATTTGGACTGTAGCGCCATCGTAAGTAAGTAAGTAACAAGAAATGGCCTGGTCTTTTGCAAACTACAGTGAGCAGTCACCGTTTTGAACTTTTGTTTTATTTGATTTGTTTGTTGTTGTTTGATTTGTTGGTTTACCTACATCTGAAGACAGTAGAAACTAGATATTCTGTGTCGAAGACAACGCATTGGGATGGCTAGAATTATTCGCCTTAGAAAAAGCAAGCGCAGAGGCATGTGCACGCGTATTGATAGACAAAGTTTTCCTGCGTTTGCGCCAGTGTATTATCCGAAAGCCAATCCCGTCGAGCGCAAAAACCACGAGCTTAAAACAAGACTCTCTATTTTAGTAATCACTGAAACTGGCCAACTCAGCTCCCCGCAATTAGATTCGCTATGAATACGGCGATGAACGAAGTTACTGGACGTTCAGCTGTGTTTTTAACTTTTGGACGTGAGATGCGAGCTCCTCAAGAAGTTTTTAACGATCTCCGTGCTATAGTCAAAACAGAAAACTTTGTTCCAGAAATTACACCATATCTTATTCATCTTGCGGAAGTCCTGAAAGATGCGAACGAATCACAAGAGCAGAAGATGGAACGCGCCAAAGTATTAGTTGATCGAAACCGGCGACCAGATCCCACATACCAGTCCGGAGATTATGTGTGGGTAGCAACTCATCCAATCAGCAGTATCAAGAAGGGGTATTCTGCTAAGTTGTCCCCAAAGTGAGATGGACCATACATCGTTGTCAACAAGCATGGCTCCACCAGCTATTAGATGGCGTCTACTGACGCACCCACCGAAATACTTGGAGTGTACCATACGTCTGCACTCACACCATATAATGGACCAGTACAACCGATTCCACGTCTACGAAAGCGTGGACGTCCTAAGAAAGATGCAAGCAAGAAACTTCCTAGCTCCTCGTCGGGACGACCATGGACCTAGAGGGGGAGAATGTAACGACGTCACTGTCAAATAGAAAGAGACGCCGCCAATATGAGAAAAATCTTGCCTATACTGCCGCTGGTGAGGCGACACCAACACCTATAAAATTTCCCATAAAAAGCCGCGACTGGAAGTCGCCATCGTCAGAAGTTCAGATATTATTCAACACGGATGTCTATGTAATATTGGGTTTTTTTTGCCATTTTCTCAATAGTTTATTTTATTTTAATGATAAGTATACATTAAGAATTTATTTAAATAAATATACTCTGATCCCCCCAAAAAAACATCCCCCCGATGAAATTTATATCTTAAAGTGCCCATTGAGGCCATTAAGACCGGTAGCAGCTTACATATGGACTAAGATAGAAAACCCATTAGCATTAAGAACTTACGGCAAATAAAGCACTTTTTAAAACTAAAAAAACGGCGGATGTCTAGTGGCATGAGCGGAACTTTATACAGTGGATACCAATTGACTTTAATAAAAAAGAAAATTGATTTTTTAATTTTCTTTGATTTTTTTTTTGTTTTTATAACGAATTGTTATAAAAGTAAATTTTATTTATTTATAACCAAATTTCGGGAATATAATTATGCTATCGACATGTCCGAGAATGTACATGCAAAACTTGGGAGGGAACGGTTCACAGGTGTAGATTTCCATTTGTATGTTTGCATTTAATGCTTGTTTTTTTATATATGGTATATTAGATAACATAAATATAATACTAATTTTGTATATATAATTGACTTTTGTGTACATTTATCTTTTCTTCAAGCTTGATGGCATTGAAATACGAGGAAGACGAGGCTCGTTACATTTTATAAGATTTCCTACGTCAGAAATGGGAAATTTTCTATCTCTTGCCAAAGCAAAAGGAATGGCTCAACTAGTAACAACAGTTTGTGCCACAGGAGGAGGTGCATTTAAATTTGAAAATAATTTTAAGGAGGTATGTTAATATCAAATGTATTGTACCTATAATATACGATACGAAATTCAAGTCTTATTAATTTATAGGAAGTTAACATGAAACTGGCAAAATTTGATGAATTGGATACATTAATAAATGGAATTCTTTTCGCAGAAATACAAAATCCGGCGGAATGTTACTATTTTGAAAATGCCAGTGATATTACGTAATTATTCTTGATTATTAAATTAAATGAAATCGTTGTATAATAATATATTTTTATCATGAAAAATAGAAATAGTGAAAAGAAAACATTCGACTTTTCAAAGCCGTATCCTTTCATTTTGGTGAATGTTGGATCTGGGGTGTCCGTTTTGGCAGTTTATGGACCAGATAATTATAGGAGAATATCAGGTACTAGGTAAGTTGTATTTATATATCAAATTTATTTATAGTATTATTACGTTATCGTAGTGCTTAGTATTTGTATACTCTAGATGAAATCACAGAGTATTTTAAGTTTAGTCCAGTCCTAAATAAATGTTTGTAACGCACTCAACCGAATCCTTCCACTCCTTTAGGTACCTTCCATAAACGTATTTACGATTATTGACCGAATGCTAGGAAGGTGAAATTTTTCCAATATTTGCAAGAAAAATAAACAAGTCCTCCGTGTAGCCTACGGGGAGAGACGTTCAGAAATATGTCTATGTTACAAAATTGGGTACTTCCTCCAAACATTGGTATGGTATGTGGAGTGCAGATGCTGTCATTCTCTTTCGCATAGACGTTAGTGTTCGTCCGTTGAGCGTCCCAATTTTAGAGTACGATAGCTTGTGGAACCTAAATTAATTTTTTAGATATTATAATAATTGCTATGTTAAATTTCTTATGAATATCACCAAGTTCATCGAGGAAATATGCGTTGAAGTTCCGTCTTCGCGTTCCCGATAGGACGTGGAAGATTGACTTTTCCACTTTTGAGTCACCGCAGCTACGACAAAAATCATATGTCTTGGCACCCAGCCGCCATGCGTATCTACCGGTCAGGCAGTACCCTGTGACAAAGATATTAGAATATATAAGATGTCCCAACCATATTAAGAAAATTCAATAAAGGTCTGTGATTGGCGACCAGTCTCCAGTGGCTATTAGAGCTTTGTATGCTAAAATTTATAGTCCACTGTAATGCCCTAGACCATAGAGTAAGTACTAATAGAGAGACAATACGAACGATTCCCCTTTAACCTGATATTTTATATTTTCGTTCAAGGACTACTAGACCTCAAAATTTCTCGCCATACGTGTTTGAAGGCGAGTTTCTCACAAACCGATTGAGCTATTGAATTGACATTTTTCAAGTGGGTCGACAGGTTAGAATGATGACTTTTTGGAGGTTACTAATAAGATGGAGGAAAGGCGGAGGGATCATCAACAACCGCTAACAAACCGAAATTGAAGTTATATTGATATTTGATTGTGGATCCATTTGCAAAAAATTTTATAAAAAGAAATTGTTCAAGTCCGAAAAGTATATAACGCAAAGAATGGAGCCACAGATAAAGAAGGCTTTTTATTATATTTTGTTCTGCTATGACTAAAAACTTCAGAAAAGCTATTTCGTTCGTTCGACGGCATTATAACTCAGGAGCGAATGACGTGGACACTTTTTCACATTCAAATAACAGTTGTGAGGCTAAGTTCCCTAAGCGATATCATTAGACTCCTTCCAGTACTTCTCATTCCAGAGTACCTACTTATAACGCACTGATGAGATATCCAGACATATATATGATTTTCTTTTATTATTAAAATATCTGAAATAATACAATAATAAAAAAAGGTTCAGGAAGCGGTTCGAATAGGGCGCTAGAATACTTACGCCGCTGCCACAAATAACATATGACTTACATAATTGGGTCATATTCCGGGCAGCGGTCTAGGGTTGAAAAAGGAAAAAAAACTAGGAACTAGGTGATTATTAAACAAATCCGTGGAAGTGAAAAGATATTCGATATCTGATCAGGCCTGAGAGATATGGCAGAATTCATGAAAAATAATAAACACATTACAAAACTCATTACACATTACACCCAGTTAGGGGTCGAATTTCAAAAAATCTTGAAAACACTTTCTACGTATTTATATGGAAAATGCATAGAAAAAAATTAATTCAATATTGCGGAAGCCCTAGAAGATATGACGAAAATCGTGAAAATATATGAATTCTATTTTCACTGATCATTTGTTTTGCCCCCCTTCCGAACACCAATGGATAGTCGGTTTTTTTTAATCAAAATTACTTTTCTAGTTGATCTTCATTTACACACCGAGTTTCAACTTTCTAGCATAAGCGTCTCCAATTTAGTAGTTTTAAGATATTTAGGTATTACGTTTTTGATTACTGTCACCTTTAAAAAATGACATTTTAAGTATTTTAAAAAACCAATTCAAATTAAATTTATCCATCTTAATGTATTATGTGCTAAGCTCCAGGAATTTTAAGGAGTAGTTAGTTAAGAAAATGAACTTACGACTTTTTTGCTTAGTAAAAATATACCAAATAATTACAAGATACTTAAAAAAAACCAGGTTTCATAATTTTTTAGAACAAAAATAAAAATGTATTTCTCCGAAGTCTTGATAAACATAACAAAAAACAATCAATAAAAACAAATCATTCAATAAAAGAAAACTTAAAAATAACTATTTAATCAATCACTGTCGTCGTGAGATTGCTCTGCTGGTGTTTCTGGCAGAGATCTTCAAAACTCTAAGCGATTTGCTGGTAAAATGTCTGACAGTATTAGAAGCAAACCCGATTTTCGGTGGGACCGTTTTTGAAAGAGGCTTCAAAATACCAAATTTAACAGGTTTTGCTTGCGAAAAATTTAAATCAGTGAATATATCTTATGCGAAATCCTTTTTGAAACTTAAAAAACTATTATTCTTTTTGAATTTAACTTGAACCATGTTTTTCAAAGATATTCTTGGCACTTTTTGTTTTATTTTTAGTTGAGATGATAAGTCCGTGAATTCAAAGAAATTATCAATATTCATCTCGATTATCTCAACTTTGTCGGAATTACTAATTTGGACACAATGTTTAAAATCCGTCATAAACTTTTTTTAAATGAGTTTTCAACTTGATGGTGGAAGGCATCAGCAGTTCAAAATATTTTAAGTGGATTTCTTGCACATTATATTCTGCAGCGTTGACTATACATACATACAAAAAAGGTATATAAAGCCCAATTTTTATTTTGAGCTGCACAATTATCGAGCCTCTTTGACTTTAATTTCATATTTTTCTGTCTCAATTTTCCTGCATTTTTCGTTTTTGTAGAAATCACCGACATTTTCCTTTTTCTTGGCAATCCTTTTTTTGTTCAATTTTGAATTAGTGATGTCGTTGGTAATTCTGTTACGCATTCATGTGCTGGAGATGGTGTTGTTTGGCTTTGATGTGATGTCGTTGGTAATTCCGATACTTGGTATTCATATGATGTAGATGGTAACGTTTTTTATTTTCATCTGGTTAAAAGTCCGGATCAACTTCCTTCAACATGTCTTTCCTAAATTTTTTGTTGGCGTTTCCCGTTAATTTCCATTGCTGTTTTTGCTTAGACAGCTCAGCATTTTTTTTGCCAAAAGAACAAGTTTTTGCTCCCGATTCATAATATCTAGTTATATCATGTTATATTACAAAAATTGAACATTACTTACCAGCATTAACAATTAATAATTTCGCTTACTGACAATAAAACTAAAACTTATAAAACTACAAACAAACTAGACGGCGCACAGTGGGGCGTTTGCCCGATCTAGCTGGCCAAAATTCGGTTTTTTATGGTAAACATGCAACTAGCATTTTATGTCCTAATTGTCTTAACCAATTAGGGAGTTTTAAAAAGGTTTTTTTTTACCTGTATTTACTATAAAAGCCGTGGGCTTAGCTCAAAGTTGCCATTTGTAAAAGATAATTTCTAACGGAAAATCCTATGTGAAAAACTAACTGTGATCACATAACTTTTTCGTGAGTTTAAAGTAAAATTAAGGGGTAATATCTAGTCGGAAGCAAAAAATGAGACGGTTTTTTGTGAATTTTTTGTGAATTTTTTGTGTCCTTATTAAAAAATCGATTAATGCGAAATGTTGGGGCATCATTACACTTATCTTGAACTACAAAAAAAAATTTTTTATATTAATTTTTATGAAAAAATGGCGGCTGAGCAGTGCACGGAACGAAGGTCGATTTTTTGTACGCGTCTCGCGGCTAGCAGCACAAGTCTTTAACGATCACTCTTTCGCAGACTCAATTTCGAGGAAGTTTCGTATGATGCTAGATTACAACACCTTGGACTTTCTTTTCTGAAGGACAGAAGATCTTACTTTGATATTTTGTTCCTATACAAAGTTTTATTTATCTTTAATTGTACTCTCTATGTTGAACTTACATTCAGGGCAACTAATCACCGTTCCAGATCACAAGACACTTTTATCATTCCATTTGCATCTATAAATGCCTATTTTAATTCGCCGCTCCTCCGTTTACCTCGATCTCATCATGAAAATTGTCTTAGTTTTCAGGGCCACAGTTTGCGCACAATAAAAATTCACTTGAAATCCATATTTGATATTTAATACATTATTTCTAATTACTCACTTAGTTACATCTAATTTTTAATTTTTAATTTAATTTTAACTAGGTATTTATTTTTATTTTTTTTTTTATTATTCTTATTTTCATTTTATTTTTATTTCTTTTTTTATTTTTGGCGCATTGTTTTATTGGAGTTTATATTCTGTACATATTTTCGCTTTCCAAATAAATCAAAGGATTGATTTGTCATTATTGTCAATTTTTTCGCATTTTTATTTATTTATGTATTTCAGATTCATTTAAACGTCATTGATGTGCTCGAGTTGTGAGCGCAAATATTGGGAAATCCAAGCGATTCTAAAGTATTATTTTGCACATACTGAATTCAATGCAATACTCCGTGCGCAGGTTTCCGCCCCTGGTGGGCTGTTTTCTTAATTTCAAGTGTGATAGGCGATTCAATCTAACGTATGCCCTAGACACAGACTAGACTATTAAATATTATATAGACTAAATCAAAAGCTTTCTTTGGAACTTGGAGGGTGACAGACGCACGTTTATTTTAATCTATATTAAATCAAGAAAAAAGCTCAAAAAGTTTGACAATTCAATTGGCGCGAAAACATGCGAGTTCTGTTTCGCATGCCTTAAGTCTGACAAACGGTCCCTTCGAGCATCTTTCAGCTTCTGCTCGTCAGACATGGCCCACAAAACTCTTTTTTTACGCGTTTTATATGTTTGCAGAAATTTCTGTTTTATAAATTGTTCAATTTCATTCAACAAATTTCAAAAACATATGTTCCTGGGGAAAAACAGAAACTCTTCGATGCATCGCATTGCGTCAAGCTTTAAATAATATCGTCGTACAATTTAAGACAGACTTTCGAACTGTATTAAATTAGTGAGGTAATAGTCAAGTAATTGCGTATTAAGTCGGTTTAATAGCCAAATGGCAGATAATACGATATTAACGCTGCCGTGTGTCTAGGGCATTACAATTTTGACTTAGTGCCAGACATTCGCGGCTAATTGTACATTTTTCGTATTCGGTGACTATACTATTAGTGGCTCACTCAGAAACCTAGTTTTGATACACAAGTATTTTCTTTCCTTTGCATCAGACGCTTAGGACAAAATACCCAATTGTTGGCATGGCCAGCGCAAATAGAGGCTCCACCGTGGTGGAACCCCCAACCCCCCTAATTCCGCTACCAATTCGCCCAAGAATAAGCGACAATGCTCCTCTAAACCCTGCGCATCTTTTGCTTCTAATTAGTATTCGGTACAGTGCCCAGACTCTACCAATACCGCATAAACCATCAGCACCCACTCCCAAGTTTGTCGTGGTCCAATCCACCACGCCTATCAAATCTCTACAGCAATTCACCATAATTGTCGTGTGAAAAAAGGGATAGATCAGATCTCAACTCGGAATTCCAATGCTTACTTCCTCAGAGACGGAAGTCTTCTTTTGCTTGCCTAAAACGAAAATACCGCCGGAAATTTTTAAATCTACTAATATAAATGGTATCCCAATCAAATATAACCTCCATGGCAAACTTAACACCTGCAAAGGGCTTGTATATTCATCCTCAACGAGATTTCTCTTAGGAGGATATACTTCAAGGCAAAGACAATAGACTATAAGATATCTCAAGTCATTAAAAACGAACGAGAGAGCTTTCAGATCAGTTACACAATCAGCGGTTATTGAAAAAAGCTTTCTCCAACTGCCTATCTACCCTGTTCGCAAAAATCAACAAAACTGCCGAATGCAATTTGCTTGGAGTCGGTCAAAAAGGAAGTTTATGTGCGTTGCTGCATTTTTTCACACATTTTCATGTTGATTTGCTAGATTGCATTGGAATTGAATATTTTGCGAATTTAGAAAGTACTTATGAAACTTTTTTTTAAAATATTCCTTTAATTGAACAATCGAATTAAAAAAATGGCTATTCGACTGATATTGTCAATCAACTCGATAGTTTCACAAAAATAGATATGCTATTCAAATAGCCGCAATTTACGAGTAAGATTCCAAAAGATGGAGCCTTCGGAAGTTCCGCCCATCGGGCCACGTCAGCCTAAACTTCAAACTTTAATTGCGTTTTTCTCGAAACTCTATTTTTAAAATCAGTGGACACGATTTCTCGAAAAGCTATGAACCGACCTTGTTCAAATTTTGCACACTTCTTCAAAATAACATTGATTGATTGAACTTCCCGACTCTCCTACTCAAAGTATGCCGCAATCGCCGCGTCGTAACAGCAACGTAAACCCGCCGTATTCTAGCATTCAGCAGCAAGGTCAGCAGCCATCAGCACAAAGGCCGATCGCACAACAACGTCTTCGAAGCGTTTTCGAGGACGACGTGAATACATTCCGTGTAGAAAATACTCCCGCTCAGTTCTCATGTGCCACGAGTCTAAGCAATTTAAGCTTAGACGACGAACCGAAAATCACAACAGACAGTCTAGCCAAAGAGCTAATGGACGCGCAATCCGATCGTTCAGTTCCAACTGAAATCCAAAGCGGAACAGTTGCGCTCGAAAGTTGTGTTCTAACCGACGGCGAAGAAGAAGTCAATGACAATATATTGCTTGCGACTTGTGACAATCTTTATTACAACTTATTTTACGAGGCAATGCATGGTGAAAATTTTACCAATAAATGGGATTTTTGTTCACAGCTCAGCGAAAAATTCAAATTTAAAAAAATTTTTTTTTTCTTCGTTCAAGTACAAGCTTTATGCATATACTAAGGGAAAATTTTTGGTTTTTTAATTTTGAATGAACCAGTCATGAGTTATCCTGTCCACGCCGAGAGCACTTTTTTTTGAGAGGTCATGGGAAATGAGGTCTCAACCATCGCGAGGTGAATTTCCAAAATTTTTAATCAAAAATTTTACGAAACATGTATCTTTGATGTACTAAATTTCTTAAATAAAATATTTCATTACATATATTAAAAAAAAATTAGTTAAAATACCATATTTTTAGGCCTTTGGAACCCACCTAACCCCTTAAGAAAAAATATAAATTTTCATTTCGGATTTTAGTCTATTGGCAAACTTTAACCCATATTTTAGGGGTGTCAATCATTGTAGCTTTTACCCTAGTCTCAGAAAAAGTGCGTAAGTTCTGGTTTGTTGAGGGTCGTTTGACATCCCTATATCATTTCATTCAAGGTCATGAAACGCTCCGGTTCGGTTTGGTATGCACAAAAAATTTAGCATATTTAGATACAAAAAACCACCGTAATAGTGTAGGTTTTGCCAACGTACGCAATTTCTGGTTTGTTGATGGCCGTTTGAAAACCCTATATCATTTGAGTCACAAATGCACAAAAACTGTAGTTCTGTACTATTTCGGTGACCATCAACAAACTGGAAATTGAGTACGTTGGTAAAACCTACACTATTCCGGTGATTTCTTGTTTGTTAATTAATGTATTACAGTTTTCGTTTTTCAAACGATCATCAACAAACCGGAACTTACGCACTTTTTTTGAGTCTATTCGATTACGATGTGTAAGCACATTTATGTACCAACAAAACCTAATCAAAGACAGTCACACCACACTTGATGTCGTCTGTGACTCTGTTCTAAGGTCGCGTGCAGTTCAATTTCGTTCGCAAAGCCTATGCTTTTTCGATCACTTTTTCTACTCAAATGGTATAGGGTTTTGAAAGCTTTTTAAGCAAACAAAACCTAATCGAAGACAGTCCTGCTCATGACTGATGGTATAGTGTTTGTAAATACGAGTTATGTATTCGTCAGCATCTTCCCCAGACAGGTACTCTAGTTTCTTACAAGATGTAACCAAACACCTGAAAGAAACACCGTCAGCCATCCCAACGGATGTCTTAAAAAATTATAAATTATAAATCTAATAAGAAATGTAATCGTCGGCAAATTTTTTAAACAAAATTTACCCACGAGTAAAATGTAATCACCGACAGATTTTGTAAACAAAATCTAGCCACAAATAATAATGTATTGTCAGCATTTTACGAAATGTAAAATGCGAAACTAATTATCATCAGTTGATCTAGAACCAGAAAAGCGTCCAGTTGGACAGTAGTACAATCGTGTAAAGTGTTAACTTTTCAAGAATAACATATTCATTTATTCATCAAGAAACAGTGCTTTTTGTTAATCTACTAACACTAATCCAGCCGGCTACATAAATGGCGCAGTCGGTTAAGCCAAAACAAAAATAATTGTGTGATAGTGAAAAGTTCAAAAGTTCGGTGAAATAAAATTGCCGGTGAAACGGTTACGTCGAACAAGAACCCTACATACAAGTTACTAGTGGAAAAAGTGTCGGTTAAGTCGAAAAGAACAACCGAAGTAAAAAGTGATAAATCGTATTACTAGAAATCATAAGTAATTGTAATAACGAAAAAAAACCCGGGAACACGAAATTAAACGGTGGATGCCTGGCAGAAAAAGTAGGCAGCACCAGGAGAAAGCATTAAAACAGCTTCATTACCTCAACAACTTCACGGGAACGGGAGAAGTTACAATTAATGCGTTCATCCGAAGCATTGAATATTACCTGAACGGGATAACAGACGAAGAACTGAGGAAGGAAGCTACTAAGGCAGTATACTACGAGAAGGTGCAAGGAGAGACAAAGAACACGATTATAAACATCCAGGAGACGGACAACTGGGAAATTATCAAGGAAGCACTAAAGCTGAGATACAGACCAGATACAGAACTAACGGAGATCTACAGAAAAATCACCAATCTGAAAGTAAACACAGTAAGTGAACTTGCAACTGAAATTCAAAAAATTAAATGTAAATAAGATGAATTAATCATCTATTATGAAAGTGATAAATTTATTGACCTTAGTAACATAGATTCCATATTAGTTAACACTGCTAAAGAAATGACTCAAGGAGTACTATAAGATAAAATATACGAAGAATGTGAAATAAAAGATATTTTAGCTATAATGAGAAATAGAACATTCGAGGATTCCTGTATAAGAGAGGAATTTAAGAAGAATGGTTTTACAGGAGGAAATAATTATCCGAACCAAAAAATGAAGAGAGAAAATTACACCAACCGTTTTAATAACCCCCCGATCTGAAAATCAGGAACTAGGTCAAATAAAAAACATATTGACAACCAAAATAATAATACGGCTGGACAGTCTAAGCGTGATGAAAATCAAGGGTATAATTTAGGACAGTATCGTTATTCAAGGCAATTACAAAATTCAGGACAATACCGAAATACAAATCAATTCCGCCAGAATTCTGGCCAAATTCGTCAAAATTCTGGGCAGTTTCGTCAAAATTCTGGACAGTTTTCAAGGTTCAGGACAATTTCGTAAAATACCAAATCAGGACAGGTATCAACCTGCAGAAGCAATGGATATAGGGAATGTAAAAAATCAGGGAAGCCAGGATCAGGAGAAAGATATCGATGATCAATCAATCCAAGATCATGAAGAACAAAATGTAGAGGAGGAAAGTCAAAATGATCCCAACATAGAAATCAATGTAAACGGATTACAAAACGTTTTTCTTTACAACTAGTCTCGGATGAATCACCCCTAATTAAAATAACCTTAAATAAAATAGGATATGTAGCACTTATAGATACAGGCTCTTCATTTAGTATCATAGATGATCGAATTAATAATTTCAAGAGAGTGGAGATAAAACCATTATATTTTAGCACTATTACAGGAAAAGATAAAATTCAATATGAGGTACATACACCAGCCCCAGAAGAAATTAAGCCATGCAAAGGAGCTTTAGTCAGATGGAAAGTAAGACCTCTACAAAACAGAAAGTATCAATTCAATATAGGAATAGATATACTCAATAGATTAGACACTCTTATAACTTTAGAGGAAAGGACTATAACACTAAATAATCAAAAAATAAATTTTTTAAACAACCCATACCCAGTTGACGAAATTTGTGTATTAGAAAAAATAGGAAGTGAACACATAGAAAGGTTTTAACTAAGCCACTTAAATACAGAAGAAAAGGAAGAAATCGAAAAAATCGTAAACAAATTCGAAAATATATTTTTTAAAGAAGGAAACAAGTTAACCAGTACTTCCAAAGTAAAACATGAAATTAAAACAACGACAGATAATCAAATAAATTCAAAATTGTATAGATACTCACCAAAACATGAAGAAGAGGTAAGAAAGCAGGTATCGAAAATGGAACAGCAAGGAATAATTTGGAAAAGCCATTCAAAATATTCTAGCCCATTGATAGTCATACCGAAAAAAATTGATAATTCGGGAGAAAAGAAATATCGTTTAGTAGTAGATTATCGGAGATTGAATAACGTAACAGTTGTTGATAAATTTCCACTACCAAATATTAACTCAATACTGGACAAGTTAGGAAGGTCTCAATATTTTTCAACTATAGACTTAGCCAAAGACTATCACCAAATCCTAATCATGGAAGAGGATAGAAAAAAAACAGCTTTTGTTACACCACACGGTCTATACGAATTCATAAGAATGCCATTTGGTCTGAAAAATGCCCCAGCGACATTCCAAAGGCTCATGAATTACGTCCTCAGAGATTTTATTAACAAAACTTGTGTAGTATATCTTGACGATATTTTAATATTCAGTACGTCAATTCAAGAACATATCCAAGCGATAACGAATATTTTCAAAGTTCTTGAGAAAAATAAATTAAAAATACAAGTAGATAAATGCAACTTCATGCAAAAAGAAACATCCTTTCTAGGGCATATAATTACTAAAGACGAGTTGAAACCAAACCCCGAAAAAATCAGCGCAATAGATAAACTGCAACTACCTAAAACAGAAAAACAAATTAAAGGTTTCTTAGGACTAACCGGGTACTACCGCAAATTTATTCGAGATTATGCCAAGGTAGCCCAACCTATGTCAAAATACCTACAAAAAGACGCAAAAATAAATATTAACGATCCTAATTATATAGATGCTTTCGAAAAATTAAAAACCCTTATCGGCTCTCATCCAATACTAAGATTCCCGGATTTCAAGAAATCTTTTGATTTAACTACAGATGCATCGAATTATGCAGTAGGCGCCGTCTTGTTGCAAGAGGGCCACCCTATATGCTTCGCATCACGAACTCTAAATTCTCATGAAAGAAATTATTCAGCCACAGATAAAGAATTTCAAGCTATTATGTGGTCTGTGAACTATTTCAGACCATATCTTTATGGCAACAAATTCAAAATTTTTACGGATCATCAACCCATCAAATATCTTCATGCGAAATACAGAGGAAAAGATTTTTCCCCTCGACATCAAAGATGGCTCTTAAAATTGGGCGAATACCAATTTGAAATCGAGTATATTAAAGGGAAACAAAATAAAGTAGCAGATTTTCTAAGCAGAATTGAAAATCCAGAAGAAATAGGGACGGATGAAAATGAAGTAGATAGTCTCCGAAATTCGTACCAATCACCAAAATCTAACATCGTTTGTAACATGGAAGATGAAGATAATGCTACACTAGCAACAAACCATTCAGCAGAAGAAGAATTGCAGGATCATATACCTATTAAAGAAGAGATAGTAAATAAATACAGAACCCAGATAATTCTGAGCAACAATAAAACAACAGAGTTTGAAGTCATTCATTAAAAAAAAAATAGATATATATAGCAGAGTACGATTTAGATAACCTACATGACATCTTAAGGAGATATATAACAAAAGAGATAACAGGTATATATTCAGAAATTTTGGATAGTAAATACAATGTAGTACAGGAAAAATTAAGGGAAATGTTTTCTAACGATAATCAAATTAAATTTATAAGATGTTCTCTTAGAGCACAAGACATAAAAACCGAAACAGAAGCAGTAAAACAAATTGCATTATATCACGTGAGGGAGAGTATGCATTCGGGCATACAGGAAACATTTAACGCTATTAAATTTAAAATTTACTTTCCCAAATTATTAGAATTAATTCATGTGGTAATAAACCAATGTGAAATTTGTCAGCAAGTTAAGTATGATCGTAGACCCATTTGACCTAAATTCCAGCATTCCGAAACCACAACAGAAGTCAATCAAATTATTCATATAGACACCTATGTTATACTAAAACACAGTTTTTTAACAGTAGTAGATAAATTTTTCAAAGCGGATAAGCTTACTTTTTAACAGATAGAAATCACGTTACGATTATAGAACACTTAGAGGAGCATTTCACTAAAATAGGAAAGCCCAATAAAATTATAGCCGATAATGAATTCAAAACGGTTCAAATTAAAGAGTTTTTAGAGGCAGAAAATGTAATACTACATCTGACAAAACCAAACAGCCATACGGGAAATGCAGATGTGGAAAGATTTCATAACTCCATTGCTGAAAAATTTAGAATCCTAGCAGTTAATAAAACTAAAGTCACACCAAAAAGGCTTATTCAACAGGCCATTAGAAATTACAACGAACGATGCCACTCAACGATTAAATTTACTCCAAGGGAAGTACAAAACCATAGCGTAGATTTTGAGAAGGTTAGAAGAAATTTAAATGAAATCAAAGAAAAAAGACTACAAAAGTTTAATGAAGGTAGGGAAGATTATAACGAATCAAGGACAACAGGATTTATCAAGAATTACAAAGCAGTTAGGAACAAACAGGAACCCAAGTATAGAAAAGATAAATTAAAAAATATACATACGACGAACATTAAAAGAAACCCAAAATTTGCAGATAATGAGGACAACCCCAACTAAAGGAATACTGTACGTACATAAATTGGCAGAACAGACCGGATTTGCAGACCTACAACTCAACAAAGTAGAAAAAGTGACCAAAACTAATATTATTATCCATGTAATTAACACCAACGAAATCTTGAAGTTAATAAATGACTTTTCGACTAACATAGCTAAATTAGAAGGAGAACACAAGGACTTACTGATGACTGAACTAAGACAATTAACAAACTAAATTAAAAGAGAGTAGAAAGAGGCGTGGTTTAATTAATATTGTAGGTAATACACAAAAATGGCTATTTGGAACTATGGACGAACAAGACAGACTAGACATAGAGACACACTTCAAGACGACAGACGAAAATAATCATAATCTTTTAACAGCGATGAATCAACAAGTCATTATAAACAATAATTTCAATGAAACTTTTCAACAACTCAAAAACGTTGTTAGTAGAGATCGTAAATTAATTTTTGAAAGAATAAATAATTTACCAAGTAATATAATGAATCAAAACATTTATTATGATCAACTTTTCAAAATTCAAATACTAAAAAATAAAACCAAACACATTCAGGACAACATTATAGCAACTAGATATGGAATTTTACACCCAAATTTACTTACAGATGAAGAAATTCAGAAATATAACATAGATATAAATAAAATACAATACATTAAGTCAGGATTCACAAAGTTTGAAGACAATAAAGTAATATTCGCCATTAAAATACCAAGAGAATTTAAAAAATTTCAACTCAGAATGATTTTACCAACACCCAATGAAAAACAAAAAGAAATTGTATTTAATCATAACGAAATTGTATATCGCTTCGAAGAATTGAAACCTTTGAACAATGTTTACTTATGGTTAGTAAACATAATAAAATAATAGTACAGAAATTATAGAGATAGATGAAGAAACGATTGTAATAAAAAACGCCAATAATGTAAACATTAGTCAAAACTGTGACGATCGAAAACTGATTTTAAACAAAAACATTTTACTTCAATTTAATAATTGCGAAATAAAAATATTAGATCACTACTTTTCAAATATAAAAGAAATAATTCAAGAACGTTTTTCGTACCCCACATACAAAAATTTTGAAAACTATACTGATATACTTACCATAGAGGACATTATCTTAGGAAATGTAAATAATGTTCATAAAATAGAAGAATTAAAATTTCATAAAAACGTATCAAATGGGATTAACTTTACCTTAATTTTTGTATTAGCAATTTTAATTTTTGGAATCATTACTTACCTAATCCAACAAAAACAATTAAAAATAGAAATTGATAACAGGATCCAGGAGAATCCTAAATTAAAGGGGGGAGAAGTTATGTATTCGTCAGCATCTTCCCCAGACAGGTACTCTAGTTTCTTACAAGATGTAACCAAACACCTGAAAGAAACACCGTCAGCCATCCCAACGGATGTCTTAAAAAATTATAAATTATAAATCTAATAAGAAATGTAATCGTCGGCAAATTTTTTAAACAAAATTTACCCACGAGTAAAATGTAATCGTCGGCAGATTTTGTAAACAAAATCTAGCCACAAATAATAATGTATTGTCAGCATTTTACGAAATGTAAAATGCGAAACTAATTATTGTCAGTTGATCTAGAACCAGAAAAGCGTCCAGTTGGACAGTAGTACAATCGTGTAAAGTGTTAACTTTTCAAGAATAACATATTCATTTATTCATTAAAAAACAGTGTTTTTTATTAATCTACTAACACTAATCCCGTCCACCGGGAGACTCCGATATCAGTGGGCCTACCTGTAATGTCGTATTTCCACATGTGCATTGGCCGAGGCACATTAGCGCGTGGGAAGGGCACATTCGCGTCAGTGCGCGCATGAACCCGAGATGCGCGTACATTTGTCTCGCTGGCACAGTTTGGACGCGTTTCAAAAGGATGTGCTTACAGGACGAATGTGCCATTTCCACATTTCCACTCAAAAAAACTACCGAAGAGCAATAACAATTTCCCAGCGTTGTAAATTTCTCGACTTGAATTAAACTTATAATACTCATTCACTCCGGAGTACAAATACTATTATCCGAGTATGAAGGAGGATAACTGTGCAGACCAAGATAGGAGTTGATTTGCAATAGATCGATCATTTCTTCAGCAAAACCTCTTAAAACAGACTCTGGATTGGGATTCAAAAGGAAGGCGTAGAGTAGGTCGTCCAAGAAACATATGCAGATGAACAATCCAGAAGAAAATACGAGGAGTACATAAGTCCGGCGAGAAGTAATGGCTATCATAGTCGTCCATAACACGACTTTCGAAAGAGAACTGTTTCTGCCCTATGACCCATCGGGAGTCATACTGAAATTGAACATATGTGCATACCTATGATATACAAATTGGATAGAAAGTCATACTGCGAAATGTTGGTAAATTACAGTTCTTTGAACACCATAATTTTGAAACTATCGAGTTGAATAGGTGTGTTTTTTTCAACTGGATCACGATCAAGATCATTTATTTTACATTGAAAACAACAACAATTGAGGTGATCCAAAAACAATTAGATCATAGTTGGATCGCAAAGCTGCTTCTGAATTCAACAAAATTTTCGCATTTTCTCAGTTGTCGCCCTGCAACTCAACTGCAATTGACATTTGTCAAACGTCAATAAATATTTTCCGTATTTTTTAAACAATACAGGTAGGCCTCCTACAACGCGGTAGATACGTTCCAAGAAAATGCCGCGTTGTAGGAAATCGCGTTGTAGGAGATATGAAAATATAAGAACCGGAGTTCGGATCTAAAAGATGAATTTCTCTTTTTTTGTTTATTAATTTTTTTAATAAAAACAATCGTTGTGAAAGATTTCTTTTAAAAATGTTGACTCTCTCCGTAAAAGGATTCTCAACTACCTCGCTATATCTAAGCCTCTTGCAATACCTTTTAGGGTAAAATTTTTGTTGTGCCAAATAACCCTTCAAATATTATTTTCGCAAGCTTTGATGGATATTCATTGCTGTCAAGGAATTGATGACTGGTTTCATCAATTGAACACTGACTCATTTTTAAGTGCCTAAAGGTAACCGCTGTACTTAGCGTAACGTAATAATTCTGGGCTCGTTGGAAAGGACACAAATTCTTCTTTCTAATTGCTATAAACTGTGTCAATCAGTTTTATACTTTTTGGGAAAAAATTCATTTAAATGACACGCTATCTATATAGTATGGTTAATCAGGTCCTTCTTGGTGAAAACATGACTTTTTTGTATTTTTTTAAATTTTTTTATTATTTGACTTTTACTAAACTCCTGTAGTTCTCGAACGAACAAGTTCGGAAGGGCATTCCCATAAATGAAATAGTTAAACTAGTTCGTAGTTAGTTCAGCTTCTAGTTCGTTTCTATTCATGTATTGCCGTTTGCGATTTGTGGAATGTAGATTGGATATGGTTGTCAACTACACGCTCGTTGATTATTAGATTGGATATGGTTAAGATACAGTGCCGGAAAAAAGTTTGGAAACATAGTCTCTCAACCTACAATCATAGCTCTGAAATAGAATTTCTTGTACTTACACCTATGAAACTTTGTATAAAATTGCAGTAGAGTATCTCTTTTTGTTCTCTAAAGGGATATTTGATTATGGCAACTCTGAAAAATTAGGGACGACAGTTTCGAATATGTCTCGTAATACTTGCGGAAAAAAGTATGAAAACAAAACGGTTTTTGTTGCCAAAAAGTTAATTAGAAGCGTTTACTTTGAAATTGAATGTCATTAGTAGTTATTTGCTTTGCGACTGAATTTAATTTAACTACAATTAAAGTTTGCTATGAAAATATAATTAAAAATGCCGAAGTGTGAGTTGTACTCAGCGGATTTGAAGAAGAAAATCATTTCTATGAACAATAACGGAACAAAACCAAAAACAAATTTTCCAAAAAATTTGTGCAAAAACACAATTTTGAAAATTATTGAAACTTTCATCAGCGAGGACAGTCGAGTAAGGCATAGATAAACAACAACAACTATCGATCGCATAGTTCAAAGGATGTCTAAACGAAACCCAGAACAAACGGCCACTGAGATCAACGCCCAGTTAAAGAACAGAGGTATTTCAGATCGGACAAATAGAAATAGATTAAGGGGTTATACGCAGTCACAATGCTGAAAAAAGCTGTTTTTGAAGTATTTTTCCTGTAAAGCCATTTCAGTTTATTAGCGTAAAAATTTATATAAATATATATATATATATATATAAATATAATGGTAACTTTTAACTTTATTTCGGTATTTTTTTCTTCTTTAAAATAATGATTTTAAAAACTGCTATAGCTGATTGCCGAGAACTCCTTTTAAACATTTTTTTTTGCGGTGATCTCGATATCTCTAGTTAGGATCATCTAAAATAAAAAAACCAAAAAGATTTCGATAGTATAATGAATTATCTATAAATTGATCGAAGTACTACGCAAAATATAAATGTTTAACAAAATGGTGGCTTTTAAAACAGAAGTTTCGATTTTCGGGAGAAATTTCGGACTTAAACTAGTTATTAATATTATTAAACGAAAAATATTTATCAAAGAAAAAAAACCTTCGATTAATCAATAAAAAATACGGTTATAAAGATTGTGTAAAAATTTGAGACTAATCGGTTTTGCCGTTTCCGAGAAATTTGTATTACCGACTTGGAAAACATAGTTTTGAGAAAAACGCGTTCAAAGTTTCAAAAACTCTCGTCTTTACAAATGTGAGTGTAACTTCGTGAATATTTGTCGGATTGAGATGAAACTTTCTGTGAATATACTTATTTATATGTAAATTACGAAAATGAAAGAAATTTTTTTTTTGCAAATGGAGTACAGTTCTGTGGAGTGAGGAATGTAAGTTTCATCTATTTAGAAGCGATGGAAAACATTACGTTTGTAAATCACTGTCTTAATATTCAAATAAAACGCCAATTTGGTGCTCAAATTCAAAGTTTTTATTTTTGTCTCCTGCATGACATGAATCGACTTGCTCTTCACAATTCCCCAAACTTCCCTCATTTTCGTTCATCTGTCTTCTTCTTTTCGTCGGATAAAGGTTCCCACACACCAACGCGAAATATACGCTGAAGTGGCGGCGACGGAAAATTCGCAGAACGTCCAGTTGGCAACCGTCATTGCCGAAATGTTGAACGTAAACCTTGCGGACAGAAAGTCATCCTCCATCTATCGGAAAAAATCGTCATTTCTTCAACCAAGACGAAGGATAACTTTCTATATGTATTTCGTTGACTATGTGTCATTGGACACATTAGTCCCACGGATGGCCAATGAAACGACGGAGCATCTAGCATCTAGCACGTGCTAGCTCGTCGGACGGGGTGGGTTTGTCGTTTCTGTCCGTGGACCGATTGATTATGCTCGTGGGGCCGACGAATGGGTTTGAGGGGTCCCATTCTTACAATCGGCGGGCTGGAGAAGGAGGCTAGGTATAGGGGCCAGATGCACGAAGGGTGCGGAAAAGGTGAAGTAAGCTAGGTGTTGAGGGAAGGAACATCGGGGTGAGATCATCCGACGGACGATCAACCATGGTAACCAACCTGTGTAGTTATCAGTTTTGCAAGAAAACAACAAAAAAAAAGGAATAATCCGTCCAAGAACGGGTACCTTGTGGCCCAGTCGTGTCTACGTTCCGACTACTAAAGTGTTGTTGTGGCAGTACTTCAACGATAGTTGGCTTCGATGTGGAAGACACTCAGGATATTCCGATCAGAGTTCGGTTTTTGTGGACCTGGGTAAAACGAAAACATGCTCTGAATTCGACTGTTCTTATGATCTGTGACATTGGCCTGTGATTTGAGTGCGTTTCGAATTCACGACTTCTGGGTCAGAACCAAAAACATAAATATTTGTTCGATCTCAAAACTTTCGATTAGTATATTTTCTCGCTTGAGTCACTAAGATCCAATGTTTGATTTAAACTACCCTTTTGATGATTAGTGTAGTTTCGGATTTTTCGCCAAGATGCTTATATCTTAACCCTTAAATGCCCACATGTCTATTTTGGGCACGCACTCTTTGAACAGAAGGTTTGTCCAACGAAAATATTTCAGACTGCGTGCGAATATTTTTAGTACGTTCTACGATACAAGTGACACAGTTTGCACCGGTTGCCGCTGGAAGCCAACTACATTTGAAAGCTTGAAATTCAGTTGAGTCTGCGCCGCACGACGATACGCATTTTTTGTGAATTTGCGATTTTCAAACATACATACATATTTGTGGTAAATCGGTCGAATCCGACGCTGAAAGAATTATTTCTGTGTTTATTGTTGTGTCTAGAAAGTGATATGAGTATTCAAAATAAAAAATTTCAAAAATTTCATCCTTTTTTTGTGAGTTATGACCAGCGTGTACGCACTACCTGAAATTACCTGTCACATACCCAGGTGAGTTATATGAAAAGTCATAGAACAAAAGTTGTTCAGAATTGTCTCCTCTACAACATATAAATCTTTGCCCGAAAAAAAAAATATTGGGCATTAAAGGGTTAAGCGCACCAAACCCCAACTAATCCCATAGTAAATATTATGTTCTTGGAATATCTAAGACACTTGAATATTCAAGGCACTGCACAGATACTCTTTCCACCAACTGCAGGGGTATACTTCCCAGGCTCATCTCACATGTTTTCTTAAAACCTCCGAAAGTAAATACAAGTTTCGATGCCTACAAGTCAATAGCTCATATAACCGCCATAGATTTTTAAAATTTTCATCGTACGAGGCCCTTGTCACATTCGATTTTACCTTTTATTAGACACCCAGTCACCACAACAATTACAACTATTGTTACGCCAAAGGTATTTACTATGCACCTGTAAAGGCAATCGTAAATCATATGGCATTATAAAGTGTTCAGCTGGTAGACGAATACGATCGTAATTCGCGCTGCGATTAGTTTTTATATCGTTTTAATATTGTGCATAATTTGACAGTGAAGGGTGGTTCGTACGTTCGTTCATCGGTTTAGTGTTTAATTAAATGGGAATTTTGGAAATTAAACAAAATTGAAGTTCCACTTATGAAACACAGGATTCGAACGGTTGATGATGTGAAGAAGCGAAACTATTTTTTTCACTTTCCAAGACCAACACTGCAGCTCTAATGCCGTAAAATCAACCGCAGGGAAATATATTGACATCTAAATCTTTCACCAAAACGAATGTGCGAGAAAAAAAAATCCGATTAAAATTATCACAACAAAACAAAAAAAACCCTGCCAATTACGAGCACGAGATTGCATACGATATCAAACATGTCTCGGAAAGCCTTTAATGTTTCACGTATAGAAATTGATTTAGTAACTGTATCGATCATAGTTGCGGATGTTTTATTGTTACAGTAATTTTTGGTCTGCCATTTCTCCTCAAGCTAGGATTAAAACTATTAGCTTCATGCATTGAAATATCTAAATCAAGAATGTCTACGAGAACTTCATACACACTAGCTACTACTGTTACCCTTCCGTTATTAATGTATATTATGGTTTCGTTCCTTTTTCCTGCTCCATTACATTCCCGTTTAAGGCTCTTTACTTTGAACTTTTATAGTATTGAAATAATGGGAATGCATAGGCATTTCGGTGAAAGAAAGTGGGTGCTTAATTGTGAAAATCTGAAGACTATTTGAAAGACCAGAGGGGTATTATACAATTACTTCCGCCCTATCATGCAAATACTTCTAAGTCTACACCTTCTGTTTCTCTTTCAGTAACACTAGAAGGAGTCAATAAGACTGAGTCTGACTATTAAATCAACTTTGTGTTTCTTTATTTAGGTTTCTTTTATAACAATTTTCATTTAAACAACAATTTCGATTTTTGATTATGATTTTTGAACTAATATAGAATTTAATTCCACCTTAAAGAACTTGTGTTTAAATACAAACCAATTGCTACAGAATTTAATTCAAGATTAAAGAACTCAGGTTTAAATATAAATAATTCCGGTCGTGCATTCTTGCTTTCACTTGAAGATCGGATCAACCATAAGAAATTAATTCCTTTTCCCTTTGTATTTTACAATTTATAAGTTCATTTCAGTCTGCTATGTCTCTCCGGTTCCTTGCCTTCAACGTAATCCGAATTGACAGGGGGTAGGTCGCATTCATTGTTTTCGAACTCGTAGTCCTCCTCGAAGAGTTCAATCGTGTCGGACGGTGGCTCCTGATTTGTTGACGCATTCTTAGTTTAACACGGCGATCTTCCAATATTGAGGTGGTTAGCAAAGTGGTTGACGATCCGCCAACGTGAGTACCTCCTTTATCTGCACTTACAAGTTAGCGATATGTCCTGATCGCACAGGTGGGGACCAGGTGAGCGTGTTTGTTACCTGTCTTCGAGATGGAAGTGAACAAGCGTACCACAAGAATGTCACACTTATACTGGCCTTCAATTATGCCTATGAGTGGTGTAATAGGTACGGACCTGATGTTGTCCGACAGATAGGATACGTCTAGCGGTGTACACCGGAAATACACCGATCTTCGACGACGACGGTGATGTCCATGTAGACGACGACAACGAGTTGTAGTCGGACGAGACCAACGATGGTTCGTGAGACGTAAGGTCGTCGAGCCCTGCGATTCTACCAAACAGCGACATCGTGACGGAATTGTGTTAGCGTCGCCCGGAATTTTAACGCCAATTGATACCACGTCAATTTCTTCGTCTGCACCGGATGGCCTTTCCGATCCCAACCACATCGGGTCGACACCGCCCTTCGATCCCGGAGAAATATGATCACCATGTATCACGGAATTGTTATATTCCGGCTGTCATTTCCACAGCCGGAAGATGGCGCATGAGACTTCACCTGATAACCCTCTACGTTCGCCGAACTGATGTGCCCCCTTGACCACAGCCCGTAGTCACACGTACATTTCTTTCTGGACTTCCTTTTTTTCACTAACAAATTTGCAGAAGAGTCTATTGACTTTGCTTTACCCTTCCGTCTACATAAGGTGCATGGCCGCGCACGTCACTCGCACTGAATATATTGTTACGTTCAATCACCAGAGGACGAGGCCGTTTACTTGTACCCTTTCCCTAACTTAACACGCGGCGGTCGATTCGAAGAAAAAAAAACTAAAATACTTGGCATTATGCGAACGGTGAACATTTTCGCAATTTTTCGGTAGCATAATTGATACTGACCTTGGCACCGATGCCATTTTGCTAATCGTAGTAGGGTGGTTCTTCCGTTCGCTTCGTCCACGTGGCCAAGCTAGGATGTTTTTCAGGATCGCCAGGAGCGAGAACCGGAGCAATACGGTTGACAACGGCACGTTTTAGCGGGTTACCGACCATATGCAAGTCGCTTTCTCTAAAACTTCTCTATCGAGACGTAACCTTCGGCCAAATTAATGGGTTTCGCTTGCGGTACCACTAGGTTGCCGTAAAGAATTTGCACACTAATATCGCGCAAGCGAACTAATGAAATCTCCGAGTTGAAATGCGAGCTAATGCGAACTAATCGATCCGGGCACGCCTAATAAGATCCTTCGTGCTATAGTGTCGCCGCCAAAATCCCGTTGCAGAAGCCGTTCCGATACGAAATGACCGCGTGTTATACCCAAGAAAATGAAATTCGCTGAGCCCACTACTCACCCTGATAATTTTCGGCTTGAGATTGGGGACTGCAATTCTGTGACAAACGGTGATCGCGGCGTCCCACTACGGAAGATACTTGCGTTCAAATTTAAACAAAAAATGGCGTTGCTCGCCGGTGTCGGTTTTCGGTGGATAAATTCGAAGTGTCTCTATGACGGTTAGGCACTGACTGGGTCGAGAGTCGTTTTTTTTCGCGCAGGTAGACTGTTGTTTATGTCCACTGCCGCCGCAGATAAGTTGGCGCTGCGCACGTTGGGGTGAACCCTTTTCAAATCTGCAGCCGTGCTGTCAGAGCGGCTCATTACAAATACCCACAGGATCCTGTGCAAGGCTCGTCCGACGCACAGGAGGCTGAGAAAGGAGACGCCTATGTCGGTTCTCCCACACTGCTGTCAGGTGGATGTGACTCCCTCGCTGCAGTCCCAAAAAAACTGATTCATCGATCCGGCTTGTTTTTTTTTTTCTTTGTGGTAAGTCCATCTTTTCTGTTAGCCTTTTATTTTATTTTTTTTGTGTGGACGTATTTCTAATACCATCTTTTCGACTGACTCCTAATTCTATTAACAATTATTTACATTAGAAGATATCGATAAAAAGGAGCATAAAAGGATAACTACGGTATATCTATTCGATTCAAATGACTTATCTCTCTTTTACAGGATTGTTATGTGATTACAAATTGATTCTGTCAACTGATTATAATTTACAATACCAACAACGTCCATGGAGTGCATAACTCGCAGATCAATATTACCTTAACACTCCTTGTAAACATGCATTACTGTATCCTATGTAACATCAACATTATCAATAAATAAGTAAATCAAAGCGTTGTGGTTTAAAAATTAGAACAACTGCCTCTTATTTCCCGGTAGCAGTGCTTAATAGACGAAGGAAAATGCTCGATGTTATCCTGATAAGCAATGTCTACAAGAAATATGTAGCATCCTCCGTCTCTTAGCGCGTGTTTAGGTTATGACGACAACACATTTGCAAAACCAACCAAAGCTGGTGGCCTTGTAAATGACAGAAGGGTTCCGCAATTGTTTATTTCATTAAATGTGATTTTAAACGAGTCTCAAAAGTTCTTTTATTGAAATACCATCCTCTCTACAGAGGAGGCCTAAGACAATCCCTTATCTTGTTTAATTCTATTCTTTGCTTTGCTGTATTTGTACGAGATTGATTAGACTAGGAAGAAAATTGACTTCGCGAGCCTTTAAATTATATTTCGAGCCATATTAGTGTCATAACGAAATATTTGCGAGTCTACATTAACTGTGCTCCTTCCTTTCTCAACATGCCGGGTTATTGATTAACTGTTTGAAGTATGGTGGTTGGATCTGCTCTCTTTTATGAGGCGAAAGTCAACCCCGTATCTCCGCATTGTCCATGGTCATGGGTTAGTGTTTTACGCGGTAGTTTGAAACGCCGAAATACCGTTCGGCCATCCGACGCAACTTCGTGAAAGATTTGCCTATTTGAAATTTCCTCCATCGGATGCGTATTGTATTTTGCGATAACATATGCACGATCCGACGTGGTTGCATTTTTAGTGGACACGAATATATTCAGAAGTAATACCGGATAACGTTATCTTCGACAGAAGATTCCCGTACTAAGCGCATGCAAAAGGACCGCCGTGCGTGTGATCGACGTTCTATAGACTTTTTAAGTATAGCCAACTCAACACGGTTCGCAAAAAAAAATTAAAACATACGACAACGCGAGGCAACAGCTTTGACTTGTGTCTTTACGATGACCCGAAATTATTCACGTTCTCCACCGCGGATTCCTTTGTATGGTCTATGGCCGAATTCATACGATTCTTACCCCTTACAATACTTAATTATCACCGTACAATATGAAAACGTCCACAGAAGCTACAATGACTTTAGAACGATGTTACACTTGTTACGAACTGTCTGGATCCTTGATGGAATTTCGTTACTGGTAGATATGTCATGCAGTGCAATTAGACATCCATTTTTCCATACCTATCCGGCGAACCTGGAGGTGTTCCACTTCCATTGTGAGAAATCTTCCATGGAAAGTTGGTCCTTCTCGGTGAATTTGGACAATGAATGCGTGATGGTACTGCTAAAATTAAGTTGCTACGATGCTAAGGATGCAACGAGTACTGGAATTGATGCTGATGATGTTGCAACCCTTTCTGTTACGTTGACTTCCAATACGTGGATACTCCTGAGTATTATTCCCCTAGCGCTAGCCATCCGGACAATGTGTGTGATCACACGTGAAGCTTTTGAGGCCGTGTATGCTTATTCTAATTGTGGTTCTCTAAAAATATATGAAAATAAAACTCGGCAACCGAGGGCTAATAATTGCCTTTGAAATTTTGATACACGTATAAAACCATTACCACACTCACATGCTATGCCACGGGGCATGGACAACGTACCGACAAGGGGCGAATGAGAAAACTGTATTACGGTCAGAAATATTTACACCAAGAAACAAAACTTCCGCGATGTTACTTTCTTGTTTTTTTTCAAAGAGGAATAATTTTGGTGACACTTGTACTCTGTATTCTGGGCGGCCTTCAACTAATTTGAGACTCGCCCGACACAGTATTGCGTTTTTCCACTAACTAATTGTTTTATTTTCCGATGACAACTAGCTCATGTTAAGTGATCGGCAATTGTCAAACTGACAAGACATTGTTGGGATTCTGGAATGACTTCCATGAGCATTCACAATAGCAATTAGCCTGGTTCATACAACCAGTTTTTTTCATTTTATTCGTAGCTATATATACGTACACTAACTAACACTAACTAACTAAATGATAATTCTGAATGGGAAAAGGATGTTTTAGGTGTAATGTTACGACCGATTCTTAACTCAGTTATTAGTTACGTTAGACTAATCAATTTATTAATACGGTCGTAACCTAGAAATATTTCAGTATGAGTTGGTTAATACATATATGTATGTTGTTAATATGGGTTTGATTGACAAAAGGAATTTACCTACTAACTAAAGAATATAGATTACTCACATACCTATGTTCCTAAAACAAAAAAAAATCGGACTAAGCTAAATAATGTGAGTTTTCTTGAAAACTGAAAAATTTCACCTAAATTTTAATAAACTTAAAGTAATATGTTTCAATATGGATTTGCCTAAGCTTTGATAAACTTTTCCTTAAGCGTGACTTAGAACAATTCAGTTTTTCTAAATCCTAAAAAGGTTAGTCCAACGTGCTTCTCTGAACTTTCGCCTCAGCGAAATTCAAAAGGTTGAATTTGTCTTAAATTCATTAAAAAAAAAATTAATTTAATGCTCTTCGCTAATCTTTCGCCTCAGCGAAGTTTAAAGAGTTGAATTTTTCATAAATCTTAAAAAGGTTAATCTAACGTTTTTCGCTAAACTTTCGCCTCAACGACATTACAAAAATTTTAGAATTTCGAAAAAAAGGTTCGAAAAAGGTTCGCCTAATGCGAAAATGTGAAAAACTTCGAAAAAGGTTCAAAAAAAGTTCGTCTAATGCGAAAGTATGAAAACTTAAAATAAAAACTTCGAAAAAGGTTCTCCTATAGCGATAGTATGAAAACTTAAAGCAAAAACTTCGAAAAAAACTTCATGAAAAGTTCGCCTAATGCGATAGTATGAAAACTTAAAATAAAAACCTCGAAAAAAACTTCGAGAAAGGTTCGCTTAAAGCGAATGCATGAAAACTCAAAATAAAGACTTCGAGAAAACTTCGAGACAGGTTCGAGAAAAGTTCACCTATTGCGAAGTTTGGAAGAATACATTTTTCTTACGTTCTAAAACTGTTGGTGTGAAACTAACATAAAAATATTTTGCTTTAAGGTTCGCCAAAGCTTCGCCTAAGGCTCGCCTAAACGAAGTTTAGCAGAATAAATTTTTCTTAAGCTCTAAAATTGTTAATGTAAAACTAACATAAAAATATTTGGCTTTAAGGTTCGCCAAAGCTTCGCCTAAGGTTCGCCTAAGCGAAGTTTAGAAAAATAAATATTTTCTTAAGTTCTAAAATTGTTAGTGTGAAACTAATATAAAAATATTTGGCTTTAAGGTTCGCCAAAGCTTCGAGAAACTATCGCCAAAGTGAAACTTAGAAAAATAGAATGAGTTTACGAAGTATGAAAGTGAACAAAGTTAGTTGTGCTTAAGCTGAATCTTAGGTTAGTAAGTCTTAAGTTAAGTCTTAAGGCTAAAGAGAAATATGATCTTATGTCTTAAGCTAAGTCTTAGTATAATTAAGCCTAGTCTTAAGATAATTGTGGGGGAGGGTGCAAATTTGGAATGTACATTCAACAATGACTATCACTTGAGTAGTCCTGTCCGATCTCTTTTTTCGACCCTTGAAGAGCGTCACTTATTGCAAAGCAGAAACCAAACTTCAAAAGTCTACATGTTTGTCGAATGGTGAAATGGAGATAACCTTCACAGGGCGATTCGACATAACATCATGGTTCCCTAGAAGATTCCCCTCAGAATGGCTAAAACACCTGCTCCTCCTTCGAGCGGCAACCAACTTCGAGAGAAAAGTCCTTTGAAATCATGTGCTCATGATGCCGAAATGTCGCACCAACCGGATCCAGTTGAAAGCAATGTTATACCCTGCCCTTTGTGATGAACTCCTCAGAGAAGCCTTAACACCTGCTCCTCCTTCGAGCGGCAGCCACTCTGAAAAGATTTTTAACACCCACTCAGGGCAAGCATGTCATGTCATGAGACATTACCTCCTCCATCCCACGCTCTAGGTGTCCTGAGAACAGTTTCTGCATCGTTAGCTATCACCTGCTCCTCCTTCGAGCGGGCACCAACTTTGGAGAAACTGCCCTCTCTGAACCACCTAGAGGACACATCCCTGATGTTCGGGAAGGATAACTAAAAAGTTTCATAATCTCTTGACGAGTTCTGAAGGTTTGCCTCATGCTCTATAAGCAAAATATAGGACAAGAAAGAAAAAAATGAGGATTTGTAAAATTTTATTTTATTGTGTATGAAAATTTTGCGGTCTCATCAGACTGATATGACTAACGCATAAGTTGGCCTACAATAAGCTCTGCCCGGCGTGAAGTCCGTTCAGGAATGCCGTATTGCTAAAATTCGTTCTGCAATTAGAACTTATGCAGACGTTGGGCGCCATATCTGTAACGATTTGGGTCCGCAGAACGTCCAGTTGACAATCGTCATTGCCGAAATTTTGGCACGTAAGCCTGGCGGACTGAAAGTCATCCTCCATCTATCGGAAGAAATCGTCATTTCTTCAACCAAGACGAAGGATAACTTTCATATTTGTTATCGTTGACTATGTTGTCACTAGACAACATATGTTCCACGAGTGGCCAAGTGAAGTGACTGAGCAGCTAGCATAAAAGCACGTGCATAGCTCGTCGGATGGGGTGAGTGTGCCACTTCTACTCGTGAACGAATGTGTCTTCTGCTCGTTTGTGGGCCCACAAATAGGTTTGGAGAATCCTATTCTTTCGGTCGGCGGGCTGGACAAGGATGATAGGTTGAGGGGGCCAGATGCACGAAAAAGGTTGCGGAAAAGAGGGTGAAAGGAGGTAGGTATATAGGGAGGAACATCAGGGAGTGATCGTCCGACGAACGATCAAATAAGATAACCACCAAGGGTACTTATTAGTTTTGCAAGAAAACGAAAAAAAAACATAACGCAGTCACGATCGGCTGCAAGCCAATCGTATGATACTCTAGATAAAATACTGAACTCCGATTTATATTTTAGTTCGAAATATATCAAAACAATGCGGAGTGCAAAAGCAATTATAACATGAACTTTTACTTACAGGTACAAACTATTGTATAATGGCTACTCGATTTTTTCATTTATAGTGAGTTCCAAAAAGTAAGTTAGGACATTTTACAGAACTTTTGTATGGCAACTACATGAAGGACTAATGGGATGTTTTTCATATTAATAGTTACAGCTGCGACTATTATAAAATTAATGTGTATAAAATTTCAAAGTCGTAACTTAAGGCAGTATTCTAGTCTAGAAATTTGAAAAAATCGAATTTTTTTTTTCCATATTTCGATAGTTTAGATATTCAAGAATATCTGCCTAAAAGGATTTTTCAAAATTCGAATTATTTTTAAAGTTATAGTCATTTTAGTGACGTAGCACCCATTCTATTCTATGTGCGTTTAGTTTGAGTTTTCAGTTCTTCAAATGCTTCAAAAGAAGGAAGAACTGCTCGTCTTGCGGAAAGAAACGCTGAGAATCAGCAATATGAAGTAGATGAAGGTCCGATGTATGGAGCTGGGATGGCTGATTAAGAAAATATAAGTTATATGTACGCATCTATCAGTTACACTGCCTGAAACTAACGTAAAACTTTAAACGCGTTTTTCTCGAAACTACTTTTTTCGATGCGGCCGCCATAATATCTCAAGTTCTAATCGACCGATTTACTTGAAATTTGGCATGAATATTCTTAATATATGCCTCTATCGTATGAACCAATAAAAACTGAAAATTTCATTTTTAGTATTTTTAAAAAATTCGGGAAAGTTAAAAAATTAGTGGGAAAATCGACCTCAATTTTTTAATAAGCCACCATTTTGCGAAAAAAAAAGTTTTTTTTTCACTTTTACTGGTTCATACGATAGTGGCATTTGTACTGATCAAAAGTTATCCATAATTTTTTTTTTCTAGTGACCTGGCGGGTAGATATCATGGCGGCCAGGACACGGCCTTTTTTTTTCCCCTCTACTTCAACGACGCATAACTTGCTAAAATTTTAATACATTTTTTTTTCTAATTTTTTATGTACTCTTGAAATATGAATAAATAAGCCATAACAAAAAAAATAGCGAAAAAATCAATCCCTTTTTTTTTATGCCTCCTCAAAAAACGCTCGAAATTCGGGCTTCTAGACTAGAATACCCCCTTAAAGCGTTCTAAAGTTATCGTTCAATATTAGTGAACATGTTTATTAAGGACTTTTGTATGACAGCTACCCGAAGGAGTCAACGGATGGCTCTAATTAATGAGCTCCGTCTTGGTTTTGGTATAAAACTAATTCCTGTAAAATTTTAAATTCCTGCTTTAACTCGTTCTGGAGTTATAGTGGATTCAGTAACAAGCATACATTTTTGAAGGACTTTTCTTGGCTGCAACACGAAGGACTCATTCGATTTGCATCATATTCGGAACATTCGATTCAAACATTGTAAACCTTAAGTATGCAAAATTTCAAGTTCCTAACTTGAAGCATTCGAGCAATAATTGTGAAAACGTGTTTTAAGGACTCTTGTCTGGGAGGTACCCGAAGGAGTATAAGGATATCGCCCATTAACGAACTTAGCCGTACTTTTTCCATTTTACAAGTTGTGACGAAATTTTAACTTCCTAGTTCTTGAGTTATCGTGCTAACGGACGGACGGACCGACGGACGGACGGTCAGCAAATGGATTTGGGGGTTTTGGCCAAAAATAAACACAAAATATAATAGAACTTTTTTTAGTCCGAGGCTCGGTTCTATGCGTTACAAACTTTTCGGGCTGGATTAAACTTATAATACTCTATATGTTCATCTAGAGTATAAAAAGGAATAATCCGTCTACGAATGGGTACCTTGTGGCCCAGTCGTGCTAAACCCAAAAGCGGACGGATACTGTTTTGTTGGATTGAAGTGAAAAGTTTTAATTCATTAATTCATCCTTGCATGACGACATTTCATCTTCCGAGTAAATTTCTTTCTTAACAATCGATATAAAATTGGGCAGCACTATCGAACAATATCGACGTTTATCGTTAGAATCACGGTGCATTTTTTTCGCGAATCGTTCACATTTCCCTTGTTTGAACAACGTTGACATGCTTTGATAGCGAAAGGGTAACGGCCATGGCTTCACTAGATCAGACGGAAAAGGTTATAGCGCATCGTACGACACTATACGCTCACGTGCTAGCTCTTCACTATAAACTAAACATGGACCTTTCTCCGGAAACATATCAGGGGTATAACTATTGGACAAAAATATTCTGTGAACCTCGTAATTTCGCAAAGCGTTTAAGTCCACCCTGTAAATTACTTCCGCTTGTATACCAATTTAGAAACGTGGTTCCTTCCGAATCTCATTACAAGCATCAATTTCTATATTACAATGCATATCCGGATCCCAAGCTTTAGCAACTCCGTACGTAAATGCGGGTTGCCTTACGAAGACTACCTGCAAACTGCACACTTAACTCATTTTATTTATCCACTACACAATTCTCACATGCGTATTTTTCTTTCACTCTTTGACAATCTTTTTAAAAGAATCTCTCCTTCTAAGTAAACACCTAATAATACGCGACGACAGCTTCTGTCAGTTTACAGGTAGAAATCAATTTGATCAAAATGCGCGACGAAACAATAAGCACGACCCCAACAAAAACTTCTCTAGTTAACTAATTTGCAGCGTGCGACAGCAACTGGAGGCGTCGCCACCATTGGGCGGGGTAACACGTGGTGACCTATAACACATCACACAAACACAAATTAATGTTTCATGCACAATAAAATGAATTACGTCACGTGAGTGTGAAAGCAATAGAAACAACATTTTTTTTCTTTTATGAATTTTTTTTCTCAAATTCAAAATTTTAAATGTAGAACAAGTTGCGGAGATGACGAAGGAGTAGATTGACCGGTCAAATGGTGTCGTGCCGTGGTTGTGACGGCGTCTTTGCGAGTTGGTGTGACGCGACTTGAAGAATCGCGAAGCCCTCGGTGGACAACTCTGTATAACTCCTTTCGCAAGGAGAGATGTGGTGCTAACGTCTGTATGGTGGCCGGTGGTAATGCGGCTGTTGTTTGGTAGTGTTGCGGGTGTATTTGCGGTTGACGATGGGAATGCTAGAGGTGTATGTCGATCAAGCGTAAAAGCGCTGAGGTTCGAAAAGACGGTGTTCTGATGACATGATATCTTACGCATTAGGACAGTTTTCCAGCAGAAATTTTGACATCTTTGCAGCAAACCGGGACGTCCTGCTTTGTTGGTGAATCCAGGGTTCGTGACGCAATTAGTAGGGCCAAACAAGATAGTGCAGACAACTCGGTTAAAACTTGTTGATTTAGTTAGTCCCTCGGTTTCTTTAGCAGGTCCTCGTTGACCCCAATTTGGTGAAAGTCCTACTCGATGAGCTTGATCGTATGAGTCATGACGAAGACAGCCCCAACCGAGTCCAGCTACTTTATCCATTCCATGATTCGTCGAGAAATACGCGACATCTCGGTGGCTGGCGATGAGTTATTGGCTCCGCTTAATGCAACCACGATTTTACTTGGGCTCCGTGCGGCAAGATGGTTACGGAAACGTACAAAAAGAAAAACAATTCCGCCGGCATTTCGATGAGAGGTGAGTGACAGCAGGAACGCCACCCAAATTAAGGAACCAAACCCAATTTTCTTTTGCCGAACTCGTAGTTACTCCACGGTCAGCGAAAAGCTGCTCATGCAACTCCTTCACGATCAACGCCATCACAGATTTTTTCTACCCTCGATACCATCGTTCAGCCCGCCCATAACAAATCGGATGATTCGTGATTTTCGCAACCGGCCTGTTGCACAGGTGGCTGAGCCGAGCCGAACAATTTCATCCGTTTAAATCTTTTTCTTACTAGTTTCACGTGTCGGAAGAAAATAACGGGAGCCGACATGCGGCATCAAACGGGACTTGGAACTCGTTGCCTCCGGCGTGTTGGATGCAGACACAAAAAAAATAAATCAGCGAAAAGCTGCTCATGCAACTCCTTCACGATCAACGCCATCACAGTTTTTTTCTACCCTCAATACCATCGTTCAGCCCGCTCATAATAAATCGGATGATTCGTGATTTTCGCAACCGGCCTGTTGCACAGGTAGCTGAGCCGAGCCGAACAATTTCATCCGTTTAAATCTTTTTCCTACTAGTTTCACGTGTCGGAAGAAAATAACGGGAGCCGACATGCGGCATCAAAAGGGACTTGGAACTCGTTGTCTCCGGCGTGTTGGATGCAGACACAAAAAAAAAAAATTCCCAAATGTATTGACTTACGTGTGACGACGTTGCAGGGCTTAAACTTTCAGCACTTCGATATGGTGACGGTCTTCGAACCGTTCTTTGAACCTTTTAAATTCTTACTCAATTTGCTTTGCCGGACTAAGCGATGTCTGAACACTGTGACGGTATGTTACTGACTGGGGCGAGCGTCAGTTGTTTCGCTCGCAAGTGAGTGGTTGTTGTGCCTGCCGCCGCCGATAGATCCGGCGCTGCGCACGTTGTGGTGGACCCTTTTCAAATCTGCAGCCGTGCTGTCAGCGGCTCGTTACAACTTGCTGCGGTTGCGAAATTCGTCCATATGCCCCCATTAAGCGTTTTCAATGGCGATAAAATTCGCTCTCTAAGGCAGTAATAGTCAAATTTTCTGTTGCGTTCAAGAATCTTTTCATCATCAGATGACGAAGAAGGCAGCAGTTGCATTACTTTTCTAGTACAATTCGGAGTCAGTTTTTGCTATAATCATTACAATATTTTAATAATATTTTGTTTTCAGGAAAACTGGAAAGTGGGTCCATGACATCAACCTAGAAAGACAGAAATATGGTTTTTTTTAACGTTTTTGTAATTATCATCCGCCAAGTCATATAAAATCGGATATTGACGAACGAGCTCTACCTATAAGTTTCTCAACTTTTGACATTTTGGAGCGGCCAGCGAAAAAAACCGCTGTGAACAAATACGATTCGAAACCGCAGCAACAGCGAATACGCACCGCGTCGGTGTGGTCATTCTCATTAGTTACCATGTAAATAAAAGAAGACGAATTTTCCGCTGCAAAATAATCGCAGAGTCAGCGAATAAATCGCTCCAGTGTGTGGGAACCTTAGAAGTAGCTTCGGAGAGTTCGGCAAGTTGCGATGCCATCTGTTAGTTCGATTGCAAATTCTACTACAACTCGGCCGTCCTGACTATCTGATTGCCCTCAATCAGCCTTACTCATCCAATTCTTCGGCATCGTGTCGCTATGAGAGGTCTCTAAGTACAACCTACACTCTGCTCTAAACATTTTTTCATGCGCGACGCTTCTATAGCCCCATCATACGCGAATCGAGTAATCTGGCAATATTCGACGTCTCTGACTACATATCTATCATTAGGCAAAACTTTGTGGACCATCTACGGACCCCGATATTTCTCATTAAAC
Source organism: Beris chalybata (assembly GCA_949128065.1). Lineage (NCBI taxonomy): Eukaryota > Metazoa > Arthropoda > Insecta > Diptera > Stratiomyidae > Beris > Beris chalybata. Next base: position 84,502,997 of record OX421895.1, on the reverse strand, counting down.
TTCGTGTCGAACGGGACTGGTTTCTACGGTTTATTGTATAGCGGATGTTCATTTATGCGAACTGGCGGTGAACACATGATACAACGAATGCAATTTCGGATATGTTTTTCTACCTTCTCCTTTATATTCTCGAACCAATCGTTTTTTCGCATCTGTTCGTACGTCTTATCAATGCCCAAATGGCACACCTTTTCATGGACTAATCGTATTATATTTTCTTCCATTTCGGCGGGGACGTAAAGCCGTAAAACGTCATTCCTATCCCTACGATATACCAAACCATCCATCAACTCAAACCTGTACTGGGATTTTGTAGAAAGGCGACTCGACTCGCCTTTTACGATTTTCTCGCCCATATCGTTTTGTCCCTTGTCCGGTTTAGCGTAAAAGTAAGTAAAAAGTAAGTGACGAGTCAAATTGAGCTACTGTCCATTTCCCTATCTTCGACTGAGTGCGACTGTCACAAGTGGAGTAGGCTGTAAGAACATCAAGAAAACGAAAAGCGGTGGTCGTGTGGCATGAGCGGTGGATTTATATCAGTGTGTCGCTGGTTGGCATCTCCGAGAAGACTTTTTTATTTCTTTCTTTTGTATTACTTTTCGCTTATTTGAGTTATTTGGGATATCCCAAATCAGCTAGCTCCAACTATTGCAAGTTACAGAATCCACTGTAACTGAAGAACGCGTTGATGCCGGAAATACAAATTTCACAGGAATTAGTTTTAAGTCATAAACACGACTCATCTCATTAATTAAACCATCCGTTAACTCATTCTAGTTGCTGTATCACAAAAGTCCTTAAAACACGTGTTTACCAATATTGAACGGTAGCTTCAGAACACTTTAAGCGAACAAATTTGAACTTTTGAATACGGCAATTTAATAATAATTGCTGTTAAATGCGTGAATACGAAAAAATCTCATGAGTCCTTCGTGTAGCTATCATACAAATTTTTTTTTTAAATTTCCTAACTTTATTTACGGATCTCACCATTTCTCAAGTAATCGTTTATCCACGCAGTCAAAATTTAATACAATTAGTTTTGAGTGAAAATAAAGTTTCAGCGTACTTGTCGGTGAAATGATTCTACTCCTTCGGTTTACTCGCATACAAAAACTCCTTGAGACAAGTATTCAAGAATATTTTCCGATATCTTTTGAATGTTTCAGTGTAGGTTATTTAAATCGAGTACACAATAAGTTTTAAATGGTTCGGTGATTCTCCAAGTTTCAGATTTGAAATAGAATAATGAAGGTATTGTCTTTTCCTTGCGAGTAGCACCCAATTGAGAGTCCTTATTGAAGGCCAAACGATGCCTCTCCTTATTGTACTTTATCCTCAACTACAGTTAAAGTCAGAGCTCAGTATTTCATCTAGAGTATCTATCATATAATTTGCTTGCATCCGACGTGACCGCAGTATGTTTTTTTAATTACAATAATTTATTGCATAACATTCAAAAATAATGTAATCAAACAACTCGACTGCACTAGTACTAGGCGAGAAAAATAGGCGAAAAAAATATGCGTGACAGGCGAGAAGTGATTTGACGAAATCGCTTTTTCTTGCCAGTTGCTCAATTTTGTGGCAGAATGGCAGTAGGCGGCAAATTAATAGGCGAGACGTCAGTGCACAAAATCGCTAAACTGTCTCGCCCTGTACAAAATCCCGGTACTGTTCACCTTCCCTTCTTCAAGTCTCTTTTTAATTTCCAATATCTTATCGTCGCTATTCTGGGTTACTTGTATCTGGAAATCCAAATCAACTCGACTTGCTGTGGTAACGGTAGTACATCGGATATTCTTAAGGGGTTACATCTAGTTGGCGGCCGAAAAAAAGGCGTGTTCTTGTAATTTTTTTTTTTTTTTTGGGAAAATGATTGCAGGTTTCGAACTCTTTCATAGTGAAGGGTATATCTTTGACTATGTTTGATAATTTTTTTATTGGAAAAATTTCACAAATGTTTAAGTTTATGTTTATTGTTTAGGAAAGTATGTATACAATGAGACGGTAAGTCTCTACAATTTGTTTACATAGAAAATTTTCAAGTAAGTATTAGAATGAATTGAAATAAATAAAAAGAACATATAAAAAGAAAAAGATAAAAGTAAAGTTCAAGAAAAGAATGAAAAATGGTTACAAGCAATTAATGAAGTAAGTAAAGTGTAGCAAGTAATATGAGATAAAAATAAAGTATTAAAGGAAAGAAAATACATATGTACATATATAAGAATTTAAATTTTCGATAGTTACATACGTGTACACAAAAGAGAAACAACAAAAAAATAAAGCCTCAGTCCAATCTCGCAAAATGCTCAAAACAATGCTCACAGAAATTGGCGTACGCAGTAATACGCCTAAGAGAGGACGGAAGCGAATTCCATAGCGAAACTATCCTAACGAAGAATGATAGATGACGAAGTCTACTACAGTGTCGGGGTACAACTAACGCAAGTGCTCTTGATGATTTGCAAAGTACAATTTTTTCGAACAGGTACCGCGGACAACCAGTGAACATTAACTTCCATAAAAAGGAAATACATGTAAAATTCAAGAAATTCTGGAAGGTGCAGTTTAGGATGGATTTCTTGGCGCCGCGGATACTATCGAACTTACGGTGATTGAATACGTATCGGGTACAGTTATTGAAAATAACATTAAGTTTGTTTTCCTCACCTACGCTCATTGACGAGTAAACTGGACTGCAATACAGGAAATAAGGAAGAATCAAAGATTTGATTAGTTTTATTTTTGATGGAATTGACATCACCGCAGATAATTTCCAAAGCTTACGCAGAATAATATACACCTTCTTGGCAATCAGATTGATGTGGTCAGACCAATTGAAACATTTAATAAAGATCATTCCTAGATTCTTTACCGAACTTAGGTAGGCGATCGCTTCACCACCTAGACGCAATTTTGGAAGATTCCGAGTATCAATTTCCTTCGAATAAATAACAATGGCTTGAGTTTTACTACAATTAAGTCTTAGACCATTTATATTCGCCCAATGGGAAACTGCATCAAGCTCATCATTCATTTTACATATAGATTCAGTTAATTTCGAAATAGGGCAGTTTAAAAAGATCTGAGCATCATCTGCATATAAGCGACAGTTTGCTTCAGCGAAACATTCAGGGAGGTCGGTAATGAAAAGACAAAATAGTAGAGGACCCAGAACAGATCCTTCAGGAACTTCGCACTCAACTGCGATCCATTTAAAAAGACAAATTGAGATCGATCAGTTAAGTAATTCCTGATAAGGCTAACGGCACACTGCTGGAGATGAAAACAATGCTTCAGCTTATCACAAAGCAGATTGTGGTCAATAGAATCAAATGCTTTGCTAAAGTCAAGTAGTAATAGGATAGTGATCATCTTTTGATCTATACTGCAGTGAATGTTATCAGAAATTTCAAGTAACGCTGTATTGGTACTATGGCCAGCTCGGAAAACAGATTGAAATTGATTTAGCAATTTATTGTTATTAAAAAATATACCTAATTGCGAATGTAGAATATATTCAAAGGCTTTAGATAGGCTGGAGAGAATGCGGATGGGCCGGAAATCATTTATATCAGGATTAGCGACTTGGGGAACGGGAATAATTTTAGCCACTTTCCAAGCCGAAGGATAGACAGGCGAAGTTAATATGGTATTAAATATACACGTAATGTAGGGGAGAATGACGGGGGGCAATAATTTAACAAATTTTATGGACACAAAATCAGGACCAATTGAATTGGATTTTACATGGAAAATAGCTTTCAAGACTTCATCATTGGTAACATTTCGAAAAGAAAAACTAGCAGAGGGATCACACCCAGTGTACTTGAAATTTGAAGATAATACACTGTTCGCAGTAGTGCTGGGAGAAATTTTGAATTTTTTGTTTAATTCGTTAACATCAAAGCCGTTTTGCACTGTAGACTTAGCAACCCCATGCAAACCTAGCTTTGCAACATTAGACCAAAAAAGGTCAGAAGGCAGACAGGGATTAAGCATTTGATCGACGTATTTTTTGTGGGCCTGCTTGCACAATAGACTTACCCGATTTCGCAAACAAGTAAATTTTAGCCTCGACTCGGAAGTTTTAAGTGTCTTGCATTGACCATAAGCAGCATCACGTTTAGCAGAGAGGATAGCAATTTCTGGATTATAATATGGTATATAATTATCTCTGGGTGTTACTGTACGCACAGGTACGTGTAAAGTGAACAATTCCATAAGCATATGATTAAAACAGGAAAGCTGATCATTAATATCTGGAAAGGTGTAAACATTACTCCATGGCATTACAGATGCATTACTCAACAGAAGGTCAATATTGCAGTTTTTGAAATCTCGAAAAGAAATAGGATCAGTAGGTGGAACTTCTGTATGGATCTTATAAGCCAAGTAAATCAAGTCGTAGTCATTTATGCCAGGAAGTGATACTTACAATAAGAAAAAGGTCCAGTAACGACAAACAAGTATCGCTGAATCTAGTTGGAACGGCACTGTTGACAATTTGCAAAGTGCAACTGTTTAGCTTTCTTAAGAAGGCTGAAAAAACCGGATCTTTGTCGTTCAAAATATTAATATTAAGATCACCACCAATAATGATGTTTTGATATTTAGGTACAAGATTTTTTAGAGCATCTATCGATGGTGAAAGTCGAGCAGCAGAAGTATACTCTGTTTTCCAGTTTTAACTTCGGCGATTATAAATTTAATTTCATCACTGGCCGTTTACTTTAGCAGAATTTTGACCGGTATACCACATCAAACAAGTGAAGCAACACCACCTCCTCTAATTTTTCGGCCGGCTAGGTTAGTCATAGCTCTGTCATTCCGATAAATTTTAAAACCCGGAATTTTAACCATCTCAGAGGGAGTGTCAGGATTGTTGAGTCGCCGCTGGCTGGTAACACCAATCTCGTTAACATTTCTGTGGATCCACTCGATCCTCGAAAAATGTCATTCGAGTATCGTGTGGATCCACAGAAAGTGCCGACAACCCTGCCACCAAAAAAACGTAGAGGAGGAGACCGTGCAAATGGCGGACTCCAAGTGTAGCACAGATCGCAGTTCCCAATTTTTTTTTAAATTCTTAACTCGGGCAAGATTATTCACCTTAGTGCTTTTCTCTTAGTAAAATCTTAACGTACGTATTGTTTTCAATCTCAATAAGTTCGTGAATAACCCAGAATCGCGCTAAATACTCGCGAAAACTCTTCGGGAAAAAAAAACACCTCGGGGGGCGAAAATTTCTGCTCGTCTGCTAATTGCAAACGCCCAACAATTTTATTTTATTTATTTATTCTTCTTTTAATTTACAACACCTTCCCTGCGACGATTGAGTGGTCATTTTGCCGTAAAATCCGAAGAACGTGGGTGGCCAGAGCCACCGAAGAATTTTGAAGGCATCGGATTGCAAACGCTGTTGGTTCGGGTTCAAAAACTGCAACACTTCGCGTATCAATTAAATGTGACACGGGAAGCCATCTTCATACTTGTGACAGCCATGTGAAAGATCTGGAAGATAGGAAAAGGGGTTCCAATGAACCGAATGAAAAACAAGTTTCAAAGTGAATGGAAATGTTTTGTGAATGTTTTCGCGAATCGAGCAATTAACTCAAATTTCGTTTTGAGTTAAATACACGCGTCGTGCCCGTTAATCGTCCCGGGTGTGACAAGAAACGTCGACCGTACGAAAATTCAATCTTGTCCGAATGTCGCGAAGAAGAATATCTCGTATTTTGTTGAGTCGCGCTGGCTGCGCGCGTCGAGTTGGAGGATGAGCTTTGCGATTTAGTTTTGAAAGTTCGCGGTGTCCAGAACGTCCGGAGCGTTTAAACTAGCGAGGAAAAAAAAAAAACAGTGAATTTAAACGCGCATTTTACCCGCCTCCCGTGGAATTGGTATTTTACCAAGCATATTGAGAATTACATCGATTGTCGTTTAATCGAGCCGCACGACGAATTTTTACAAGAAAAGAATGAAGGAGGAAATTTGAAGTAAAGAAATAGGAAATTTGAAGAAAAGAAATAGGAAATTTGAAGAAAGGAAATAGGAAATATTGAAGTGAAGAAATAGGAAATTTGAAGAAAAGAAATAGGAAATTTGAAGAAAGGAAATAGGAAATATTGAAGTGAAGAAATAGGAAATTTGAAGAAAAGAAATAGGAAATTTGAAGAAAGGAAATAGGAAATATTGAAGTAAAGAAATAGGAAATTTGAAGAAAAGAAATAGGAAATTTGAAGAAGGGAAATAGGAAATATTGAAGTAAAGAAATAGGAAATTTGAAGAAAGGAAATAGGAAATTTGAAGAAAGGAAATAGGAAATATTGAAGTAAAGAAATAGGAAATTTGAAGAAAAGAAATAGGAAATTTGAAGAAAGGAAATAGGAAATATTGAAGTAAAGAAATAGGAAATATTGAAGAAACGAATTAGGAAATTTTAAAAGGAATTAGTAGGGAACAAGAACTGCTAGGGAAAAACAAAAAAAAAAAAAACAAAAAACGGGGGGGCAAGACAAACCAAAAGGCGGCCGCATTAAGGAAAATGGGGTAAGTCGTTTTTTTTTTGTTTTATATAAATTTTTTTTTCTTTTCATTCAGATTTGCTTATATTGTGTTGGTGATGTTTTTCTTTGTTTCCTTCCTTGATGGTTTTTTCTTTTTTTTGTTTAAAATGATGATAGGCTAAAGGCCAATTTTTTTAAGTGAACCCGAGCGTCTAGCTCCTTAGCCCCGAACCTCAATAAGGGGCCACGACGCGGAATGTTCTAGAGGACAGTCGTGGCTGAGGTAGGGTGGGCAGAGCAGGGCGCTACTTACACCTAAGCGCCCTGACAAATCGCGAAGTCGCGCAACTCCACCGCTTCTTGGTCTTTCACGACCTATTGGGAAGATAGTCCCAATTTTAATCACCCTGGAGTAAGCCGACACGAAATTTTGTTGTCTAGGCCTAGGGTTTATGGTCTGAAGTCAGAACAAGAACCACCCCACACTGCCGTAGCTAGTCCCGGCCGCCAGCAAGCGTGTCGCTTCCGTTCTACTTCAGCCACCAATTCGGACGTAGGCGGAATTGGCCCATTCTGTCCCGAACCATTCCTATCCTTCAATTATTTTGACTTTTCTAAGTCAAAATAATTCTTCCAAGGCCTCAAACACAACAGGATCCAGCCAACTTTCCGAAACCATAATGGCGTGTAAATTCGTCTTATTAAAGGTGGATCTTAGTACTTCAACCTTAGGGAAAATACTCCGAATATTTATGTGACAGCCATTAAAATTTTGACTAGATTTGAGAGCAGAAGTTAAAATAATATTGGGAATGGAATAGTAACCAGTGGAACTCGCTTCGCGTAAGCCATCACTACAATTATCCATTATCAAAGTTAAATAAATTTAAGAGAACAAAGCGATGAGCATCATAAAAAACGAAATGAGGACAGTTGTAAAACGGAAACATAATTATGACTATCGAAAAAACAATAATTATATAAAAGAAATAGAAAATTTTAACTGAAATTGTTACCTTCTTTAATTGCAGGTTGACCATAATAAATAAAAGAAAAAGAAGAGAAAAAAAATTAAGAACAAATATAAAAAAAGAAGAGAAAGAAAACAAGGAATATAAATAGAATTCAATGATAAAATAAATGTCGCTGCAAGTCTCCCCCGTCAGCTGGTCAATTCAAATCTGCTGGTACTTGTTTAGATGTTAGAAGTTAAAACTGGATCACTTGTAGCATTTCTCTTTATGAAAACATTTTCGCGCTTGATGTAGCAAGCAGCAATTTTTTGGTTACGTAGCAGAGCAAGCGCAGCGTTATGAATTGCACGATTTGAAGGTGTCAAGCTATCGTTTACACAGATTTTGTTGCTGGTAAGCATGCCAATGTTAGCGCAAGTAGGTCGATTGGCGCGCATCAGTTTAATGAACCTTATTTTTATGTCGATAGTCGCAAATTTAACAACTATTAACGGAGGATGATTATTATTTCTGCAGCTTGATTTGGTGCGGAATACCGTCGGTGTTACAATAGACTTAAATCCGATGCAGTCCGACAGCTTAGTTAGTATTTGTAATACATTTTCATTACTGTTGTGAGGTATCCCAGAAATAATGACGTCACACTTCAGTTTGTCTTGCTTAACTCTGTCTAGACGACGAGAAATGTCATTGCACTTTAACTCGAGGTTCCTTATTTTAGTCTGCTGTTCCTGGATAGTGTCCATAAGGGTGAGCTTCAGGTCCCCAATCTGCTTTTCGACCATATTTTTTATTTTCCCGAAGTGTATGTCCAGAAGAGCTTCCTTTAAACTGATATTCTCACCTTCATCCGATGCTGATTGTATTAAAGCCTTCCGTGTTGATATTGGAGCCATTTTGCTGACTCTGCTAAATTTGCTCACAACGATTTAAAATTATAAAATGTTGCAGATATAAAGATATGTAGCAAATATAAATTGTTGAATACGTCTTCACGCATACCTTGGTGACCCGGAACCCATATGAGCGTTAAGCCATTGAATCTGCCAACAGAGTTCAACCGCTCCTTACACTCACGTACCATCTTCGAAAAGACGATTGGACTATCTAAAGATTGTAGAGCGGCCTGACTGTTGCTGCAAATGCAGATCATCCTGCCTCTCCATCTTCTCTCTATAATCCATTCTACTGCCTTAAGAATTGCATATACTTCAGCCTGAAATACCGAAGAATGTTTTCCTAGGGCGAAAGAGTACCTAAGATCTTCAGTCTGCAGGTATATTCCAGCTCCAGACCCTTTTTCAGTCATTGAGCCGTCCGTATAGAATATATCAGTGAATCCGCTAGGCAGAGCGGACTGGTTTACCCACTCCTCCCTGCTCGAGATCTCTACCTGATATCTCCTTTTGAGCATAAATGTCGAAGTCATAGCATCTGAAGGCATATCGAAGATGGGGTTCTCAGACAACCTTCGGGCCATTTCTCCATGACCCTTGCAATACCCTTTTCTCCACAGGCCCAGTCTCATCAGTCTGTGGGTAGCTCTCATTGCTTCTGCCTGAACAATAATATCAAGTGGTGGCAAATTGAGCAGCGCATCGAGTGCCGCACCCGGTGTGGTACGCAAGGCTCCTTTAACACCGATGCAGACGGTCCTCTGTAGTTTAGCGAGACTAGCTCGGATGTATGCACATTCGGACTTAGTACACCAAACCACTGGTGCATAGATTAGGATGGGTCTTATAATGGCTGTATATAGCCAATATACCATTGAAGGTCCAAGACCCCATGTTCGCCCAAAAGCTCTCCGGTGCCAGAAAGTTACTAGCGCACGGTTCACCTTTGTATCAACATGTTCCCTCTAGAGAAGCTTGCTATCCAGGATTACTCCAAGATATTTAACTTTCTCCGAGAGCTGAATAGTTTCTCCCTTCAGCATTGGTAGCACTAGACCTTCAGTTCTTCTTTTTCTAGTAAACAAAACTTGAGCGGTCTTGCTAGGACTAACAGAAAGTCCGTGTCGTTGGAACCAGCCATCGATTACCCAAAAGACTCTCTGCATTTTATTGCAAACGTCCCTTAGTGATAGCCCGACAGCTAGTGCAGCCACGTCATCAGCGTAAGCTTGTACGTAAATATTCAGATCCTGCAGTTCGAGGAGCAGTGAGTCAATTAGCATACTCCACAACAGTGGCGAAAGAGCCCCGCCTTGAGCACAGCCCTTACTGACCCCCGTCGTAGCATACTGCCCATCCCCTGTCTCCGCGAATAGCATTCTCTGTGTGAGTATGGAGTGAATCCACTTGACTAAAGTTACATGCACACCATGTCTATTGGCAGCATCACACAGTGAATCAAAGGGCGCACTATCAAACGCACCCTCAATTACTTAGCAATTACTGCAATGCGAAGCACAGATCAGTAACGTGATAAAAAGACTACATACTGGAAAACATATTGTGTAGGTAATAGGGTCATTCCATAAACAATCGCCAAAAATGATGAAATTTGTGATCTTACCATCTCCGATTCTTTGGAAAATTTTTGTACTTTAAGAACTAGTTAAAAAAAAATCAATCTGTTATACTGTTTTTCAAAGCATACAAAAAAAATTATTTGGGATCTTAATGGGATCGGGGAATAAAAAAATCAAAGAACATCAGCGCTTCTTAATTATGCTATAATTATAATTTTTCTTAGCATAATTGAAAAGCCTAATGTTCTTCGATTTTATTGACCCTGATGCCATTGAGATCCCAAGTTAATTTTTTTGGTATGTTTTTTAAAACAATAATTGTAGGTTTTATTATTATAACAAAAGATAAAATATAAAAACAATATGATAAAAAAAATTAAATTAAATTAAAAAGGGTGAAAAAAATTTAAAAAAAAAATTCTTTTGAAACATTAAAGGATAGAAGACAATTTTCAAACAACAGTCTATAAAATAAGTCCTGCTTTATAATTCTAGGATAAAAATTATCAGAGATATTAATTTTCAAAGTGGTTGGTTGGTTTGGGTGGCAGCTCTGTCCCTAGACAGAGCACAATTAGCTCGAAGGCCGTTTTGATACCTTAAACTCGTTAACCTGGATGTTAGGGGTTGTTGTGACTGGAAAATTAAGAGTATGAGTGAGTGCGGGGAAAAATTTATCCAGTTGTAACCATCCTGTACTGGCCAGGAAAAATAATACCTCTCCGATGTTCTCTCCCTCAGGTCCCCGTAGAAGGGCTTGCCTAGTGCTCTAGCTAATGCCGGGCAGTCGCAAAGGAAATGAACGAGTGACTCTCGCTCGTTTGTGTCCTGATAGCTGCTGCAGTGTGTGTTAAATGGAATGCCCAATTTGGCCGCATGATCCCCAATTGGCCAGTGACCCGTGCTAATCGCTGTGATTCTGGAGATGTCTGCACGGGTCTTATTTAAAAGTTCGTCTGACTTGGCTCTGTTGTAAGATGGCCATATCTTCCTACATATGGCACAGGTGGTTAGGCTCTTCCATCTGGAACTAGCCGCTGATTGGAAGTGTGAGAGTACGTCTCTCTTGACAACTCCTAAAGGAACGTGGACTAGTTCCGCAGAAGAGCCGGGAAGAGCGGAGCCCCTTCTGGCCAGTTCATCAGCCTGCTCATTTCCCTCTATGTCTCTGTGCCCCGGGACCCAGAGCAAGGAAACTTTGGTTCGCTCCGCTAAACCTACTAGTTCGCTATGGCATTGCTGTACCAGTTTAGATTAGATGTAAGACGAATCTAGTGCCGTGACATGCTCAAATTTGTCGTCCCTGTACATTGAAGATGACGAAGTAAGCATTTGCAATAGAATTTTATCTAATGCACGAACCCTGCAAGCTTCAAACTGTAAGCTCGATAATCGAATTATGTACTGACCATATTGTATATTTAGAACAGGCTCGTCCCTTAAAATACAATACGATCGTCAAATTTGACCGATATATATGAAAACTTCTACGAATTCGTTACACATAATTTTATGAATGAATGAAACTTTGTTTTTATGGTTCTTAAATTGGTTGAATTTCATGATCGTATTGTTGCTCTACTCTACGAAAAATCCGGTTACGCGCCTGCTATCAGTGGCGTGGCGTCCATGGAAGCAAGGGAAGCATTGCTACCCTTACACTTTGCTGAAAAATAGTATATATCTAAAATACGTTTTTCTTAACCATTTTTCCTTCAAGCCAATCTAATTTTATTTCAATACAGCCATTGTTAGCTTTAAGTTTCCAACCATTGTTGTAGAGACACAAGCCTAATCACAAACTATTACTACTAATGTACATGTAATCAAATGGTTCACGCGCAGAAAAATCGTAAAAAAAAAATTTTATTTCATACATTTTCACAGTCTAAATAAAAGTTCGTAAGAAACTGCACGCGAAAATCGCACACAGCCGATTTGGCAGCACCACGGCAAGCGAACAGAAACTCAGAAAAACACCCAGCTGAAAAGCAATGCATGTATGAGCGTTGAAGTCATTTCGCAGTAAACTCACTGCAAAGTCTCACACACGCTGCATGGTGGAAGCAATGCAGATTGTGCATCTCTGCACAATCTGCACGGGTCGTACTTCGTACAACACATTCTTGGCTGCAACGGAGAAGCTTGCAGCGAGCAGAGATCTGATCAGAAATTGGTGCTACCAGAGTGGGATAGGAATTGAATTCTGATTGAAGTGTTGAATTGAATTGTGGTAAATAGTTCAACTGTACATATTTAATTTAGTTTTTAAATCACAGGAACCACTTATGGTATGTTAGGATGCTGAAACTCGGAACTTATTTAAAAGTATGATAGAGGGACCTGTCTGCAAAATTTACGATAAGGTTTGAGGCGTGTGGGAGTGGAGGGAAAGCAATGTCTTCGGAGTGCTTGAAAGCTGAGGTTGAAACATTCTAAAATTCGTATCTTCTGAATGGTTGATGTCAAAAAATTGAAACTTGTAGTTGTTTTAAGAAATAATAGGTAGCAGATTAATCAAGAGCTAAAATTTTTGAATCAGAAGGTGGTGAGTAGGGGTTGGGGTAAAAAACTTTGGATAAGAATATCTTTCGAATCAATAAGGAAGGTATAATTTAGTTATATATATATATATATATATATATATATATATATATATATATATATATATATATATAAATATATATATATATATATATATATATATATATATATATTTATATATATATATATATATTTATATATATATATATATATATATATATATATATATATATATATATATATATGTCAGCTGGTAGTTCTCAGGACTATTTGTCTCGTATATTGTATGTTACCGGGACACTTGGTACTTATCAGGACTGTCCTGACAATTTTTTATTATTATTGTATGATATCGGGACATGTCTTGACAAACACCTTTTTGTGTACAGATTATTTTTTTCGAACAGACCGTGTATATCAGGACAGTCCTGACAACCTTTGCTTTTGATCATTGTATGATATCGGGACTTGTCTTGACAAATATTCGAAATAAAAGGTGTATTTCGAATACAGTAATCCCTCGACATACGTCAGAGTTAGGCTCAGAGAATTTTCGACGTAACTCGAGGGTAGAAGCAACAACACAACAATTGCTTAGACGATAAATGTATAAGGAGCTGTATACATTTATCGCCTGAGCAATTGTTATGGATATTGTTTTCTGTCATGTTTTTTATGACTCTGATTTTAGCCAAGTCAAACAAATTCCCCCCGCAAGGTCTGGATCCGACACTGCCACAATCGCGATGCCCCAAGCCATTCGACGCGCATAAATTCCCACGAATGACCTTTTTTGTTTTTTCCCGATCGGCCTGAATTCCGCTGAAATCCGTATATGAATCTCAGCTTGTAGCTATTGGTGTATAAGTGAAACTGTTCAATGAAAGAACCTATACATTTTTCTTTTTTATTGAACGATACAGACAAAGGGTTTTGAAGGTCACGCGATCATTGCTAATGCCAGTGCTGTCGTTTTGTTATTTTGTATATTGTTTTCTTTTATACTGATTTTCAAAACATCAAAAAATCTGCCAACAGTCTGGGCGCAACTTTATTATTTTTCCAGTAGAAGTTCGGAACGCGTTCAATTCTGAGATGCGGTGTAGGTTGCTATGTGACTGAAAACCTAACAAAAACTTCGGGAAGCGGTTAGAATAGGGTCGCGCTGAAATACTTAAGCCGCTGCCATAAAGAATATATAAATTACATTATTGGGTTTTATTCCGGGATGCGGTCTAGGAGTTGATAATTAAAAAACTTCATGGTTCATAGTTCATAGTTTTTATTCTAATGATGGATACAATGCTGGCATATATATACATATATACTTAATTAGAGATAAGGCTGATCTAAAGCCTTTACAACAATAGTTTATTTTGCTTTGTGCACTTGGCAGTTGATTGTTGATAAGACTGATTATTTGTGAATTCAGGAAAAATGAATGAAAAAACCTTATGAATATAATGAACCTAACTTAACCTAACCTATAACTAACTAAATAATAAAAAAAAGTAAAATAATAAAACAAGAAGAAATGAAAAAAAATAATAATAATACAAACAGAAACTATGTGAGGCATGCAACCAGTGGGTTTTGAATATGTTGGCATTTGGTAATTATCAAACAAGCCCGTGGAAGTGAAATAGAGAGATATGTCAGAATTCATGAAAAGTATACAACCACTTTACACTCCCTTAGGGGTCAAATTCCAAAAAAAAATTGAAAACACTTTCTAGGTATTCATATACATCCATATGTAAATAATCTGTAGAATAAAACCGAATTCAATATTAAGGAAGACCTAGTAGATATGACGAAAATCGGGAAAATATATGTATACTATTTTTACTGATCATTATTTTTTGCCCCCCTTCTACTAATGGATACATTACAATGGATGTGCATATTGGAGTACAAAGGTTGGCTAGGAGGGCGTTTGACCGGTTAAAAATTCTAAAATTTTAGTATTTTCACACTTTCGGCGATAACTGTATCAATTTTGCATTAATTTTGATGCAATCTTCATTCTGTTAAATGTCCTAATTAGCTGGATCCCTTACCTTGATTTGCTGTAAAATTTGTGCATATTGGAGTACAGGGGTGGGCTAGGGGAGTGTTTAACGGGTAAAAAACCCAAAATTTTAGTATTTTCACACTTTCGGCGATAACTGTATCAATTTTGCATTAATTTTGATGCAATCTTCATTCTGTTAAATGTCCTAATTAGCTGGATCACTAACCCTGATTTGCTGTGAAATTTGTTCATATTGGAGTACAGGGGTGGGCTAGGGGAGTGTTTAACGGGTAAAAACCCGAAATTTTTTGTATTTTCACACTTTCGGTGATAACTGTATCAATTTTGCATTGATCTTGATGCAATCTTCATTCTGTTAAATGTCCTAATTAGCTTAATCTATAACCTTGATTAACTGTGAAATTTGTGCATATTGGTGTACAGGGGTGGGCTAGGGGAGTGTTTAACGGGTAAAAAACCGAAAATTTTAGTATTTTCACACTTTCGGCGATAACTGTATCAATTTTGTACTAATTTTGATGCAATCTTCATTCTGTTAAATGTCCTAATTAGCTGGATCCCTTACCTTGATTTACTGTGAAATTTGTGCATATTGGAGTACAGGGATGGGCTAGGGGAGTGTTTAACGGATAAAAAACCGAAAATTTTAGTATTTTCACACTTTCGGCGATAACTGTATCAATTTTGCAATAATATTCATGCAATCTTCATTCTGTTAAATGTCCTAATTAGCTGGATCCCTTACCTTGATTTATTGTGAACTTTGTGCATATTGGAGTAGAGGGGTGGGCTAGGGGAGTGTTTAACGGGTAAGAAACCGAAAATTTTAGTATTTTCACACTTTCGACGATAACTGTATCAATTTTGCATTAATTTTGATGCAATCTTCATTCTGTTAAATGTCGTAATTAGCTGGATCCATTACCTCGATTCACTGTGAAATTTGTGCATCTTAGAGTACAGGAGTTAGCTAGGCATGCGTTTGACCGGTTAAAAATTCGAAAATTTTAGTATTTTCACACTTTCGGTGATAGCTGTATCAATTTTGCATTAATTTTGATGCAATCTTCATTCTGTTAAATGTCCTGATTAGCAGGATCCCTTACCTAGATATACTGTGAAATTTGTGCATATTGGAGTACAGGGGTGGGCTAGGGGAGTGTTTAACGGGTAAAAACCCGAAATTTTTTGTATTTTCACACTTTCGGTGATAACTGTATCAATTTTGCATTGATCTTGATGCAATCTTCATTCTGTTAAATGTCCTAATTAGCTGGATCCCTTACCTTGATTTACTGTGAAATTTGTGCATATTGGAGTACAGGGGTGGGCTAGGGGAGTGTTTAACGGGTAAAAGTTCGAAAGTTTTAGTATTTTCACACTTTCGGTGATAACTGTATCAATTTTGCATTAATTTTGATGCAATCTTCATTTTGTTAAATGTTCTAATTAGCTGGATCCTTTACCTCGATTTACTGTGAAATTTCTGCATATCGGAGTACAGGGGTGGGCTAGGGGAGTGTTTAACGGGTAAAAAACCGAAAATTTTATTATTTTCACACTTTCGGTGATAACTGTATCAATTTTGCATTGATTTTGATGCAATCTTCATTCTGTTATATGTCCTAATTAGCTGGATCCCTAACCTAGATTTACTGTGAAATTCGTGCATATTGGAGTACAGGGGTGGGCTAGGGGAGTGTTTAACGGATAAAAAACCAAAAATTTTAGTATTTTCACACTTTCGACGATAACTGTATCAATTTTGCATTAATTTTGATGCAATCTTCATTCTGTTAAATGTCCTAATTAGCTGGATCCCTAACCTTGATTAACTGTGAAATTTGTGCATATTGGAGTACAGGGGTGGGCTAGGGGAGTGTTTAACGGGTAAAAATTCGAAAATTTTAGTATTTTCACACTTTCGGTGATAACTGTATCAATTTTGCATTAATTTTGATGCAATCTTCATTCTGTTAAATGTCCTAATTAGCTGGATCCCTTACCTTGATTTACTGTGAAATTTGTGCATATCGGAGTACAGGGGTGGGCTAGGGGAGTGTTTAACGGGTAAAAAACCGAAAATTTTAGTATTTTCACACTTTCGGCGATAACTGTATCCGTATCTACATAGCTTGCAGAGATTGGTGGATTAGTGAAACTTCTCAATGAGAACCTATAGTTTTATTGACCGATACCGACGAAGGGTTTTCAAGGGCACGCGACCATTGTTTACCATATACCATTGCCATCGTTCTGTTATTTTAGACTAGCGGTGGCCAACCCAAATGATCTCGCGTGCCACTTTCGAAAAGCATCATAAATCCGCGGGCCACATATTATTAAAATCCCCATATTAGATTTTCCTACTCCAAAAAATCGCGGTAACATTGCACACAATACACTTTTCGTCAAAATATGGTGTCGCAAGAAATTTTTGCGGAAAAATAATCAAGGCCGCGGGTTGGCCACTAGTGTTTTAGACATTAGTCACCGCCGACTTAAGCTTAAGCCTCGAACATATCACAGTTCGTCATATGCACAAATTTCACAGTAAATCAAGGTAAGGGATCCAGCTAATTAGGACATTTAACAAAATTAAGATTGCATCAAAATTAGTGCAAAATTGATGCAGTTATCGTCGAAAGTGTGAAAATACAAACATTTTCGGTTTTTTACTCGTTAAACACTCTCCTAGCCCACCCCTCTACTCCAATATGCACAAATTTCACAGTAAATCAGTGTTAGGGATCCAGATAATTAGGACATTTAACAGAATGAAGATTGCATGAAAATTAATGCAAAATTGATACAGTTATCGCAGAAAGTGTGAAAATACTAAAATTTTCGGTTTTTTACCCGTTAAACACTCCCCTAGCCCACCTCTGTACTGCAATATGCACAGTAAATCTAAGTTAGGGATCCAGCTAATCAGAACATTTAACAGAATGAAGATTGCATCAAAATTAATGCAAAATTGATACAGTTATCACCGAAAGTGTGAAAATACTAAAATTTTCGAATTTTTAACCGGTCAAACGCTCGCCTAGCCAACCCCTGTATTCTAAGATGCACAAATTTCACAGCCAATCGAGGTAAGGGATCCAGCTAATTACGACATTCAACAGAATGAAGATTGCATCAAAATTAATGCAAAATTGATACAGTTATCACCGAAAGTGTGAAAATACTAAAATTTTCGATTTTTTAACCGGTCAAACGCTCGCCTAGCCAAACCCTGTATTCTAAGATGCACAAATTTCACAGCCAATCGAGGTAAGGGATCCAGCTAATTACGACATTCAACAGAATGAAGATTGCATCAAAATTAATGCAAAATTGATACAGTTATCGCCGAAAGTGTGAAAATACTAAAATTTTCGGTTTTTTACCCGTTAAACACTCCCCTAGCCCACCCCTGTACTCCAATATGCACAAATTTCACAGTAAATCAAGGTAAGGGATCCAGCTAATTAGGACATTTAACAAAATGAAGATTGCTTCAAAATTATTGCAAAATTGATACAGTTATCACCGAAAGTGTGAAAATACTAAAATTTTCGAATTTTTATCCGGTCAAACGCTCGCCTAGCCAACCCCTGTATTCTAAGATGCACAAATTTCACAGCCAATCGAGGTAAGGGATCCAGCTAATTACGACATTCAACAGAATGAAGATTGCATCAAAATTAATGCAAAATTGATACAGTTATCGCCGAAAGTGTGAAAATACTAAAATTTTCGGTTTTTTACCCGTTAAACACTCCCCTAGCCCACCCCTGTACTCCAATATGCACAAATTTCACAGTAAATCAAGGTAAGGGATCCAGCTAATTTCGACATTCAACAGAATGAAGATTGCATCAAAATTAATGCAAAATTGATACAGTTATCACCGAAAGTGTGAAAATACTAAAATTTTCGAATTTTTAACCGGTCAAACGCTTGCCTAGCCAACCCCTGTATTCTAAGATGCACAAATTTCACAGCCAATCGAGGTAATGGATCCAGCTAATTACGACATTTAACAGAATGAAGATTGCATCAAAATTAATGCAAAATTGATACAGTTATCGTCGAAAGTGTGAAAATACTAAAATTTTCGGTTTCTTACCCGTTAAACACTCCCCTAGCCCACCCCTCTACTCCAATATGCACAAAGTTCACAATAAATCAAGGTAAGGGATCCAGCTAATTAGGACATTTAACAGAATGAAGATTGCATGAATATTATTGCAAAATTGATACAGTTATCGCCGAAAGTGTGAAAATACTAAAATTTTCGGTTTTTTATCCGTTAAACACTCCCCTAGCCCATCCCTGTACTCCAATATGCACAAATTTCACAGTAAATCAAGGTAAGGGATCCAGCTAATTAGGACATTTAACAGAATGAAGATTGCATCAAAATTAGTACAAAATTGATACAGTTATCGCCGAAAGTGTGAAAATACTAAAATTTTCGGTTTTTTACCCGTTAAACACTCCCCTAGCCCACCCCTGTACACCAATATGCACAAATTTCACAGTTAATCAAGGTTATGGATTTAGCTAATTAGGACATTTAACAGAATGAAGATTGCATCAAGATCAATGCAAAATTGATACAGTTATCACCGAAAGTGTGAAAATACAAAAAATTTCGGGTTTTTACCCGTTAAACACTCCCCTAGCCCACCCCTGTACTCCAATATGAACAAATTTCACAGCAAATCAGGGTTAGTGATCCAGCTAATTAGGACATTTAACAGAATGAAGATTGCATCAAAATTAATGCAAAATTGATACAGTTATCGCCGAAAGTGTGAAAATACTAAAATTTTGGGTTTTTTACCCGTTAAACACTCCCCTAGCCCACCCCTGTACTCCAATATGCACAAATTTTACAGCAAATCAAGGTAAGGGATCCAGCTAATTAGGACATTTAACAGAATGAAGATTGCATCAAAATTAGTACAAAATTGATACAGTTATCGCCGAAAGTGTGAAAATACAAAAATTTTCGGTTTTTTACCCGTTAAACACTCCCCTAGCCCACCCCTGCACACCAATATGCACAAATTTCACAGTTAATCAAGGTTATGGATTAAGCTAATTAGGACATTTAACAGAATGAAGATTGCATCAAGATCAATGCAAAATTGATACAGTTATCACCGAAAGTGTGAAAATACAAAAAATTTCG
Source organism: Beris chalybata (assembly GCA_949128065.1). NCBI lineage: Eukaryota > Metazoa > Arthropoda > Insecta > Diptera > Stratiomyidae > Beris > Beris chalybata. The sequence continues at coordinate 84,483,271 of OX421895.1, read as the reverse complement.
GGTTTTTACCCGTTAAACACTCCCCTAGCCCACCCCTGTACTCCAATATGAACAAATTTCACAGCAAATCAGGGTTAGTGATCCAGCTAATTAGGACATTTAACAGAATGAAGATTGCATGAATATTATTGCAAAATTGATACAGTTATCGCCGAAAGTGTGAAAATACTAAAATTTTCGGTTTTTTATCCGTTAAACACTCCCCTAGCCCATCCCTGTACTCCAATATGCACAAATTTCACTGTTAATCAAGGTAAAGAATTCAGCTAATTATGACATTTAACGGAATGAAGATTGCATCAAAATTAATGCAAAATTGATACAGTTAACGCCGAAAGTGTGAAAGTACTAGAATTTTCGAATTTTTAACCAGTCAAACGCTCCCCTAGCCCACCCCTGTACTCCAATGTGCACAAATTTCACAGTTAATCAAGGTAAGGGATCCAGCTACTTAGGACATTTAACAGAATGAATATTTCATCAAAATTAATGCAAAATTTATACAGTTAACGCCGGAAGTGTGAAAATACTGGAATTTTCGAATTTTTAACCGGTCAAACGCAACCGTAACCCACCTTGTACTCCAATATGCACAAATTTCACAGTTAATCAAGGTAAAGGATCCAGCTAATAAGGACATTTAAAAGAATGAAGATTGCATCAAAATTAATGCAAAATTGAAACAGTTAACGCTGAAAGTGTGAAAATACTAGAATTTTCGAATTTTTAACCTGTCAAACGCTCCCTTAGCCCACCCCTGTACTCCAATATGCGCAAATTTCACAGTAAATCAAGGTAAGGGATCCATCTAATTAGGGAAATTAACAGACCAAAGATTTAATCAAAGTTAATGCAAAATTGATACAGTTAACGCCGAAAGTGTGAAAATACTAGAATTTTCGAATTTTTAACCGGTCAAACGCACCCGTAACGCACCCTGTACTCCAATATGCACAAATTTCACATTAAATCAAGGTAAGGGATCCAGCTAATTAGGGAATTTAACAGAATAAAGATTGCATCAAAATTAATGCAAAATTGATACAGTTAACGCCGAAAGTGTGAAAGTACTAGAATTTTCGAATTTTTAACCGGTCAAACGCTCCTTTAGCCCACCCCTGTACTCCAATATGCACAAATTTAACAGTAAATCAAGGTAAAGGATCCATCTAATTAGGGAATTTAACAGACTAAAGATTTAATCAAAGTTAATGCAAAATTGATACAGTTAACGCCGAAAGTGTGAAAATACTAGAATTTTCGAATTTTTAACCGGTCAAACGCTCCCCTAGCCCACCCTGTACTCCAATATGCACAAATTTTACAGTTAATCAAGGTTAGGGATCCAGCTAATTAGGACATTTAACAGTATGAAGATTTCATCAAAATTAATGCAAAATTGATACAGTTATCACTGAAAGTGTAAATATAATAAAATTTTCGAATTTTTAACCAGTCAAACGGTCCCCTAGCCCACCCTGAACTCCAATATGCACAAATTTCACAGTAAATCAAGGTTAGGGATCCAGCTAATTAAGACATTTAACAGAATGAATATTGCATCAAAATTAATGCAAGATTGATACAGTTATCGCCGAAATTACGAAAATACTAGAATTTTCGAATTTTTAACCGGTCAAACGCTCCCCTAGCCCACCCCTGTATTCCAATATGCACAAATTTCACAGTAAATCAAGTTAAAGGATTAAGCTAATTAGGACATTTAACAGAATGAAGATTGCATCAAAATTAATGCAAAATTGATACAGTTATCGCCGAAAGTGTGAAAATACTAAAGTTTTCAAATTTTTAACCGGTCAAACGCCCTCATAGCCAACTTTTGTACTCCAATATGCACATCCATTGTAATGTATCCATTAGTGGAAACATGAAAAAAAAATGATCAGTAAAAACAGTATATGTACATATATATTCCCGATTTTCGTCATATCTACTAGGTCTTCCTTAATATTGTATTCGGTTTTACTCTACGGATTGTTTACATATGTATATGAATACCTAGAAAGTGTTTTCCAAGTTTTTTTTGGAATTTGACCCCTAAGGGAGTGTAAAGTGGCTGTATACTTTTCATGAATTCTGACATATCTCTCTATTTCACTTCTACGGGCTTGTTTGATAATTACCAAATGCCAACATATTCAAAACCCACTGGTTGCATGCCTCACATAGTTTCTGTTTGTATTATTATTATTTTTTTTCATTTCTTCTTGTTTTATTATTTTACTTTTTTTTATTATTTAGTTAGTTATAGGTTAGGTTAAGTTAGGTTCATTATATTCATAAGGTTTTTTCATTCATTCACAAGTAATCAGTCTTATCAACAATCAACTGCCAAGTGCACAAAGCAAAATAAACTATTGTTGTAAAGGCTTTAGATCAGCCTAGTCTCTAATTAAGTATTTATGTATGTATGTTTATGCCAGCATTGTATCCATCATTAGAATAAAAACTATGAACTATGAACTATGAAGTTTTTTAATTATCAACTCCTAGACCGCATCCCGGAATAAAACCCAATAATGTAATTTATATATTCTTTATGGCAGCGGCTTAAGTATTCCAGCGCGACCCTATTCTAACCGCTTCCCGAAGTTTTTGTTAGGTTTTCAGTCACATAGCAACCTACACCGCATCTCAGAATTGAACGCGTTCCGAACTTCTACTGGAAAAATAATAAAGTTGCGAACAGACTGTTGGCAGATTTTGTGATGTTTTAAAAATCAGTATAAAAGAAAACAATATATAAGATAACAAAACGACAGCACTGGCATAAGCAATGATCGCGTGACCTTCAAAACCCTTTGTCTGTATCGTTCAATAAAAAAGAAAAATGTATAGGTTCTTTCATTGAACAGTTTCACTTATACACCAATAGCTACAAGCTGAGATTCATATACGGATTTCAGCGGAATTCAAGCCGATCGGGAAAAAACAAAAAAGGTCAGTCGTGGGAATTTATGCGCGTCCAATGGCTTGGGGCATCGCTATTGATTGCCAACATGCCAGAGGTGGATCCAAACCTTGCTGTGGGGGCGGAAATTTGCTTGATTTTGCTATTTTGTCTTATCAAGTTCTATGTAAATTTAGCTACATATATACACCGCACTTAGGAAAAAAGGGTCATCGGATGTTTTCATATTGTTTTCGTTTTATTATTATTTGACTTGATTTTGCCTCGATGAGTGACGTCACGGATCGAGACGAGAAAATATACCAGTTCATCGAAGAAACTTTTTTGGAACGTGTTCATAACAATATATTATTATCCCAAAGCGTGGTGTTTTAATACAAAACATTGGAATTTACGAATCCTCTAGAGTCGATACTGAATAACAAATGTTCAGAATCATAGCAACATGCAATGAGAGTCATATAATAAGAATTATATTTACAAAAATAAGTAATTTAACTGCATATTTCTTTAATGCCGGTATGCCGATATTGTTGAAAACTGTAATATTTTTCCCATCCTAATTTTTCTATGAAAACTAATTTGCAGATGAGAAAGCCTATTACGAAACTCGAGTCGAGTGAGTAACTCACTCACATTTCAATTCGACTCGAGCAAAAGTTGATATGATAAAACTCCAATGTCACCAATGTCCACTTCTTATCAATTGATTACAAATATGTTAGGAAAGCAGTAAATTGAAAGATCATACTTAAGGAACGGTATCATGAAGCAATCTGATGTTTTATTTGTACAAGTCCCGATAACTACCAATTTATGTACTGTCCTGATAACTACCGTTACTCGTAAAGTCCTGATAACTACCATTATGTACTATTTTCTTAATATAATCGTATTGCACCAATAAAAATTTAAAAACCAAAGATTATTTTGATCATCGTAATCTCTGTTATCAATTTCAACAAAAAAAAATACCCCTAAAAAAATGTCCCGATAAACACCAACTGACAAATATATATATATATATATATATATATATATTTATATATATATATATATATATATATATATATATTTATATATATATATATATATATATATATATATATTTTTAAAATATTTCATTTTTCTATTTCAAGAACCGTACCATATACCTATGATCTTAAAAATTTTACAGGAGTTAGGTCCAGTACAATTCTAACTGAGAAAACAAATTCTGGAGGTACTAGTGAAGGGGCTGATGGTGGGAGGTCGTGGAAAGGAAATAACATCAATTTTTATTTTTGAAAAACTACAAAGGTAAAAAATTACTACATAGAGCTAATAAAGAGGTATCCTAGAAAAAATTAATGGGTGGTGATTTTTTATATCTCAAAAACGGCTTATGAAGAAGAAAGTTGGAGGTTAGTACGTACATATGTATATGAAGTTATCAAAAAAAAAAAACTGATTTTTATTAGCATAGAGGTTGAGTAAAACAATTGTCCGTGAAAAGGGATTTTTCCACATTTCCACGATTTCGTTATATATTTATATTGGACATGCCGAAATAAATTTTACTTTTGCGAGCCCCTAGAAATATTTTTTTCTAATTTTTCGATATCCAACCCCTCAGGGTGTGTAAAAAGGTTGTGTACATTTTCAAGAATTTTTATATATTGGGTCTAATGAGATATTTAATTCACTTTTATTTCTATTATTATATTGAATCAAAGAAAACTCTGATGCAAGCATTTTTAACGAATTCTGAAAAACTTTTAGGGTTAATGAGATCAGTTTTTATTATTTTATTGTTATTATTTATTTCTATTGACTCTTCTATTTCAAAAAATACGAAAAAAATAAAAAAAAATCTGCCAATATGTAGGTACTATGATCGAAACTTTATAATTTTTTTGATAGAAGTCCGGAAAGCGTTTAATGATGAGCTATGTGTAGGTAGAGTCACTTCCCAGCAAACACCGTAATCATTATATAAGCCTTAATTGCGTACAATCTATTCCTTAGTGGATAAGGCCTATGAATTGTAAGGGAAACTTGAACGCAAACAAATTACCTTATATTATCCCTGATTCTAACATGGGCCATGTCATTGGCAATCAGATATAGAGTGGATACATTAGTATGTACCTTATGATCATGCTTATGTAAGAATTAGGTTAAGCCTTATACTAAACTTACTTTTGTTAATGATAATGCTTATGTAAAGATTAGGTTAAGGCTTATACTAAGCTTGAATTTGTTACTGACTATTAATACAAGGATTAGGTTAAGCCTTAGATACTTGTTATACTAACCTTTACTTTTATCAATGGTCAGGCTTAGTAATACGATTAGGTTAAAGATTTTCTAAAAAGCGCTTTGTATGGACCACCTTAAACTTATGACAACTTCTTACTTACTTATGAGAACGATCTAAATGATTTTTTTTCTTTTTTACTGCTTCTTGAAGATTTTTCTCGAAGTTCTCGTAAGCAGATACGTTATTAAAAACACCTATTATGGGTTGTGTTGCTGTAAGGGGAGTAATAATAATAAAAAACAATAGGTACGATTCAATTAAAAACTTTTAAATTTATTACGGACTTTCATAAAAACAACGTATGCCACACGAAAAGAAATTTATTCTGTAGCTAATTCTTGTTCCACATTTAACAAAAAATAATATTTTTATTATTAAAAATAATATAGGTACCTATATATATATCATACATATAAAATAGTTATATGAAAGTAAAACAAATCGTTGCTTAAAGAAGCCATTACTTCGTATTACTTCATTTAATTTTATTTCACCGAATTTAATTTAATTTTATTCATTTTATTTTATTTATTTCATTTTTTTCCACTTCACTGCAAACTCAAAAACTCAAACTCAACAATTCGCACTGGAATGACAAAACAAAATAGCGCATATTCTCGGTATTCCTGATAATTGAACGGTATACCTAAGAATAAGACTTATTTAAGCATTAGAATGGATATTCAATAAAATTTTCGAACTTTTTCATATTCTTGATATTCAAAACCTTACATATACCTTAAAAAAGACTTATCTAAGCATTAGTATGGTTATTGAATAAAATAATCGACTTTTCTTATATCGCGGTATCCCTTACATATGTCTTAGCCTGATATACCTGACGCAATTTTTTGCTGGGTCATACGAACTAACACAAACATCCATTATCTTGAGTACGGACTATGTGTGTTTCATTTGAAACCAGTACATTTGAAATTTTTTTTGCAGTTGTCTCGATTTTACGCTGTATTTAGTTGATATTTCATGAGACATATCTCATGAGACATATCTCGATTCCGTGAAACGTCAATCAAAATCCATCTGCTACACGTATACACACTGAAACTATGCCATTTAAGAAACCTGCGATTTTTTAAATTCGCAGGTTTTTAGAGTACTAAATATGTACCAAAAGTGGTCATTGTCCGTACTCATGATAATGGATGTTTGTATTAGTTCTTATACAGTGACTCTAGGTGCGTGCCTGCGACTGACAACCTAAACACCAACGTTCTGAATAGCCTCCTAGATCCCTGCTGGGTGCTAATGGAGGAGGTTCAATCAATATGCAGTAAATTGATAGGTAGAATAATAATTAAAAATGGTGGATATTAACCAATTGCTTCCCCTTGTTGAAGTATCACGCCACGCCACTGCCTGCTATACGTACATGTTTGCATACCTCGTAACTTCTTCAATGCGTGTGTTTCAGATCGAATGTCGTACGATTGGTATGTAGTGTTGCCGAAATCTTGTTGCAAAAGTAACATTTTTGCTACAAAAGTAGAAATGTGGCAACGCTGTTGGTATATTTTATTTGTTTCTTTGTTTTTGGATTCGGTTAGTATCCGTTTTCCTCAAATTTAGTTGATCACCTTCCCATTTGCAATGCTTTCTAATAAGGACTAGCATCATGAAGTTTAAACACTGAATGCGATGCTCGTAGCAGTCGGTTTCATTGAACCAAACGGGAAATTTTTTATTTGTGACTTCGACACACTTATCCACAATTACTGATTTAATCTTATCTACTTCAGGATGGGCACTAAAAAGACTTTTAAAAACATCAATTTGTTTCATTAATTTATAACAACAGTATCCCGCAAAATATCTAGTTAGAAGATATATTGTCAATTGGTATTTCTATTTCCTCTTCCGAAAGTACTTGGTGATCAACATCGTCAACTTCGTTTAGGGTTTCTTCCTCGATTTCAGTTTCTTCATAGCCATTGATTATAGTAGATTGAGAACTTTGATTGCCAGAATTAGGATCCTAAAGAATTGATGATCAATCGATATCTAAAATCTCGTCATCTTTTTCGCAATTCGCGTATTTCGAAGAAAATATAAGTTTTATGGACAGGATTTTTGCAATTATCGCGCTGAACTCATAAACACTTGGGTTTCTTTTATTCGCATTACGTACACGTACATGGGAGAAAAAGTTTTCCAAAGGATCTTGATTAAGTAACACCACTCTAGAATTTTCCAAAATTCGATTTTTTTTTTTTCGCTTAAAAGGTGCCTAAGGGTCTTAAGAATAAGACACAACATCATTTATAAGGTGTACAATCGTTGAAGTGCCTGAATTTTAATCCCGACCGTAGCCACCTGCTGCGCGCTCGGAGCAGGTATAAGACTCGGCGCGACGCGCCATTTGGGACGCTTGTAGTATAGTTCAGTCTTCAGTGTTGGTTTAACCATTGAACTATTCGCACGACACGTGGGTTTTTTCGCTTCACTTATACGGAGCAGGCATCGCAGATTAAAGGTATACAACAAATTTCTATGATTTTTTCATAAGGAAAACTTTAAACGGGTTTTTCTCAAAACTACTTTTTTCGACACGGCCGGAAACATAAATCGCTCAATTCTTTACCAATCGACTCGAAATTTTGACAGTATCTTTCAAACAAGATTATCCTGAGAAAAACGTAGGGATTTTTTATGTTGCATATTTCATTTGTTATAAACATTTTTAGTGCATATTTTTAGGCAAAAAAACAATTTTTTTCTAATGTCCACCGATTCTTAAAAAAAGTGATTAAAAAAAATCCCTACGTCTTTCTCGAGCTTTTTGTATGTGAAATAGAAAAAATTTTGAGTTTTTGTTCGAGAGTCACAATTGGAGGAGAAACTTTTCCGGCCGCGGAGCTCTACATTGATGGTGTTCAATCAACCACCTGCTCAGCCGCCATTATGTTTTAGATTGCCATATATACGTACTTTAATGTATAGGCAATAAAGAACCTAACACATAATTTTAATTTTTTTCGTTGTTTTCCCGGAAAAAAATCTTGAAATTAGGTAATTTTTCGACCTCCTAGAGTGGTGTTACCCCTTAACTTTTGAAGAATAGAAATAAAATAGATCGTCATATCTTTGAAATAAGTCAGCAGATACAGATAATATGAAATCAATTGTTAAAATAAGACCTTTAAAACACTAGGTAGTAGAAGTAGAATTAATTAGTTTTATATGAGAAATATAGGATTTCATATCATTTAAAAATTGAAATGCTTTCGAATAAGAGGAAGTCGGCTATTTAATATATCGAAAAGTTTATTCATTTTCTCAATAAAGACTGCCGTGGGGATTGCTTTATGAGACACCTTTTCTGAAAACTTGCTAAGAGCTGCTAAAGTTTGGACAGCAGCAGATACAGTGTGACTTAAAACCTGTACTGCCAATCGGACGCTCATTTTACTTTATTAGTAATAATACAGTATTGTTATTGATTTTCAAAAAAAAAAAAATTTGCTGCCCTCAAAATTTTTTTGTGTACATTTCATGACTAGTAAACACGAAAAAAGCAATAAAAATTTTCACTCCGTCTGTCCGCCGTACGCCGTACGCCGTACGTCGACCGCCAAAATCCTTTGAAGGCTCGTAGCTCTCAAACCAGTGGAGCTATTAAATTTAAATTTTTTCTAGGAATAGACTGGGTAGACCCCTTGAATTGACATTATTTTCAGGGGTGGGGTGTAGGGGGGAAGGTGGGGGAAGCGTTTTAGACGAAAAATTTTATTTTCTAGATCTCAGCAACCGCTTATGTTAGGAGACTGAAACTTGAAATTTCTATAAAGCTTTGATAGTGGACCCATTTGCAAAAAAATTGATGATATGGGTGAAGGGGTGTGGGAGCTCGTTCATTTCACTTCTGGAAGCGATCTTCCGAACTAGTTCGTTCACGAACTACACAAGCCTAATATGTACATCAATGAAAGACTTCTACAAAAATTATTAAAAGTTCAATTTTTTAAACACAAAGGCCGCTATTAACAGTCGTAATAAAGTTGGCTTTCAGTTAAAGCTGACTTTAGTGTCGTATTATTAATATGACACTAAAGTCAGCTTTAACTTAAATCCAACTTTATGACGACTGTGAATAGCGGCCAAAGTTATTTGAAGTATTAAACAATTAAATCTAAAATAATTTAAAATTAATTTACCACTGAATTGTATCGTTAAGTTTTATACAATTTTGTAAAACTTTGAATATACAGTAATCCCTTGACTGAAGTCTCCCATAAGGCTCGTGTCCACTGGCAAGTAACTTGCGACATTTCTTGCTAGAGTAATTTGCTGTGACGTTTACACTAAATGTCTACAAAAATCTTGCAAGTAAAATTTGCTTATGCGTGTACACTTCATCATCAAAGTTTCGTTGAACTGTCAATTGTCAAAACGAAAATGTCGCGTGTTAAAAGTGTTGCTGCTGCAATTGCTGCAATAATAATTATTAAAAAAAGAAGAGAACAGAGACGTGTGAAACATAAACGACGAATTTGGACAAGAGAGTGGATTCTACGAAGGTCAATTTTAGGTGCTCATACAACACTACAAAATGAGCTAAAGACCGAAGACCCTAACCAATTGAAAAAATTTTTGAGGATGTCAGTAGAAGATTTCGACCATTTACTTGACTTGGTAAAACCGAAAATCATGAAACAGGACACCAGAATGAGACCTGCCATTAGTCCCAGTGAACGCTTGTCAGTTACGTTGAGATATTTGGCCACAGGTAAGTAACAAGTATTAAGTTTGGAAATTAAATTAATTCTTTTATTGACAAAAAAAAAAAAAAAATAATAATAATAAGATCGAAAATCAACATTTTTTCAGGAAACTCGTATCATTCACTTATGTACCTATATCGCATTCCCGTATGTACTATTGCGAGGATTGTTGTCGAGTGTTGTGCAGCAATAATGGAGGCGCTGAAAGAAGAATATTTACCGGTAAGCATCAACCTGTTATAAATTTGAATTGGATTGATTACCTTCCATATCAACAATATATCCACTTTCTGTCATGTGGGGGGACAATATGGAGCAGTTATCTATTTCTGAATAACTAGACAAGGAACTTGTTGCAGTTTCCTCTTCTAATTGTGATACTTGCATGATATCACCCAAGATCATTCGTTTTAATTTCCTCCTTAAAGCTAGTATTAGACGGTCACTCAAAACCGTCAATGCATTGACACTCTGACGTCAAAATTACGTAGAATGTGGTCACAAAGTTGTCAATTCAGTGTCAATCCGTGTGATCGTCATTTTTGTGACAGTCAATGCATTGATTGTAGAATTGACTACCGAATTGACACACATTTTTGTGTCAATACATTGACAATTTTGAATGACCGTGTGATCACCCTGTCAATGCGTTTGGACTAATTGACAAATATTTTGGATGGGTCGTCAATGCATTGACTCTGTCCCATGAATTGACACGGCACAAAATTCTGCCGTGTCCTTTCTCTACAAATTGACACATTGGCAACTAGTTCTAACGAAAATGATTTAATTGTGGGTCTTTTGTATTTATTTTCACTTTATTATTTTTTAATACATAATAAAGTTTTGTGATCAACTGGAAATTTATAAATAATTTGCTACACTGAATTTTAGTATTTTCATATTTTGGGAATGGTTATTCCCAAAAAGCAAAAACAAATTTGTCCATCCGCCGCAGGGAAAAGCGTTTGAATATGCTTAGCTATTAAACGTGTTGAGATATTAAGTTCACTTTTTTTTTGTAAATTGAGTAAGCCCCTACGAGTTGTATCTTTTGATGTGTGAGCTGTGAGGGTAGAGCGTTTTAGTCTAGAAGGCTGAAACTTGAAGCTTGTATAGAACTAGTGTAGGAGTATGCAGTATGCGTCCGAAACGCTCGATAGCTAAAATTGAAGTATTCTAATCTCCTAAACGGTTGAAGTCGAAAGGTGAAAACTTTGTGGTTGGTTGTCTTAAGAGATACTAGCAGCCTAAACAAGAACTAAAATTCTTAAGATGGAAGGTGGTGAGAGTGGTGGGTAAGAGATTTTGGATTGCAATATCTTCCGAATCGATTGTATCAAGAAGATATAATTTGATTTTGTGTATACAGGATTATAAGTGATGTTTATTGAATGTAAAATTTATGACGGGTAAAGTTGGCTACAGAAGTTTTTTTTAAAAAATAAGTCCACACTTTAAGAACTATCTCAGTTATGAACTAGTGGTGAGTGGGTGGTGTGAGAGGTGCAATGAAAAAATTCTGAATTTTATTTCTCAAAATCCGTGAACTGTAGACATGTCGTGGCTCATTCTTTTATCGTGCCTCGGATTCGTTTCGGTCCTCTTACTCACTCACTCAACTGTCCACAATAAAAGTCACGAACTTATGTACCAATCAGTTGTATAATTCTTAAGTTTTAACTATAGTGTACACTTTACCAATTACAAACAAAACACGTTACTACTACTTAATGATACAAAACACAACAATTTGAACCGCGGAGGCTACTCGATTTCTTGAAAGTCGTAATCAAACTGCCCGTTTCCCGGACTTGGAAAAAACGATCAGCAATTATCGCTTAATCAATTATTCTACATTAGCTCGATAATTGCTGATCTATGTACATACATCGACCATCGATCAACTCTCGGCAGTTGACCCGAGTTGGATCCAGTTGATCGATAGTCGATGTTGCAGATTTCCTGCTGACCGCCGAGCAAAGGTATTTAATCTGATTTAAGTATATCACCCCGTATCGGAGATTGTGACATCGTTCGAATATTGAACCCAATCACCGATACGAGGTGCGCGTAGGGACCAAACCGGACCACGACAGACAGACAAAAAGGTACGAATATATAGAGCTACTGCAGTGGCGTTCTCTACATTAAAATTTTTGACAGGGGTAGCAAGGTACGGGGGCTAGAAAGTTGGTGGTTCTCAAGTTGTCTCAACATTTGACTGTATTTCATATGATTTAGCGGCAGTTCGTTCGTTTCTGGTGTGTTAGTTATGCGTTCCTATTACTAAATGGTAAAGTTGGACGATGGATGGTGGGTGGAGGATGTTAGATAGTGTATGGAGGATGGAGTACAGAGTATGGATGTTGGTAGATGGTGGATAGAGGATGGAAATGCAGGATGTTCGATGTGGATGATGGATGGGAATGGTGAATATAGGATGGACGATGGAGGATAGGGATTGTACCAAGAAGACAATATTTGGTTTACCAGTATTATAAGTGAGTTCTATTGAATGTAAGATTTATGACGGGTGACGTGGGGTACGGAAGTGAGGAATACCTATTTGTTAAAAAAAAAAAATTTACTTTTTAAGAACCACTTCGCATATGAACTATTGGTGAGGGGTGGCAGAGGGGGAAAGAAAAAAATTAGGAGTCTAATTTCTCAAAAACTGGGAACTGTAGACAGATAAAAATTTAGGGCAAAATTCCTGTAGGTACAAGTCCGGTTCGCCAGCACGTAATTCGAGCAGCAACCAAGCACAAAGGCTATGCTTTTTGCGAAGCCTTAGCCGATATTTCCTCTAAACGCTGCGCTTTCGTGACACTGTTTCGTCCAGAAGGTCTTCATCATCGCTCTGCAGCGAAAACGCCGCTAAAATTGCCATCTCTAAATGAGTCATTTTCTTTAAAAAAATCTTGAGAATCACTTATATTTTCAAACAATTCTGACAATTAAAATTAAAAAATTACAATTCGTGGCTTGCTGTAAATTTCGAATGAAATGAAAAGAGAGAAGTGTCAATTCTGTGTGATATCATATTTTTACATGCCATTCATTGACAACGTAGGCGACAAATCGAATTGACTACCAGCTTCGTCAATCTGATTGTCAATTTAGTTTTGGGACAGATATGACCATTTTGGTCATACCGTCTGATCATCAATTCGTCAAGAATTGACACAATGACGATTGACACTCCATTGACAGTGAAACGACGCATTTTTACATGACGTCAGAGTGTCAATGCATTGACGGTTTTGAGTGACCGTCTAATACTAGCTTTAGATGTCGGAACTTAGTGAACGGAATTCCGATGCAATAAAATCTCCGAATGCTTGGAATTCATCGGCATCCTTTTTAGTCATAACCTTCAGAGCTTTCGCTAAAATGGCATCTTCTTCTATTGTTTCTTTGTCTTTTACCATTTTCCTTTTTGCTTTTGGTCGCGGAGTTTCGTCTGTGACATTTTCGGTTTGCGATTGAATTGGCTCTGGTTGCGAATTATTTTCTGTACGAAGAATCTGTTAAAAATAAGATAAATATTGCTTAGAAAAATAGCGCTATATAGTACGATCAACCTTAATAATAATAATGTCCTTCAGGACATGGCAGTTGAAAAGCTTTCACTGGATAGGCCAGTTTAAGAGGCTGTGTTGGACTAGGTCCGAAGGAGCTGTTTCGTCATCGGATGGCATAGACTCGTCAGACTATCCGCCTACTTGTTTAGGAGTATTTTATATAGGCGATGTTGAAACTATCTAATATTTCTTATTTTCCGATAATTATCATATTTATTTTCATTTTAGGTGCCAAAAACACAACAGGCATGGACTAAAATTGCTACAGAATTCGAAAATATGTGGAATTTTCCGCATTGCGTTGGAGCTTTGGATGGGAAACATATCCTTTTACAGGCACCACCATGTAGCGGAAGTTATTATTTCAATTACAAAGGCACACATAGTATAGTTTTGATAACGTTAACTGACGCAACATATAAGTTCCCCTATGTGGATATTGGTTGCAATGGCAGAGTTTCAGATGGTGGCGTATTTAATCAGTGTGCGTTGTCAACTGCTTTAGAAGAAAATACTCTTAATTTGCCAAGGCCGAAACCACTACCAGGAAGGCAACGATCATCACCGTATGTTATTGTGGCCGACGATGCATTTGCCATGAAACCATACTTAATGAAACCATATCCATTTAAAAATCAGCCAGTGAACAATCGTATATTCAACTATAGACTCTCACGTGCCAGAAGAATAGCCGAAAATGTGTTTGGGATCGCAAGTAATACCTTTCGCGTGTTAAGACAACCGATTCAGCTTGAACCATCCAAAGCAAGGAAAGTTGTTGGTGCAATATGTGTACTTCACAATTATCTGATGACCAGAAAAAACTCGCGTACTATTTATGCGCCACCTGGAAGTTTCGATATCGAAAATGAAGAAGGAGGTATACTCCGTAATGGTACATGGCGTGAGGAAGGAATGCCTCAAAATAATTTATTACCACTAGCCAATAGAAGTTCTCATAATTGTTCCGAGAATGCGAAATCTATTCGTGATGAATTTCGCGACTATTTTGTTTCGCCAAACGGTGAGGTTAGTTGGCAGAATAACTTTTCTTAAAAATATATTTGTTAAAATTATGGAATAAATATATATAAATAAATGTAAATTATTGTGTTGTACTTACCAAATTGTCTTCTGTACAGGCAGTCACATTTGCCGTTAAAATAAACTTCATCGCTTGGAAGAACTCCCATTTACTGTGGTATAGTTCATCGGTTCCCTGTCCACTCTTTTTTTTTGTTTGTTTTGCGGACCTCCTGGTTCACCTGCGTTCGAAGATTGTGCAATTTTCTTTGAATCTCTATTTCAGGTCTTTCAAATAAAATGGCAAGGTTTTTCGTCGCATCTAGCTTTTTTATGCGATTTTTATAATCGATGTGGCGTACATCCCACAACTCGGGATATAGTTCCACATTTGAAATGAATAGGAACGTGTCCTCTATGCTCCACTTGTTTTTTTCGCTCATTTTCGCACTAAAATAAAGAAAATATATTTTCCACTCCTCTTTGGATTCCGAATCGGAATACCTTATGCGATACGACAAGTTCCGCGAGGCTTTAAATTGAAATTGATTGGGGTTGTAATGCAATGGAATGGTCTTGATGATTTTCGTAATGAAACCGTCGAATCGAATTTTGTAGAACTCCTATAAATGGCTTTTATACGACTGCAACCAATTTATTGAAAATATTTGCAGAATATGACAACTAAACTTAACCTCACTTCCAATGCAATTTTACTGACTTTGCTGGAAAATTTCGGAACCGATCGGAACTTTCTTGCGAGATTTCAACTCTCGCAAGTTAGCGTGTACATTCACAGCTTGCACGGAAAGGCAAGCATTTGCTGGATAGAGCAAAAACTTGGGCAAATGCGCTCTCGGAACCGTGTTCACATGCTGCAATAAATGTCATAGAGCAACTCTAACAAGTTTTGCTTGCTAGTGGACACGAGCCTTATACGTTTTTTCGACTTACGTCGTTCACTACTTTGAGACCAAACCCTTGACTTACGTCGCCGTTTTCATAGAACAGATGTTTGTTCATATGAAAACTTTTCCCCTGGTAAAAGGGAATTCCCAAAATAATTGCTTAAAAAAATCAATTATGTATAAGCTTAAAAAATAAATGCATTCATATTCAAAATCTAGAAACCAAAATTTTTCGTCTAAAACGTTTCCCCCACCTTCCCCCTCTCACCCTCACCCCTCAAAAAAATCTGACTTCAAGGGGTCTACCATGTTTATTCATAAAAAAAATCAATTTTTAATAGCTCATAGGGTTTGGGAACTATAATTCCTCAAACAAGTTTGCGTACGGCGTACGGCGCACAGACGGACTGAATTTTTTTTTTCTTTTTTGGTGTTTATTAGTAATAAAACGTGTAAAAAAAAATTTCAGGGTAGTAAATTTTTTTTTTTTTAAAATAAAATCGATAACAATACTTTATTATTAAAATAATAAAGTAAGAATGAAAGTTTAGGCGATATACATTTTTACGAATTTTTCGATACGAACTTTCGTTTTTCTGCTTAATGTCCAATTTTCTGATAACGGAAAATTGGTTGAAATCGTTAATAATAGCATTTTTAAGAATATCATAAAAGTAAGTTTCAAGAGATTTCGATTTTGATTGATAATATTTAATAAAAATCCGTTTGTCGGTACGAATATTTTTAGTCGTATGACGGATTCATATTTCTTTTTACTATCAATTAAAACTACAAGTTCCTGGAGATTTTCTTTCATAATATTTTTGAAAATGTTATAGTTTACGATTATAACTAATTTTTCAATAACTAAAGATTTCACAATAGGTTGAAAAACGAAAAATCGGATCGGAAAATTCGTTCGGTCGTATGCAACGCCTTATACATTTATCGCCTGGGGTTGCTTCTACCCTCGAGTTAAGTCGTTTTCGACTTACGTCGCAAATTCTCGAAACCTAACTCCGACGTAAGTCGAGGGATTACTGTAATTATAATTTATAAAGACACTTTCACTATACATCACAGCTACCAAAGAGTAATTTTCTTCCACCAATAAAAAATTCGCATAAATTTTGATGTGATTTGGGCAGCTCCGTTTTAAAGTCTCAACTAGTAACTTATGAGAGGAACTTTCAACGGTATCATGTGAAATGTACGTAAACCTTACTTACGGTATTTTCCATATTCTCATTTAATTTCAAAATAAATTTTCCCTTCGAAATATTTTTCATTCAATAGTAAGATAACTAGCTATAGCAGGTCAGTTCTGACCTGAGTTTTACACTTTATTTAACATCCTTTCTCTAAAAACTGTCGGGTGTTTCTAATTGGTCGAAGGTAACATTTAGTAGTCCTTAGGTTTTTCCTATGAGATTTAAACGATTTCATATTCATTCTTAAACATTTGTGGGTGTAGTAACTTATAAATGGAAGTTTTAAAGGTATCATGTGAAATGTTGGTAAAACTTATTTAAGGTATTTTCCATATTCTCATTTAATTTTAAAATAAATTTTTCCTTCCAAATATTTTTCATTCGATAGCAAGAAAACTAGCTATAGCAGGTCAGTTCTGACCAGAGTCTTACACTTTATTTATCATCCTTACCTGAAACCTCATCTATAGGCCTGTGGCTATAACTGGTACCAGAATTAAGTAAAAAAAATCTGCCAACAGTCTGGGCGCAACTTTAATATTTTTCGGAAAGTTCGAAACGTGTTCAATTCTGAGATGCGTAGGCTGGAATGTGTTGATTTATTTGACTGTATTTTTTTTTAAATTTATAGCAATCTCTTATTAAAACAATAATAAAGTAATTTAAAAAAAATAAGTAAATAGATCTAACTTTGAAAATTTGTATTCGATGAAAAAAGTTTAACAAATATCGCTAATATATTGTTACCATTTTTGACTAGGTATCCTCTAAATATGTTATTAAAATTTCAGTGCAATCCGTTTAGTAGTTTTTCTCAATAATTTTTTAAAAAAAAAAAAGTTTTTCAGTTTTTAGATCGGTGGTGGGCTGGGCGAGCTCCGAACAATTGCTCCATTATACGGCTATTACTTTGTAACGACTTCGAATTCGGAAAAATCCTTTTACATACATATCTTAGGATTAATTTAAAAGTAATTTAGTTAAAAAACCATTTTTATTTCTCACCCGACACATAGGACTTATTTCACCTCTTCGTGTAGAATCATTAAAACCTGATTCCATTTGAAAATATCTCAGTACAATCAGGTACATTGCATACCTAATGTCATTATGTTTGTATTTATACCGTATATGAACATACCATATATATGGTCAATAAGCAACGCACATATATATGTGCATTGCTTATTGATCTTTTTTTTTTGTTTTCTCGGTGAGCTTTCAGGTAAGCGTTTTCTATATCATACATGTTTACAGGGAAGAAAGTTTTACTCTAGATTCAAACCACGATAATGAAGCTTTTTAGCTGGCGTTTGAACGACAGCTAATTTTTGAAAATGGGTACATATTTCTAACATGGCATTCGTCATCTGGTTATTATATTGTCTGTGCTAACGATGTTGTGTTTTGGCGATAAACTTTGTTTCAAAGTCCGACAAGCCTCACGGATCCCCAGTATCTCCGTCTGGAAGACGCTAGCGTGGTCCGGTAGGCGATAGGGCTTAGCGACATTGTGTGTGTTAGAGAATATTCCCGCCCCGACCCCGCAGTCCATTTTTGAGCCGTCGGTATATATTATCGCGTCGAAGTTTGTTTCCCCCGCACTATTCTTCCAGTCCTCTCTAGTTGGGAAACCAACACAAAAGCATTTCGTGAAGCTCAGTTTGGGGGTAATGTAGTCAGTCGGTGACGTAACCAATTCCTTTAGTAACTGTCCCAGGATGTTACTATGTCCGTACAGTTTTGCCGTCCAGCACCCATATTCTTTGAGTCTGACGGCATTGTTTGATGCAGTGTTTTTTATACAAAGGTCGATTGGCAGGAGGTGGAGTAGCGCGTTCAGAGCATCGGTTGGAAATGACCGCATAGCACCTGTGATGCGTATTGCCGCACTTCGTTGGACCCTACTGAGCTTCATTATGTTATACGCCTTACTCAAAGCTGGCCACCAGACTAGTGACCCGTAATTGAAAATTGGACGTATTACGGCAGTGTACAGCCACAAAACCATCCTAGGTTTGAGTCCCCACTTCTTGCCGAAGGTTCTTTTGAAGGCGTAGAAGGCCAGACGGGCTTTCTCAACCCGGTTTTCTATATTAAGTTTCCAGCTCAGCTTAGAATCGAGGATAACGCCAAGATACTTTGCCCTAGAGGAGAGCTGGAGCGGTTGGCCGTTGAGCGGGGGAGGTTAAAGTTTGGTATCAGGACTTTCTTGGTGAATAGCACCAGCTCAGTTTTGTCTGGATTTACACCGAGGCCACAGCCGGTAGTCCAAGTGCTTACCTTACCCAGAGCTCCATCAATGATCCCACTGATCACAGAAGGACATATTCCTGAGACCAAAATCACCAGGTCGTCCGCGTATGCAATCACTTTGATTCCCATCCTGTCTAGTCTCACCAAGATTTTGTTCATAACCAATAGCCAGAGTAGAGGCGAGATAACACCTCCCTGTGGTGTTCCTCTACACACACGCTTGGTCAGGTTACTGTTTCCTAGCTTTGAATGGATAATTCTGGTTTGTAACATTAATATTATCCAATTTCTGCAGCTTTTGTCCA
The DNA here is from genome assembly GCA_949128065.1 of Beris chalybata. Classification (NCBI taxonomy): domain Eukaryota; kingdom Metazoa; phylum Arthropoda; class Insecta; order Diptera; family Stratiomyidae; genus Beris; species Beris chalybata. The sequence continues at coordinate 84,464,008 of OX421895.1, read as the reverse complement.
CCCCCAGTTCGGTGAGGGATTCTTGGATAGCTTCAGTGTGGACGTTGTTGAAGGCCCTTTCTATGCTAGAAAGGCTGCTAACGTGTATTGCTTGTAATTTATCGTATGCTCAATCGTGCGCACGACTTCATGGAGAGCCGTCTCTGTGGATCTTCCCCTGAGGTAAGCATGCTGAGATTTGGATAGCGGTGACCTTTCTAGGGTCAGTTTCACGTGTATGTCTATTATGCGCTCCAGTGTCTTCAGTACGAATGATGTCAGGCTAATAGGTCAGAAATCTTTCGCGAGTTCATGACCTCTCTTACCAACCTTCGGGATAAACACCACCCGGACACTTCTCCAGGAGTGGGACATGGCACATGATTTAGTAGGATGCAACTTTTGAAGATTTCTACTAGCCATGGAACTACCACGTCTTGTAGTTTTTGCAGCATAACGGAAAGTATGCTGTCAGTGCCAGAGACTTGTAAGGAGAGAAACTGTTGATAGAAAAGGAAATTTTTTCCTCATTGATGACGGAACTGATGTCCTGCTCCGGTATGCACCGCACACCCTGAATACTTGACATTTCCATTCCGCTGTTTTGACACCCAGGGAAGTGGGTGTTCATCAAGAGTTCTAGAGTCTCGGCGGAGGAATCAGTCCAGGTCCCATCTGACTTATTCACAAACGACGGGTTCGTGTGTTGCTTGGATAGGATCTTACTTAGCCTCGCCGAGTCCCACTCTCAATGGATTGACAGTGATCAGCCCAGGCCTGGTTCTTGGCTGTTCTGATTTGTTTCTTGTAGATCTTAAGACATTCCTTGTAGGGCTGCCAAGACTTGCTTCCGTAACAGATATTAAAAACCTCTCTGGTAATTTTCCGTAGTTCTGACAAGTCTTCACTCCACCATGGGGAAACTTTTTCCTACTATACTTCAGATGACGCGTCCTTCATGGCACTTCGATTGTCCCCACCTTGTCGTCCCGAACTTTTATAGTTTTGATGTTGAGATTGGTAGTTTTGGATAGTTTCGATTTTACGACTTGGGCGAACTTCTTCCAGTCAACTCTTTTAGGGTTTCTAAAAGGTTAATTGAGTCTCTGGCGTGAGATTCACGTTGAAGAAGATCAACCTGTGATCAGAGAAGGATTGCAAGTTGGATACTCTCCAATTTAAGACCCTATAAATGTTGTTTTCTGTTAGTAGGGTAATGTCAAAAACTTCCTCACAGCCTTGGAATTTTTCCGTGCTCGGAAAAATGAAGGTTGGGGTGTCACCACTGTTACATATAGAGAAGTTAGTACTTATAATGAAATCAAATAAAGACTCGCCTCGATCGTTGGTCTCTGAGTTTCCCCGGAGCGTATGTCATGCGTTGGCGTCGCACCCCACGAGAAAATTGGCCTTCCTGAATGAAATGCTGGAGGTAAGATAGGTAAATTCCTCGGGTGGCGCTGGCTGGTCGTGCGCCATATAGACCAAAGAGATGTATATGTCACTTCCATTTGCAACTTCCAGTTTAACGACTGTTAAATCGTCGGTACTATAGCTTGGGCACAAAAAAGCGTTAATCTACTTATTAACTAGAATGCATGTTCTGGGCTTACCTTGTTTGTGGCTGAAAAAAAGGTTATAGTGAATGTTTTGAAGCCCTTTTACGGTAAAATCGTTTACCCATGGCTCCTGTATAAGGCCGATGTCGATGTTCTCCTCCCCAAGGAGGACTAGCAAGTTATCCGAGGCGCACTTCGAGTGCTGTAGATTAACCTGCACGACCTTCAACATTTTGGATGGTTGTCTCTGTTGTGATCATGTAAAGCATCGCTAGCGCTTTAGTCTGTAAGTTACTCTTGTACAATAAAGTACTCTTGATCACTAAGCCACTGACTATTAATAAAGGGTGTTCAAAATTGAGGTATCATTTTGATTTTAATAAAAAAAGACTTTTTTTTATATATTAAATATATTTTTATTTTAATTTATTACAAATAGGTTCCGGTTAATAATGAAAAATTATGTCGGCCAAGTGGCTTCCCCTACTGACTCGGCAGGCTCCCAATCTTTTACCAAAATTCTGAATCACTTTGTTCAATAAACTGTTGTCAATGATTGAAATCTGCTCGATAATGTTTATTTTAAGCTCTTGAATTGTTGTAGGATTATTGCTGTACACTTTCGGTTTCACAAAACCCCACAAAAAAAAATCCAACGGTGTCAAATCGCATGATCTTGGTGGCCAATTCACTCCTCCTCTACGAGAAATAATGCGATCTTCGAACTTTTCCTTCAAAAGATCCATTGTTTCTGTTGCTGTGTGGCAAGTGGCACCGTCCTGTTGAAACCACATATTCTCTACGTCCAAATCATCAATTTCCCGCCACAAAAAGCTTCGGATCATCTCCCTGTAGCGATTTCCATTGACCGTAATCGCATTTCCATTTGCGTTTTCAAAAAAATATGGTCCGATGATTCCTCCTGACCACAAACCGCACCAAACCGTAACTTTTTGTGGATGTAATGGTTGCTCTAAGATAACCCTTGGATTCTCTTCACCCCAAATGCGGCAATTTTGTTTATTGACATAGCTATTGAGCTGGAAATGAGCTTCGTCGGTGAAGATTATTTTGTTGAAAAAATTCTCATTTTCTTCTTGTTTTTCGATTGCCCAAGAAACGAATTGCCGACGTGATGCATGGTCAGTTGGTTTTAATTCTTGCGTCAGCTGGATCTTATAAGCCTTTAAATGGAGATCACGATGCAAAATGTTGAATAATGTGGATGGTTTTATGTTTAATTGCTGCGAACGATGACGAATGGAAGTTTTTGGATCTCCTTCAAAACTTCTGCTCACAGCTGCTACATTCTCGGTTGAACGTCCACTACGTTGATAAGTTTTGCTTCTGTTATCAAGAACAGATCCAGTTTCTAGAAATTTATCAACCATCAGCTTGATTTGTTGGAGCATTTTCTCTACCAAATTTTGTTCGAAATTTCTTAATTACATCTTGAAAACTTTTACCACTTTCAAAAAATGTTTTAATAACAAAAACACGTTGTTCCTTCGTGTAACGTTCCATATTAACTAACCGGAATGTATTTACAATATACCTGAAGAAACCTCGTATAAAAATTCCAGGTAGAAAAAAAAAGGCGACAAAATCAAAATGATACCTCAATTTTGAACACCCTTTACAACATGGTGTCAGATGTGTGTCTTTTAAGAACTTAAAACAAACAATTTAAAATTATAAAATAGACAATAGTATAAAAAGTATAACAAAATGTCGAAAAGTGTCTTTTAAAAATTTAAAACAAACAATTTAAAATTATAAAACAGACAATAGTATAAAAAGTATAATAAAATGTCGGAAAGTGAGGGGAGTGCGTCATCGTCGGGAACTAGTAACTATACAACGGTGAACAACATGACTCCGGTGCAACCGTTAAACCTAAGAAGCACCAATTTTCCGGCAACATGGTCATCTTGGTATTCATCGTTTCGCATTTACCTGATTGCTACAGGACTAGAACAGGATGGTGACAATCGCAAAGTCGCGTTACTGCTTGGACCACATGGGTCCAGGAGCGCTGGAAACTCATTCAACGCACAGTTAGAGCAGATCAAGTATGCAGACCTAGTGACAAAGTTTGACTCTTATTTCTTGCCTAGAGTAAACATTATAATGAAACGGCACAGAATTCGTCACATCGCTAAAAAATTTAAGTATCTCGTGTGATTTCGGAACGTTAAGAGAAGACCTGGTACGAGATATTTTTGTGTGTCGATTAAATAATAGCCACAATAAAACGAAAGTAACATTAAATTGGATAAAGTAGTCAACAGTTACATCATTCACCTCAAGCCACAGTCACATACAGACACACAATCGGAAATCAGCGTCATGGCAGCAATAAACAAATTTCCGAGTCGCAATCATACAAATAACGCAACCAACTTTCGCAAGCCAGAAAGCAATTTCCATAAATATGGTAACAAATACGGTAAAAAAATGTCACAGCCATCCAAACAACAGAAAGCGCATGCAATAAATGTGGTCAAAATCATCGATACCGCTGTCCCGCTCTGTCTGTGTCATATTAATAAATAACTTAAATGTGAGCTGTCAAATTGACACTGGAGCTCAAGCAAACGTCATTTCTCTAATTCAATTTAAAGATCTTAAATTGGATAAACAAAAATATACGACCATCTCGAGCTTTCTTAAAAACATTCAGCGGTAAGATCATCTGGGAGTACGTACAGTCAACTGTCAAATTAAAAATAAACCTATAAGTTTAGATTTTTTTATAATAAAAACAAACTGTCAAGCAACAATTGGGCTGCCTTCATGTGTTAAGTATAATCTTGTGAAAAAATTTGATGAAAATTGTAATAATAATTTAAATGCGGATGCGATATGTCAAAATAACATTGAAAATGAAATTTTGTATAATATTAGAGATCTTTTTGAAGGTTTGGGCTGTCTTAAAAGTGAATGTAACCTCCAAATTAAACGTGATGCAATTCCAGTTGTTGATTGTCCTCGTCGGATACCGTTCAGTTTACGTAAGCCTTTAAAAGAGAAGCTTAGTCGAACGCAGAGCATCGGTGTCATCTGTAAAGTCAAAGAACCAACAGAATGGGTAAATTTAATAGTCATATGTAAAAAAAAAGCAACTGGTAAATTACGCATATGGCTTGATCCTCAAAATCTTAACAAAGTAATATTAAGATCGTATTATCAATTTCCAACTCCAGACGAATGTAAGGCAAAATTAACCAACGCAGAATTCTTTACAACTCTTGATGCTAACTCAGGGTTCTGGATGATACCTCTTAATGAACAATCATCAAAATTATGTACGTTCATCACACCTTACGGTAGATACCATATACTATAGATTTCTACGTTTACCGTTCGGCATTAATACCGCACCAGAGATTTTTCACTCAGAAATGGTAAAACATTTTCCGATATCCCAGGTGTTATAATATATCTGTGGTCTTATAGCAAAACAGCTTAAATCACATTTTCAACTTTTTGAGTTATCGACGTTTGAAAGTTAAGCAACTGGCTTGCTCTGTTTCCATTCGGGATTCAGATCAAATTGAAAGTTGTGTATACGTCATAAAATAACATAACATGTATGTTTTGATGCGTTATAGGATTCGCGATTTGTGCCCATGAAACAGCGCAAGTCGCCCGCGGCGTTAAGCAGAACAGCACAAGTCCGGTGGACTTGTGCGGTTCTGCTTGAATAATGCCGAAAAACTTCGATTTCTTCGGCGATAAAGTGTATTATTATAGCGTGTTGCTAGCCACTAGCAGAAGTTCGGAATGTGTTTAATTCTGGGATGCGGTGTAGGTTACTATGTCACTGAAAACCTAACAAAAAACTCGGGAAGCGGTTAGAATAGGGCGTAACATATGAACTACATAATTAGATCATATTCCGGGATGCGGTCCAGGAGTTGAAAAAAGAAAAAACATAAAAATAGTTAATTTTTTAAAGAAGCCCATGGAAGTGAAAAGATATTCAATATCTGATCAGACCTGAGATATAGATGTATACAACCACTTTAACCCCCTTAAGGGTCGAATTTAAAAAATATTGAAAACACTTTCTAGGTATTTGTATGAAGAATCCGTAAATTAGAAATGAATTCAATATTTGGAAAGACCTAGTAGATATGACGAAAATCGTGAAAATATATGCATTCCATTTTCACTGATAATTTGTTTACCCCCCTTCCGAACGCCAAATGGATATAAGAATTTTTTGTTTATCAGAATTACTTCTCTAGTTGATTTACATTTACACACCGAGTTTCAACTTTCTAGCATAAGCCACTCTAAAGTTACCGTACCGTACTACCCCTAAAAAAATTATATTTTTCCAACATGCCACTACTATAGCTCTATCTAAATACCAAGTTTCAGCTTTATACCATTAAAGGTTTGAAAGATATAAACATCGGAACTTTTTCCTTTTCACCCTCCCCCTCCCCCGTACGCCACTACCCCACTCGAAAATTCAATTTAAATCTACTCTCCTAGTATAACCACAGATATTTGTAAAGTCTTAATTTCGTGTCACTAACGGTTTGGGATATATGGATTTTAGAATGAGTCGATCCATTTTTGCGTTTCTGACGCATTATTTTCCCCTCCACTCCCACTCCCCTTCACTCATATCAAATGGGTCCACTATCGAAGCTCTATAGAAATTCCAAGTTTCAGTCTCTTAACATAAGCGGTTGCTGAGATCTAGCAACCAAAATTTTCCGTCTAAAACGCGCCTCCCACCTTCCCCCTCACACCCACAGCCCTCAAAAAAAGATCACTTCAAGGTAGACTACCCTGTCTATTCAGAAAAAAAATCAATTTAATAGCTCATAGGGTTTATTAACTGTGAGTTGATTAAAATAATAAAGTAAAAAGGACTTATGCTGTTTTTCTTGGCACCGATTGGTACATTTAGACTTGTGCTGTTTTTCATGGCACCGATTGATAAATTTGGACTTATGCTGTTTTTCATTCTCTATTTTCGCAAAGAAAAATCAATACAATATGCTTGATACTTGTCGAAAAGTTGCAGTCGACCTCTCTGACTTCAAAAATGACCCTAACTCAATTTCGGAAAAAATGTGACTCATGCTGTTTTGCTATGTGACCACAGATATATAGATGACATTTCCCATATTCGGTTCATCAAAAGAGGAACATGATAAAAGACTTTATCAAGTTCTACAACGAGCAAAATTAATTGGTCTCAAATTTAACAAAGAGAAATCAGTTATCAGTCAGAGTCAATTAAAATTTCTAGGTCATATCTTCAGTTCTGAAGATATTTGTCCGGACTACAGAAAAGTCAAAGCCATCTGTGAATTGCCTAGACCAACTTGTGTGCAAAACTTGCAACGTTTCCTTGGCATGGTCAACTATCTACGGTCTTTCGTTAAAGACATGTCTTTCGAAAATCAACATTTAAGACAATTACTTAAAAAAGAAACTCTTTGGCAATGGCTTGAGGTACATGAAAAGGAGTTCATAAAATTAAAAAAATTACTTTCATGTGCACCAATATTGTCATATTACGATCCAAACAAACCACTAACTCTATCCGTTGATGCTTCAAAGAAGGCATTAGGAGCCGTCATTCTTCATGGTAATAGTCCAATTGCATTTCAGTCCGCCACTCTAACAAATGGCCAGGAAAATTACGCACAAATTCAAAAGGAGCTTTTCGCAATTCTTTTTGGATGCGATAAGTTCCATCAATTTATTTATTGGAAAAATGTAGAAACATAGTAGAAACGGACCATAAACCATTGGTCACTCTTTTTAATAAACCACTACACAAAATTCCAGCTAGTCTACAGCGCTTTATGATTCAGTTACAGGCATACGATCTAAAAGTCATATATAAGCCAGGAAAATACATCTTCGTGGCTGATACGCTCTTTAGAGCTCCCTTGTCAGAAGAAATATGCACCAAGTACGATGAAGACATAAGTCTTCAATGTAATCTTCTAAAAACTCAAATAGCATCGTCGATTTCTGATCAAAAGCTAGAGCAAATTCGTTCTGCGACATTTGCCGATGTTGTTCTACAGGAACTCAAACAATACTACCAAATAGGTTGGCCAACTAACAAAAAGGCTGTAGATAAACAAGTCATGTGTTAATACAATATTCGTGAAGATATCCACGTTGTCGACGAAATTGTCTTCAGAGATAACCGCATAGTAATACCAACGTCAATGCGTACTGAAATTTTAAAATTAATTCATGAGGGGCATATGGGAATAACACGTTGTCAAAATCTAGCAAAAGCTGTTATTTACTGGCCAAATATCAATAACGACATCTTTAATATTGTCTCTAATTGCGAAACGTGCTTACGATATCGTCCGAATAATATAAAAGATACGTTACATGCACATGAAATTGAATTGATACCTTGGTATAAAGTAGCTGTAGATTTATTTGAACTCGACAAAAAGATGTAACTCTTAGGGCCGGTTTCACAGTTGAAATTTGATCTGAAGTTTAGTTAAACTTAAACTTAAGAATTAACTGCACTATAAACTTAACCCGATTTCCCAGTAAATAAATATCCTAAGATTATCTAATCTGACCATTGTGAACTAATTTTGCTGAAGTTAAGCTTTTTAACATTGGTATACTCTGATTTTTCTGTCATATCATTTCAATGTAATATTTAAAATTGGAAAACGGGAAAATAACAAGTTTGTTGAAGCTCTAATTTTATCTTATTTCATAACAAAACTCAAACGTTTTATTTAAAACTAGCTATTTCTGTTAGTTCCGATGAATATTGATATCACGGTACTTTGAATTTGAGAATAAGTGTCTAAGTGTCAAAAACCTTGATCCGAGCTATAAACCGAAGAACTTCTACCGTTTAGCTAAATCCTAATATTGAATAAAAATTGAGTTTAACATCCTCTGTGAAACGCATTATTCGTTTAATCCTAAGTTTAGAGAAAACTTTTGGTTTAAACTTCGACTGTGAAACCGGCCCTAAGGCCTATGTCGTCGTCTTGGCCTGAGGAGTGAAAGACTTTCACTTTGGCATGCCTAACGCCGAACCACAGCTTAAAATCTTTCGCTTCGAGTGCCCCCAGGGACTCTTCATTTATGAGGAAGAGGTAGGTAAGGCTGATACGTTGCGGCTCTTCTGCCTTGATGACCACCCAGTCATCCATGAGAATCGTCTGATTCTGAAGGCACAGACCGCGAAGTAGTTTTTCGTTGTCCATTTTCATCAACGGTATCCAAATGCGTGCTCTCGGTCTCTTAAATATTTCCTCAGCTGGGATAAGCTTGAGTCTTGTGCCGTCCCAGGTGTTACTAATCTTAGCAACGCACTCGGCAAGAAAATCCTTCGAGTAGCTGTCCGCACCTGATCACTCGGTATCCTCTGACTAGTTCGCCTGAGTCAAAGCCAAGCACAAGTCCTCCGTGCTTATCTTGGTGGGCCAGTATTAGCTCCGAAAGTTTCGCCTCCACTTTGTGCCACAAATCCACTGTAATTTTGCCGGCAAATACTTCATCCACTAATGCAACCTGGAGGTGGCTTCTTGCGGCTTCGCTGAAGGTTTTTTTTTAGATTGAACCCCGCTGACTGATGTTGGAAGTATGTTACCACCCCGGGCGTCCTCGGAGGAAGTACCGATGTCGAGCTGGGCATCAGTCTTAATTATTGTTGAGTTTTGGTTTTAGTTTTTTGTTCATTTCGGTCCCACGAGTATGCTCCGAAAGGTTTGCTCCATATCAACAGAGCCGGCTTGTCAAGATAAGGCAAGGGGTACTGCGGGGGTGCCCAATTTTACCCCGCAAGCCACCGTTAGCGGTTGAAAGAGATACGCGGGCTCCAACCACGGGCTCCAACCACGGGCTCCCTGGGCACGGTACAGCGCTGACACCCATGGATTTGACCCCGAACAGGACACATAGGAGAGGGTAGAGGTAATAGGATAACAACACAGGAGAAACACTCAGTTGGGTACCTCGTTCTTAATGACCACAGCGCACGATTAAGTATATGCGTGTAAGTCTTAGCTGCTAAGGCGTGAAGACCCAGGTCTTCACGACTAGAAAGCATTTCCAGCAGGCGCCTACGTGGAGGACTAAAGACGAGGATTTCTGCTTGCCCTTTCAAAGTGGACTCGGACAACTTTTTTGCGATATCTTTAACATACTATAACTAATTTTTGATGAATGTTTTCACAGTACATTTTGAATTGAAAATACAAGGTTTTCCGGTAAATACTGTTAAATTTATTTTGTGTGACGTTTCGGACTCGACTGAGTCCTTTATCAAACTGATCGACAATATGGCCGCGGTCCGAATTACGCTTTCTGCGCTTTTAGCACGCATACAACCGGTCCGAATTGCGCTCACGATGCATACAATTTGCATGGAGGGGTAATTTTCTGGCGCTTACACTACTCACGGTTTCGAGCATAGGCACTGTGAGTACACTGTGTGCACACGACCGGTCCGAATTATATGCGTCGTAAGCGTGCATATAATTCGGACCGACTGTAAGCACTGTTGGTAATGTAAGCACCGTGAGTATAATTCGGACCGCGGCCTATCTCTACAACTGTTATATATACAAATGAAAGTAGGTAAAAAAGGGTTACTAAATTAACTAACAGAAGGGTCAATTAGAAAAACAGGTAAAAAAGGGGGTTACAAAATTAACTAATAGAAGGGTCAATTAGAAGACAAAAGGGGAAATTTACGTTAATAAGGGAGGTCATAAAAACATTAAACAGAGGCGGGGGTTTATAAGAAGGGAAAAAGTTATGAAAGTTGAAATTAATTAATTAGTTTTTGGGATCGAAGATTTTTGGTAAACGTTGTTTTTTCCAAAACGTAGACAAGGTAGCCAAAGTGAAGAGAGGTTGTATCCAGCGTCTCGGTTAAAATTTTGTGGATGTTTGGTTATCTCAATTGCTTCTCTTACAATTCTTTGAAAATAGTGTTTCGTCCTGGCCAATATTTTGACGTTGTTGAAATCGATTGAATGGTTTTCTACCGCTGCATGTTCCGCAATTGCTGATGAGTGGACCTGGTTTTTTTGTGTGCAGCGTTGATGTTCACGAATCCTTGTTCTGATGGTCCGTCCTGTTTCTCCGATGTAGACTTTGTTGCAAGACCCGCAGGGAACTTTGTAAATGCCCTCCATTTCCAGTGGGATTTTGTCCTTTTGGTTTCCTAAGAAACCTCGAAGCGTGGTTGCCGTAGAGTAGGTCGTACGTATGTCGGCTTTCCTGAGTACCCTGCCGATTCGATCTGTTGTACCCTCTATGTAAGGTAATGTCACCCATCTTTTTATAGTATGCTCGTTCGTATCTTTTTCTTCCTGGTTCTTCATGGCTTTGGGTTTCTGTTTGCATACTTTGTTGATAGTGCTCCTAGTGTATCCGTTGGCTGCAAAGGTTTTCTGTAGGTGTTCCATTTCGTTGCGAAGTGCGTGTGGGTTATCGTTGGTGATACATTGTGCTCTGTGGATAAGTGTTCTAAGTACTCCTTCCTTCTGCTTGGGATGATGGTGGGAAGACGCATGTAGATATCTGTTAGTGTGAGTAGGTTTTCTGTATACGGCGAAATGTAAAGATGGTACAGCTTTTTCGACTAGTACATCCAAAAAGGGTAGTTTGCCGTCTTTTTCCATCTCCATTGTGAATTTGATGTTGCTGTGTTGTGAGTTGAGGTGGTCTAGGAACTTATCTAATTCCTCTTTTCCATGCTGCCAGATAATGAAGGTGTCGTCAACATATCGAAGGTATAGTTTCGGTTTTAGTGATGCTGAGTTGAGAGCGTTCTTTTCGAATTCTTCCATGAAAATTTCCGCAACTACTGGGGATAATGGAGAACCCATGGCGGCGCCTTCCGTCTGTTTGTAGAGTTTGCCTAATGCTGAGAAATAAGTGTTGGTTAAGCAAAATTCGATTAAATCCACTCTGTTATCCGGTATGAGTTTTTTGATGAGATTCATAGTGTCCTTGATCGGAATATTGGTGAACAAGGATTCGACGTCTAAACTTACTAGTATGTCCTCCGGATTTATTTCGATGTTTCTTAATGTTTCAACTAGATGTGTAGAATTTTTCACGGTCCTGGGTGTGTTTCCGACGAAAGGGCGTACCTCAGCTGAGAGAGCTTTGGCCAAACCTTTTGTAAGCGCTCCGATAGAACTAACAATGGGGCGAAAAGGAGCATCCGGCTTATGGATCTTTGGTAAACCGTACATTTTCGGAGTATGTGGATCAGAAGGGATCAATTTTGAATACGTTGACGTTAAGTTAGGATCCTTTTTAATCAATAGTGATAGTTTTCGATGGAGCGAAGTAGTCGGGTCTCTTTTTATTTCCGTGTATGGTCCTGTTTGTAGAATGTTCTGGAGTTTAGCTTCATATTGCGTCGTGTTCATGATTACTGTGGCGTTTCCTTTGTCAGCCCGCATAATAGAGATGTCTTTCAATTCCTTTAGCTCTCTAAGGGCTTTTCGTTCATTGTGTGATATGTTCGTTGCAGGGGTGATTGCACGGCTTATAATGTGGGAGACTTCGTGCCGGATTTGCATTGCCTGAGGGAGACCTCTGATTGCAGGTTCAATTTGTTGGATGATCTCTTCAGTTGGGATTTTGTTGGGTGTAATGGCGAAGTTGAAACCTTTGCTTAATATGTTCTCCTGTTCTTCCGATAATGTCACAGTGGAAAGGTTTACCACCACTTTGGTCTTGTTGAGTTGTGGCAATGGTATGATGGTTGGGGGGTCCATAGGTTGTCGAATTTCTTCTTATGTATTGTTTTAATCCTGTCGGAATTGATGTCTCGTCGCTCTGATATCATCCTGTCAAGCTGTTCGAAGATGTCCCTGGACAGATGATTGCTTAGTTGTAGCTGAAGATCTAGGGCTTCCTTGTTGAGATGCGTTAGTTTGGTCCTCTTGTACTTGATGTCGTTCCTTAATAGTTGCATACTCGCTTTCCTGAGTATGTTTAGACTGCCTTTGTTGTTCCAGATATTTGTTAGAACAAAGCCGTTGGGGATGGTGTTCTTATCACGGCACCTCTTTTCAAATGCAATCTGGTTCAGAATATTGTCGATCTTTAATTTTATTTTCTCCAACTTCCTCGCTTCCTTGAGAGAGAGAGAGAGCTAAAGGAATTGAAAGACATCTCTATTATGCGGGCTGACAAAGGAAACGCCACAGTAATCATGAACACGACGCAATATGAAGCTAAACTCCAGAACATTCTACAAACAGGACCATACACGGAAATAAAAAGAGACCCGACTACTTCGCTCCATCGAAAACTATCACTATTGATTAAAAAGGATCCTAACTTAACGTCAACGTATTCAAAATTGATCCCTTCTGATCCACATACTCCAAAAATGTACGGTTTACCAAAGATCCATAAGCCGGATGCTCCTTTTCGCCCCATTGTTAGTTCCATCGGAGCGCTTACAAAAGGTTTGGCCAAAGCTCTCTCAGCTGAGGTACGCCCTTTCGTCGGAAACACACCCAGGACCGTGAAAAATTCTACACATCTAGTTGAAACATTAAGAAACATCGAAATAAATCCGGAGGACATACTAGTAAGTTTAGACGTCGAATCCTTGTTCACCAATATTCCGATCAAGGACACTATGAATCTCATCAAAAAACTCATACCGGATAACAGAGTGGATTTAATCGAATTTTGCTTAACCAACACTTATTTCTCAGCATTAGGCAAACTCTACAAACAGACGGAAGGCGCCGCCATGGGTTCTCCATTATCCCCTGTAGTTGCGGAAATTTTCATGGAAGAATTCGAAAAGAACGCTCTCAACTCAGCATCACTAAAACCGAAACTATACCTTCGATATGTTGACGACACCTTCATTATCTGGCAGCATGGAAAAGAGGAATTAGATAAGTTCCTAGACCACCTCAACTCACAACACAGCAACATCAAATTCACAATGGAGATGGAAAAAGACGGCAAACTACCCTTTTTGGATGTACTAGTCGAAAAAGCTGTACCATCTTTACATTTCGCCGTATACAGAAAACCTACTCACACTAACAGATATCTACATGCGTCTTCCCACCATCATCCCAAGCAGAAGGAAGGAGTACTTAGAACACTTATCCACAGAGCACAATGTATCACCAACGATAACCCACACGCACTTCGCAACGAAATGGAACACCTACAGAAAACCTTTGCAGCCAACGGATACACTAGGAGCACTATCAACAAAGTATGCAAACAGAAACCCAAAGCCATGAAGAACCAGGAAGAAAAAGATACGAACGAGCATACTATAAAAAGATGGGTGACATTACCTTACATAGAGGGTACAACAGATCGAATCGGCAGGGTACTCAGGAAAGCCGACATACGTACGACCTACTCTACGGCAACCACGCTTCGAGGTTTCTTAGGAAACCAAAAGGACAAAATCCCACTGGAAATGGAGGGCATTTACAAAGTTCCCTGCGGGTCTTGCAACAAAGTCTACATCGGAGAAACAGGACGGACCATCAGAACAAGGATTCGTGAACATCAACGCTGCACACAAAAAAACCAGGTCCACTCATCAGCAATTGCGGAACATGCAGCGGTAGAAAACCATTCAATCGATTTCAACAACGTCAAAATATTGGCCAGGACGAAACACTATTTTCAAAGAATTGTAAGAGAAGCAATTGAGATAACCAAACATCCACAAAATTTTAATCGAGACGCTGGATACAACCTCTCTTCACTTTGGCTACCTTGTCTACGTTTTGGAAAAAACAACGTTTACCAAAAATCTTCGATCCCAAAAACTAATTAATTAATTTCAACTTTCATAACTTTTTCCCTTCTTATAAACCCCCGCCTCTGTTTAATGTTTTTATGACCTCCCTTATTAACGTAAATTTCCCCTTTTGTCTTCTAATTGACCCTTCTATTAGTTAATTTTGTAACCCCCTTTTTTACCTGTTTTTCTAATTGACCCTTCTGTTAGTTAATTTAGTAACCCTTTTTTACCTACTTTCATTTGTATATATAACAGTTGTAGAGATATTGTCGATCAGTTTGATAAAGGACTCAGTCGAGTCCGAAACGTCACACAAAATAAATTTAACAGTATTTACCGGAAAACCTTGTTTTTTCAATACTATAACTAACTAAAAAATCTACCAACAATCTGGGCGTAAATTTATTATTTTTCCGATAGAAGTTTGGAACGCGTTCAATTCTGAAATGTGGTGGAGGCTACTATGTGACTGAAAACCTATCAAAAAGAACAAGATCGTGGAAGTGAAAATCTGATTGGATCTGAGAAATATAGAATAATTTATGAAAAAGTTCACAATTACTTTACACCCCCTTAGGGGTCAATTATGGAGAATACATAGAATAAAATTAAATTCAATATTTGGGACGAGGTAGTAGATATGTCGAAAATCGTGGGAAAATATGCATTCTATTTTCACAGATGTTTTTTTTGCCCCCCTTCTGAACGCCAATAGATATTCGTTTTTTGTTTATCATAATTACTTTTTCAGTTGATTTACATATACACACCGAGTTTCAACATTGTAGCTTAAGCCGTTCCAAATGATTTATAGGAGGTACCACACTACCCTTAGGGGTCGAATTTCAAAAAACCTTGAAAACACTTTCTAGGTATTCATACGAAGAATCCGTAGAATAAAAATGAGTTCAATATTTTGAAAGACCTAGTAGATATGACGAAAATCGTGAAAATATATGCATTTTATATTTATTATATTTACAAATAATTTTTTTCCCCCCTTTCTGAACGCCAATGAATGTTCAAATTTTTATTTATCACAATTACTTTTCTAGTTGATTTACATATACACACCGAGTTTCAACTTACTATAATGAACCGTTTAGTAGTTAGGAAAAACACCCCCTACCCCCGTAGCATACTACCCCTAAAAAAAATTATATTTTTGCAACATTCCGCTACTATAGCTCTATCTAAATACCAAGTTTAAGGCTTATATCATTACAGGTTCTCAAGATATAAGCATCGGAACTTTTTCCTTTAACCCTCCCTCACCCTCCCCCTCTACACCCTCAACTCCCAAACTTTTTTCCCTACTAGAGTTTAATTAGCGCTATATCTGGTAAAAATTCTAAGCATCTATTTTACACTGTCCTTGAGATATGAAATGTGTTTGATTTGAAAAATTCTCATCCCCTCCACTTCTATGCTCCACCTCCCACTTAAAAAATTTTACTTTGATCAATTTTTATTTTATACCCAAACCGAATTTTATTTTTCTAGAGCAATTGGTTCATGAGATATCGTAATCTAAAGTTTTTCACCCCCCACCCCCATACATAACTTCCCCCACCCAAAATTTGATTATGTTTGATTATGTTCTCCTAGTATAACTACAAATATTTTTTAAGTTTGAATAGTGTGCCATTAACGGTTTAGGAGATATGGATTTTAGAATGTGTCTATCTCGCCTTTTTTAGGTTTCGGACGCATTACATTTCCCTCCACTCCCACACCCCTTGATCAATATTGACAATTTTTCTGCAAATGGGTCTACTATCAGAGCTCTATAGAAATTCCAAGTTTCAGCTTCCTGTCATTAGGGGTTACTGAGATCTAGAAACCAAAATTTTCGGTCTAAAACACTTCCCCCTCACACCCCCACCACTAAAAATTTTGTCACTTCAAGGAGCCTACCCTGTCTATTCGTTAAAAAAATTTCAATTTAACATCTCAAATCGTTTGGCAGCTACGAGCCTCCAAACGATCTTGCGTTATGAAACGTGAAAATAAAAATTTTTAGGGTAGCAAATTTTTTTTTTTTAAAAATCAATCACAATACTTAATTATTAAAATAATAAAGTAAAAAATTGAGATGGAAACAAACAATTGAAATTAAATTTTTTTCCACTAATTCTTCGAGTACATAAATTTTTTAAAGAATCGGCGATGGTAGGAACTCAAAGTTCGTGTTTTTTGGACTCTTGATGGAATTTCCCAAAAAAGATGTCCGAGTCCTCTTTGAAAATTCATATCTCTGGTAATTTTATCCATCAATAATAAAGCAGGGCTTATTTTAAAGATAAAGATTGTTATTGTTTTCGTTAGTTGAAAAATAAGATAGAAACAAAAACTCGAATTTTAATTATTTTTTCACTAGTTCTTCAACTACGAATTCAAAAATTTTCAAAAGTAGCGTAGGACTTACCATGGATTATTGATGGAATGAGCCATAATAAGATGAAAATAATATGATTCCGCCATCGGATAACCCTTTGCTGCTAAGTACAGTCTATGTACCTAAATTCGTACAGAACTTGATCAAATAAAATAGTCAAATCAAAAAAATTGTCCGCCCACCCCAATAGCAAGGTCTGGATCAGCCACAGCGTTATGTACCACGCGTCCACGGTCAATTCGTATCAATGCCGTGGAACCGTTATGCAAAAATCCAAGTGAAATTATTAATATATTGAAGGAAATTGAACAATCTGATAGTTTCTGACCAAATGTACGACTTGATTGCCGATAAAATTGATTTTGCTTTTACTTGTTGTACTTGTCGTTGGTACGACATTTTAGGTCGAGTAAATATAGCATCCAAAGCATTGCAATCAATAAAGTTGAATGTGTAAACTGCATTATCGCTTGAAAGTGTGATGGACTTCTTGTCGTCGTATAAAGAAAATGGCAGCCAAAAGATCAGTGATCAGTGAGACAACATACTCGTAAATTCGTGAAATTATTTCAGTTGAACCAAAATTTGATGACCAAAAACGTCCAGTAGCGGGCCGAATAACTGTAACAAATGCAGAGAATTTTCGCACAAACCAATACCAATTATCAAATCTACAATGAATTCAATTACTAACCGTTTCAATGCACTGAAAAAGTACAACGAATTATTTTATGTTTATATGATTTCAAAACCTACGAAGCAAACAGAATTAACAGGAGCTAGCTGGAATCGTGTCAAAATTTGGAAGCTGCTCTTCAACATGAAGAAAAATCAGACATTGATGGCAACGATCTATTCATGGAGCTTGTAATGATTTCCACTTTAGCCAAAAATGATAAAATTGTTCATTCGATCGATATACTAAATGCCATTCAAACGCGAGGCATGGATAATTCAGTTCTCAACGTAATCATTGCTTTTCGCATTTTGTTAACAATTCAAGTTTCGGTAGCATCGGGAGAATATATATATATAATTTTTTTTAGTCTGTAGAATATATATATGTTCAGTAGATGATAAGATAAATAAAATAAATAAATATCTTCGAAATGCAATGCAACAAAATAGACTCATTGAATATCCATCATCTCAATACAGGCGCGAACGCAGAAAATTATTTCGGAGTTGGGAGGGAGGTGGTATGAACCCCCAAAACCCCACAACTCAATAGAAAAGAAATCAGAACCTCAGTTGATTATGTTGATATAATATATCGTTATTTATTGCCTTTTAAAGAAATTTTGATAGATAACAGCATTTAAAAAGCAATATGTTTTATTTCACAATTCTTTACAAATTTAAGGGGCGCCATTAAAAATCTGCCCCAGGGCAGTCCGTCTGTGCGCCGTCCGCCGTACGCAAACTCGTTTGAGGAATTATAGTTGCCAAACCGTATGAGCAATAAAATTGATTTTTTTTTTCTGAATAGACATGGTGGACCCCTAGAAGCTCGACTTTTTTGAGGGGTGAGGGTGTGAGGGGGAAGGTGGAGGAAGCGTTTTAGACGAAAAAATTTGGTTTCTAGATCTCAGCAACCGCTTATGGTAGGAGGCTGAAACTTGGAATTTCTATAGAACTTTGATAGTGGACCCATTTGCAAAAAAATTGCTGATATGGGTGAAGGGGTGTGGGAGTGGAGGGGGAAATAATGCGTCCGAAACGCAAAAATGACGAGATCGACGTATTCTAAAATCCATATCTCCTAAACCGTTAATGGTAAGCAATTAAAACTTAACACATATTTGTAGTTATACGAGGAAAGTAGATTGAAACAAAATTTTTTGGCGGGGGTAGTGGAGTACGGAGGTGAGGGGTAAAATACTTAAGATTACGATATCTCACAAACCAATTGCACTAGAAAAAAAAATTTTGGTTTGAGTATAAAGCTTGATAAATAAAGATTGCTCAAAGTAAAATCTTTGAAGGGGGCAGGGGAGCATAGAAGTGGGGGGGATAAGAATTTTTCAAAAATATCACTTTTTATATCTCAATAGCAGTGTAAGATAGATGGTTCAAATTTTAACTAGAACTAGGCCCAATAGAACCCTAGTAGGGAAAAATAAATTTAAAGGTGGGGGTGTAGAGGGTGTGGGTGGGGAAGGGTGAGAAGGGAAAAGTTCCGATGTTTATATCGTAAGAATCTATAATGATATTAGACTGAAACTTGATATTTAGATAGAGCTATAGTAGTGGCATGGTGGAAAAATAATTTTTTTTTTAGGGGAGCATGGTACGGGGATGGGGGGTTGGTGTTTTTCCTAACTTCAGAACGGCTTATGCTAGAAGATTGAAACTCGGTGTGTATATGTAAATCAACTAGAAAAGTAATTCCGTTAAAAAAAAATTAATATTCATTGGCGTTCGGAAGGGGGGGCAAAAAAAATTATCAGTAAAAATAAAATGCATATATTTTCACGATTTTCGTCATATCTACTAGGTCTTTCAAAATATTGAATTAATTTTTTTTCTACGGATTCTTCAAATGAATACCTAGAATGCGTTTTCAAGATTTTTTGAAATGCGACCCCTAAGAGGGTGTGAGGTGGTTGTATACTTTTTCATGAATTCCACCATATCTCTCAGGTCTGATCAGATAACTAATATCTTTTTACTTCCACGGGCGTGTTTAAAAAGCACATATTTTTTAAAAAAAATTGAATATTCATTGGCGTTCGGAAGGAGGGGGAGCAAAAAAAAATATCTTTAAAAATAAAATACATATATTTTCACGATTTTCGTCATATTTAATAGGTCTTTCGAAATATATTAACTCATTTTTATTCTACGGATTCTTCATATGAATAATTATAAAGTGTTTTCAAGATTTTTTGTTATTATTATTATTATTATATTTTTATAATATACACAGTTATACTTAAGCACTAGTTACAATGACCATGTGTTTTTAAGATTTTTTGAAATTCGACTACTAAGAGGGTGTAAACTGGTTGTATATTTTTTCATGAATTCTACTATATCTCTCAGATCTGATCAGATATCGCATATCTTTTCACTTCCACGGGCTTGTTTAATAATCACATATTTCTAAGTTTTTTCTTTTTCAACCTCTAGACCGCATCCCGAAATATGACCCAATTATATAGTTCATATGTTACACCCTATTCTAACCACTTCCCGAACTTTTTGTTAGGTTTTCAGTCACATAGTAACATACACCGCAACCCCGAATTGAACACGTTCCGAACTTCTGCCGGAAAAATAATAAAGTTGCGCCCAGACCGTTGGCAGATTTTTTACTTATGGGAACGGTCTTCGGAACTAGTTCGTTCAAGAACTACACAAGCTCAGATGTCAGTACATGGTTAGCAATCGTTCTTGTGGCTGAAAACTCAAAAAAGGAAGATTGTAATATACCCCATGATCCTAAAGTTCCCGGCATTTATTGAGAAAATTAAAAATAAAGGTTTATTCATCTAAATCTATATTGTCCTTTTCAAAGTAATCCCCATCGACTGCAACACACTTATGCCAGCGCCTGATCCAATCCTCGAAACATTTTTTATATTCGGTTTTCGGTATGACCATTAGTGCTCCCTGCGATTTTTCCATTACTTCCTCTCGGCTGCTGAAACGCGTCCCCCCTAGTGGTTTTTTAACTCGATTGAACAGAAAGAAGTCACAGGAAGCCAAATCAGGTGAATTCGGTGGCTGTTGGATGGTATTTGTTGTTCTTTTCGTCAAAAAATCACGAATAATGATGGCACTGTGCGACGGTGCGTTATCATGGTGCAAAATCCACGAGTTTTCTGCCCACAATTCTGGTCTCTTTCGGCGAATTGCTTCACGCAAACGTCTCATAACGCCCAAATAATACTCTTTGCTTACTGTCTGCCCTTCTAACAAAAATTCATGGTGCAATACACCGTTGCAATCTATGAAAACCGTGAGCATTGCCTTCTTTTTTGACTGACCAGTTTTGAACCGCTCGTACCAATAGTAAACGACCGTTTTCTTTAGACAATCGTTGCCGAAACACTTTCCCAACATTTCCAACGTTCGCGCACCATTAAATCCGTTTTTTACGCAAAATTTAATGCAAGTTCGTTGTTGCAAATTTAAATCCATTTCTAAAATTGTAAAAAATCGCCAACACACACAGAGATAGATGTACTCTTGGCTACGTAACTTTTGCAAATGTCAAGCTATGACGCTAAGATTTAAAGAGAATGTCAACAAGAGTTGGTACATCTTAACAAAAAAAAAAACAGAACTCAAATCGGAACAATAAAAGCGCCATACGGTGGTTATTCCGGGAATTTTTTGATCAAGGTGGTATTTATAAAAAAAAATTATGCATTCGAATAAAACCAATCTGGATAAAATTGAGCAAATAGTTTTTAAGATAATAATTTCTAAAATTCACCTAATTTTTCGACTTTCTGACCCATCGACTAGCTAATACTCACAACTTTCTGCTTCATGGCTTGTGCTAGGATTCCGGGGGTTACATATCAACCCGTGAAAAAGCAAGTTAAAACAAAGACACCATTGTGTGTGTAAACTAAAAATTTTATTCAAATATAAACACAATAAACAAGATTTAGCAGCACGATCGGTTGGCGGGAGAAACGGGCGCGTGCACTCACAGACCTGCAAGTAGAAGTAAAACACATGATGAGTAAAACATTACTCAGTGAGTGTCATTCGATACAGGCAACCATAAATCACCACCACCCGGTGCTGCCAGATCCAAGACCACAAATTGCCCTACTCACCTAACTGTAATACCCTAGATATATTGCTTGTATACAAATCATGATATCATCAAAATCACCAGTGTATCACCCAATAAAGCGCATATAGTACGTCAAAGAGCTGATATTAACGTAGTATCAAAAGTCTTTCCTGGTTTACAAATTCGATAATTCGAGCTGATATAGCCTACTTTTAACTGCCATCAGCGCCATCTGTTACTGAAATCAACTGAAATTTGAATGAATGACAGTTGCGGATTTTGATATTCTTCCAAAATTAAATTTTTTTGAGATTTTTTTAACTTTTTTGTGTGGTGTAATGGTTCACTTTGTACATATCTTTATTAGCAATGAAAGTGCTTTTCGCCGGAACATAGATAGATAGATTGGAGATAGGGGTCGGTGTGATTAACCTCTGTCACTGAAGCCACAGTTGGGCTTATTGTGACGTCCCCCGAATTGGTTATGATTCCTCTTCAATCCCTGCGTTTTCAATGAAGCTTAGTATTTTGCGAAGAGAAATGGACAGGAATTCCGATGGTTCCATGAAACCCTGACCGAAGTGACGAAGTCTTTTGTGAGCTAAACCCTCACATTCACAGAGGATATGCTCCGGTGTTTCGTCTTCGTCATTGCATATTCTGCAGATTTTGGTCTCAGAGAGACCAATCCTATTGAGATGTTTCCTCATGTGACAATGCCCAGTCAGAGCTCCCACTAGGGTTCGGATCTGATATCTGCTTAGTTTTAGATAGCCAGATGTTCTTTTTTCCGAATGCTTTGGCATAAAGAGCTTTGAGTGCCTGTTGCCCGGTGCCGAGTCCCAGTAAATGGCACTTTGCGATTTAAGCCATATTCGGATGTTCATTCTAGCTGTGCTTAATGGTATCCCACAAAATGGGTGTGGTCCCATGAAGTCCGCTTCTGAACCTTTTCTAGCCATCGAGTCGGCCATTTCGTTACCTACATAGCCGCTGTGACCCGGAATCCAAATGAGGGTAACTCTGTTCTTATTTCCGAGTTCAATTAGGTATTGGAGGCAATTCCAAACAAGTTTGGAGTGTATTTGATCGGACTGGAGTGCCATTATTGCAGCCTTGCTGTCCGAGAGAATATATATTTGTTGGTTTTTGTAGCCCCGTCTGATATTTTCTCTGATGCATAGTTCAATAGCATGAGTCTCCGCCTGAAAAACAGTGGATGTTGTGTGCATGCTACAGTAGAACTTAACATTTGGGCGCACACCATAAACACCTGCTCCTACATCTTGATCTGTTTTAGATCCATCTGTGTACCAGATTACGGATGCTGGTTTTGGAGTGGGTTTGTTTGTGGCCCAATCCTCCCTTTCAGGTAGGGCAACTTTGAATGGCCTTGTGAAATTAAATTTCGGTACCATTGAATAAGAAAGAGGTATCGCTAGTATGGGGTCCTTGTTGAGTTCTGCGGAAAGAGTTGGACAAGCTATCTTGCGCTCTGACTCGTCCTCCGAGCACAAAAGTTTGTATGTGGTGAACCTAGCTTCTTTCTGTATTTCTAAGTGTAGAGGTGCTAGGTTGAGAAGCACCTCTAAGGCGGCTGTGGGAGTGGTGCGCATCGCCCCAGTAACACTCAGGCATGCCAGTCTCTGTAGTTTGGTCAGCTTAAGCTGAGCAGTTTTCGCCGGAACATGATAGGCACGAATATCTAGCAGTTGAAGCTACGATTGATAGACACTTGAAATTTTGTCTTTGCTAAATGTCAAAGTATAACATGTATGGGCTGTGTATCATGGGTACCTTGTAGCACATTTCATGATTTCAATAACATGATTTATATACAAGCAGTGTATCTAGGGTATTACAAGGAATTACTGATGAATTGTTACGGAAGGAGATTATTCGCCCCAGTGAGTCTCCCTATGGGTCGGCAATTGTGCTGGCCACGAAGAAGAATGGCGAATATAGAAAATGCGTTGATTTTCGATGGCTTAACAAAATAACGAAGCGAGATAATTTTCCGTTGCCCTTAATTGAGGTTTGTCTAGAATACCTTGGCGGAAAAAAGTATTTTACGACGTTGGACCTGAAGAATGGGTTTTTCTATGTGAAGATTCGAGGAAGTGTACATCGTTTGAGACGCCGTACGGGCGTTTGAGTATAAAAGAATGCCGTTTGAACTCAAAAATGCTAATGCAGTATTTTAGCGGTGTATAAACAATGCACTCAGGGATTTATTTGATAATGATAAGATTATCGTGTACATGGACGATATATTGATAGCTACAGAAGATTTGGATACGAGAGCTTGAAAACGCAGCTCTAGGAACTCTTTTAACTGCGTCCATGTTGGCACCTCTCTGGGGTGCGTTAGCTGCTGCTCAAATTGAGTGCGTGTTGCCGGGTCCAGCCGCTGCAGTAGGATGAACACGAGGATGGCATCTCATTCATGTACCGGAACATCCAAGTTTGCTAGAGCCTGGTAACACTCGTTTGTAGTGTCATGCAGAGCTCTAATAACGCTTGCATTTTCGCTAGTAGAAGATGGTTGGGATAGCAATTTGTCGATGAGAGAGTTTATTAACAATCGCTTGTTCGCGTATCTACTCTCCAAGATGTTCCAGGCCGCTTCGTAACCAGTATCAGAAATCGATAGATGCTGTACAAGGGCCTTGGCTTCTCCAGTCAGATTGCTCATCAGGTAGAGCATCTTCTTGGCCTTGGGCAATTGCTGGTTATGGATGAGTTCTACATATAGGTCACGAAATTGCTTCCATTGTAGATAATTACCACTAAATGTGGGTAATTTTATTTCCGGCAATTCGATTTGTGTATTAAAAGGAGAGCTCGATGAACTGGGAGGTCCTTCTGGTCGGACTGAATTTGATGATTGTAGATCCAGCCGCTCTTGAAACTTTATCAACACTTGTTGCACTTGCCTCTCTGTGTGGGCAATTTGCTCGGGTTGATAATCTGGACAGCTGCTTTCACCCATTATCTCCAAGTGGAGATCGGATATTTTATTCCAGTAATCCTGAATACTGGCAATCTTCTGTTTGTAGTATGCTGATGCCTCTAACAGAACCTTCTGCTGCCGAATTTGCTTTTGTTGCGCCGCATTCGATGGGTCGGTTTAACAACCGGCTGTACTGCTTGATTTAGTATCAGGAGTCGCGTCCTTGGTGGCTGCTAATGCCTTGCTGTACTCTAGGTAAAGCTGCTCGACTTGTCCGAATAGATTTTATTTGAAGTAGAGGTTATCAGCGTGCTGGTCGAAAAGTCCTTCCGCCGCTGCATGACGAGTGCTAAACGTTTGCCACTCTCGCTCCAAAGCAGCCACTCGATCCTTGATGTAATCGGGAGTCCGTCTTTGGGGCCTGTCCTTTTTAAAGTTGATGAACTTCCTTTTAATGTTTTCACCAGTTTCAATCTGCTCCGCTGCTAGCTGATCCATTTTTTTTGCCTAACAATCTGTGTTGTAGCCCAGATTACGCTAGCTCTGGTGGTATTGAGGTTGAAAAATAACTTTTGAGAGACGAAATAAAGATCACTTTCACAAGATCACGTCGGGGTCACCAAAATATGTTTATAAAGCGATGGACCTCTTTTGATCCACCGCTAGAACTTTCACCTTGTTGTTCACTTTTCGTTAGATACAATATCTACCGAGAGGTTCAACTTAACTTTCTTATCGTTAGATACAATATCTACCGAGGGAAGTTAATTGGCTGTTAAAATTTGCCTTGGTACAAAACCAATGCAACTTTTGAAATCCAAAAAAATTAGTTGTTAACTTAATCAAGTCTTTATTTCGTCTGGTGCTATTTACAATATTTAGAAACGCTTATGGCTCGCCATAATTACAAATTGTGCTGATCTAATGTCTGCGACATAGAGAATTTACATTAACAAAAAATAGTAAATGCAATGTGATTCCAAAATTTAATGAGTAATGAGATTCCCTGCATGCACATAAATTCTTCGCAAGCATGGGAATTGACTTTGCGTGAAATGTGAGACATATGTCTGATAACGAATGGAAAGCAAAATTTTATTTTAATGTGACAAATTAATATTTATCTCAGCAATTTGAATTCTCACAACGATACATAAAAAAAAGGTAAGGAAAAAAGAGTAGCAAAAAAACTAAGAAACAAATTCAGGCACGAATTTGTACACATTCGATTTACATCATATTCGGAACTTTCGACTCAAACATTGTAAACCTTCAGTATGCAAAATTTCAAGTTCCTAACTTGAAGCATGTGAGCAATAATTGTGAAAACGTGTTTTAAGGACTCTTGTATGGGAGGTACCCGAAGGAGTGGAAGGATATCGCCCATTAACGAACTTAGCCTTACTTTTTCCATTTTACAAGTTGTGACAAAATTTCAACTTTCTAGGTCAACGCGTTTTTGAGTTATCGTGCAAACGGACGGACGGACAGCAAACGGATTTAGGGGTTTTGGCCAAAAATAAACACAAAATAATATATATTTTTTCTTCGTCCGAGGCTTGGTTCTATGCGTTACAAACTTTTCGGGCTGGATTAAACTTATAATACTCTATATGTTCATCTAGAGTGTAATCATGTTATTTTCTTTAAATTAACTCTACTGCTATGGAAGAAATATGTGTTTCCATACTTTTTTGCACGAATAGTACCAGATAAATTCGAAACTGTCGTCATTATTTTTTCCAGAGTTGCCATAAACCAATATCGCTTTGAAGATCAAAAAGAAATGTGACACCACCATTTTTATGCAAAGTTTCATAGGTATAGGTACAGGGAATTCTGTTTCAGAGCTATGATGGTCGGTTGAGAGACTATGTTTCCAAACTTTTTTTCCGGCGCTGTATGTCATATAGATTTAAGTAGCGATATACACCATAATAACGAAGCTAAATGGGATGGAAACTTCTCAGCGGGAAATTTTTGTGCCGGCATACCCTATAGTACTGAAACGGATGAAGTAAGACCAAATGAAAACAACCTAGCGGGTACAAAGTAGACGAGGCATATGATATGTAGAGAGATATGACAATTTGACATATTTCGCACGAACGATTATTTAAGATACTATAGGTACAGCTTTCCACAAAACGATTGAAAATTTTTAGGTCAAATATTTATAAGAAATTTTTTTAATTAGTTTGAAACAAATAGGCATCACTTATCGAATGATTGAAATTTAGGTCCGTTCCTACGATCGTTAGTTACGCTTTAACTGGAACCTTAACTGACAGATTTTCATACAAAACTTCCAGTTAAAGTTCCGGTTAGAATTTAACTGACATCCGTAGGAACGGGCCTTAGTATTTTAGTTTCAAAAATGGGAATCTGTGCTGATTCTGTTCCGATGACATTTATTTAAATTTACTCGTACTGTTACTACCCACGTCGGTGGTCCCATAGGAAGTGGACAGACATACTGTATAATACCATTAAAACACAAGTAATATATAAACCATGATATTGACATCATAGTATTGAAACTAGCTGCCCTGCAAACCACAGCTACCGAAACTTCGACAAATTTTTTTTCTTCTTGAAAAAGGGAAGGTTTGTGTGAGCACAACCACATACACAGTTAAAGCAAATAGATCTTTCGGTATACTTTAAGGAGTTATTCGTTTAAATTACTTAATATCGCTTCCATCAATGCGCAAGCAAAAATCTGCCATAGTTCACGTAGTTTCCCGGTAGAATTAAGTAAAAATTACTTGATCATTATTATTTTTATGTACTGGTATGAAGGGAGGCGAAGGGATAATTCCAGATAATAGTTAAGAAACAAAAAGCATAGAAAATATCACATGACGAGTCTCATTCAAGTAAAAACTACTGAAGTGCAAGTTTTCATTTTGGTGCATAGCAAAAACAATTTGCAAGTAGTCTCGAAGATTTTAACTATGACGGACGTATGGGTAAAAACGCACTTTTCAAGCTAAAAGTTCTTGACGTTTTATATGGTATACTATTTAATAAAAATTCAAACAATGTAATTTTTAAAAAGAACGATTTTCCTTTATCCTTGAATAACTCAACATCTTTTTTTTTTAATGTTTCTTTTCTTATTTTTTTATATTTTGTAGGTTGTACTATATTACAAAACATACCAAAAAATTAACTTGGGATCTGAATGAGATCGGGGTCGTAAAAATCGAAGAACATCAGTGCTTCTTAATTAATTGTAGTTTTTCTTTAATTTCAATTTCAGGGCAAATTTTTATTCATATTTCACTTTATTACTATTGAATAATAAAGTATTGTGATCGACCTGAAATTTCAAAAAAAATTGCCCTGAAATTTTGTATTTTTAAGTTTTAGGACTAGTAGACCCCAAAAAAGCAATAAAAAAAATGTCTGTCTGTACGCCGCACAGTGTGGCGTTTGCGTTTGTTTATTTTCATTGTCGATTCAACTGAAAATAAGGTACTATAAAGTTATTATGAAGTAATAACATTATTGAAACTTATTTATTGAAAAAAATTGTTTTGAATACTAAATAGATGTATTTATTTTAGTGTATTTTTTCAGAGCATATTTTTAACTGAAACTACTAGTTTTCCGAGCAAAATACTGTTTATTTTATTGTACATAATTGATTAATTTTTTTTATGTCAAAACAATAAAAATTATTCTGAAGATAGCGGTTCCTCGTCTGATGATTCTTCAGTTTCATCCATATCATCAGCTGTACTTGAAGTATATCCATAGTCACCAGGTAACAACATTTCCAAGGTTATTGACGAAAATGGTTTGCTTTTTTTTTGGGAGCTGGCCTCATGTTTGTTATAAGGGGGTCCGAGGTAAGCAAAAGTCTGTTTATTACATTCTTGCTGCAGGACTCTCTGGTAAACTTTCTAGCCTTGTTGAGTCAATATATGCAAAAATGTTTATTGCGCGCCTGAGCTGCTACTTCCGACAGTTGGCCGATTGGTAACAAAGCATTTTCGATCACTGTCGGCCCATGTACTAAAATCTTATGCATGGTGGGAGTCATGGGATACCATGGGTATAGGTTCACATAGAACTTTGCAGTGTCCATAGCATAGGTTGCGAATTTCGAGGTATTCACCTTGTGTCCAGAAGATATTACTTCGAGGATTATTTTAAATCTTTGTATTAAATTAACATCGACTCCAGTTATTTCAGCCGATAACTCCGGATCCGCAAAAAACCTTCGGCTGGTATTTCCATCATTGGTATTGCCAAATCCTTGCTTGGGAATATCAACAAGGAGGCCTAATCTTTCTCGAAATTTTTTTTGTATGCTGTGTTTTCGCATATGCACAGCAGTTTTGTCATCTTCAGGCTTTTTTTATCCATTTCTTTACATCTAATTTATATGACAAGTGCAATAAGGTTTCGAAAAAGCGTATTCTGGCATGTAATATCGAAAGACCAAATGTCAGTGCTTATGGAGTAACTTCTTTTTGTAGAGACAGGTGATTAAAATCTTTCGAAGTCGCACCGCAAATGTAACATCTCATCGAAGATGTTGTATTGGTAGCAGCATTACATACTTTACCGTCTACCATAGGTAATGTTAGTACGTGGTTTACTGTGAGTATTCTGTTTCCTTCAATTATCGACTTATTCAAATTTTCAATTTGATCCTGTATGTATTTAATTTCCTTATTAATAATTTCCGTAGATTCTTTTGTAAAAACTATTCTAACCGGACGACAGTATCGAGGAGAAGACGGTGTAGGGTTTTGCCAAAGAATTTTAATCCCGTTATTTATTTTACAGTTCAATTGTAGCGACACAATGGAACTTTGGAAAACGTTACTATCAATGTCCGAATTATTTTCGAATCTTTGTTTATATACTGTCTGTTGTGATCCATCGCATCCCCACTTTGTTATCAACTGCATTGATTGAGCTTCTTCTTCGTTCAAGGAACTTACTACTTCACTGAGGTATTCAATTAATCTTGCACTTGTATGATCCAACAAATCTTGCAGATTAATTTCTGCAGAAGTAGCGGATACTTGGTATGATTCTGGCCTAGGGTAACAATCTTTCTTGAGCTTTTGTAAAATTTTATAGCAGGGGTAAGCCTTTGGAGCACCAGTTCAAATTATTTCATACTGGTTTCTGCTCAAATCTGCTGCAACGAATATTGCAAGGCCATGTACAGGGTGCAGTGGTTTGTCCTTTTTTTCCAAGCTGGTACGGTAGGCTTTCTTGTACTTAGTTGCTCGAATTGGACTCGACGTAATATCCTGTAAAACTTTTGACGCATCCCTCTTTCCGGAAGATCGTAGTTTCGTCCGGGCAGCAAACGTCAATTCATCCGTGCTCATCTTTTCACTCACTGTTTTTGTTTTCCTTCGTTTTGTTCGATCGCTAGATTCCTTGAAGATTTTAGCCGGTCGTCCTGCACGAAAAGTGCTCTTGGGTATTTCGAACCTACTATCCGACCTGCATGCAGCTATCCATTTACTCTTGAACTTCGTCTTTAAGTTGTGCACATTGTTCTTAAATGCATCCAGAAAATTTTCCGCTAAGCTCGCACGTTCAAATAGGCAGTTTTTCAAAAATTCCAACTTTTTGTTAAAGTCGCGGTATCCGCTTCCTTCCATCACACCATATAAACAATTCCTTGTCTGTAGTGTAACTCCAAACGATCCTACAAGAAACGAAAAAAAAATTGTACCAGGACTAAAATTTAAAGTACGAATATTTCCAATTTCCGCTATCAACATAAACTGTTATAAAATCTCGATAAGCGGATATGAGCAGGAATTTTTTTTTACTACTTAAGAATAAATATTTGACCTTCATATTGCCACATAAATTTTGACGGAAGCGTGCGGACTTATATAACTTTTTCAATTTTGAAAATGTAATTTTTCCAAAAAATAGATCTCAAATTATACTAAAATTTAAAACTATCTAGTTCGAAAACTATATATCCTTGAAAAACCATAAATGGTAAAAATGAAATACATACCTGCTACTTCAATATCCACTTTTCAAAATTTTTATACTCTAGATGAACATATAGAGTATTATAAGTTTAATCCAGCCCGAAAAGTTTGTAACGCATAGAACCGAGCCTCGGACGAAAAAACGTTATATATTATTTTGTGTTTATTTTTGGCCAAAACCCCTAAATCCGTTTGCTGTCCGTCCGTCCGTCCGTCCGTTAGCACGATAACTCAAGAACGCGTTGACCTAGGAAGTTGAAATTTTGTCACAACTTGTTAAATGGAAAAAGTAAGGCTAAGTTCGTTAATGGGCGATATCCTTCCACTCCTTCGGGTACCTCCCATACAAGTGTCCTTAAAACACGTTTTCAAAACTATTGCTCGAATGCTTCAAGTTAGGAACTTGAAATTTTTCATACTTAAGGTTTACAATGTTTGAATCGAAAGTTCCGAATATGATGCAAATGGAATGAGTCCTTCGTGTAGCAGCCTAGAAAAGTCCTTCAAAAATGTATGCTTGTTACTGAATCCACTATAACTCCAGAACGAATTAAAGCAGGAATTTAAAATTTTACAGGAATTAGTTTTATACCAAAACCAAAACGAAGTTCATTAATTTGCGCCATCTGTTGACTCCTTCGGGTAGCTGTCATACAAAAGTCCTTAATAAACATTTTCACCAATATTGAACGATAACTCTAGAACACTTTAAGTTACGACTTTGAAATTTTATACACATCAATTTTATAATAGTCGGAGCTGTAACTATTAATATGAAAAATATCCCATAAGTCCTTCATGTAGTTGCCATACAAAAATTCTGTAAAATGTAATAACTTACTTTATGGAACTCACTATAAATCAAAAAATCGAGTAGCCACTATACAATAGTTTGTACCTGTAAGTAAAAGGTCATGTAATAATTGCTTTTGCACTCCTCAATGTTTTGATATATTTCGAACTAAAATATAAGTCGGAGTTCAGTATTTCATCTAGAGTATCATACGATTGGCTTGCAGCCGATCGTGACTGCGTTATGTTTTAATTTTTTTTTAAACTCACGAAAAAGTTATGTGATCTCAGTTAGTTTTTAACATAGGTTTTTCAGTTCGAAACTATCTTTTACAAATGGCAAATTGGTTAAGACAATTAGGACATAAAATGCCAGTTAACATTTGCATGTTTAAAAACCGAATTTTGGCCAGCTAGATCGTGCAAACGCCCCACTGTGCGCCGTATGCCGTACGCAAAAATAGTTTGAAGGCGCGTAGCTCCCAAACCCGTTGAGGTATTATCATGAAATTTTTATGGTGGGTAGGTTGGGTGAACCTCTACGACTGGTATCTTTTAGAGGGGCGTAGGTAAGAGGGGGAGGAGTGGGGAGGGTTTTAGACGAAAAATTTTGGTTTCTAGATCTCAGCAACCGCTTACGCTAGGAGGCTGAAACTTGGAATTTCCATAGAACCTCGATAGTGGACCCATTTGCAAAAAAAGTTATTGAAATGGGTGAAGGAGTGTGGAAGTGGGGGGAAATAATTCGTCCGAAAAGTAAAAATGCCGAGATCGACACATTCTAAAATCTATATCTCCTAAACCGTTGATGGCACGAAATTCAAACTAAACAAATATCTGTACCTATACTAGGACAAAGGACTAAAAAAAATTTTGAGTGGCGTACGGGGGTGAGGGGTGAAAAACTTTAGATTACGATATCTCACGAACCAATTGCTCTAGAAAAATGAAATTCGGTTTGAGTAGAAAGGTCAACAAATTAAGATTGCTTAAAGTAAAATTTTTTAAGGGGATGGTGGAACATGGAAGTGGTGGGGCATAAGAAATATTCAAAAAAATCACGTTTAATATCTCATGAACAGTATAAGATAGATGCACAAATTTTTTACCACACGTAGGCCCAATAGAACCGGGGAGAGGTGTGGGGTGTGGGGTAGTGGGTGAGGGTTTAAAGGAAAAGGTTCCGATGGTTATATCTTAAAAACCTATAATGATAAAAAGCTGAAACTTGGTATTAAGATAGAACTATAGTAGTGGCACATTGGGTGAAAAGGGTGAAAAGGAAAAGATTCCGATGTTTATATCTTGAGAACCTATAATGATAAAAAGCTGAAACTTGGTATTTAGATAGAGCTATAGTAGTGGCATGCTGGAAAAATATAATTTTTTATAGGGGTAGTATGGTACGGGGGTGGGGTGGGGGGGTGTTTTTCCTAACTATGGAATGGCTTATGCTAGAAAGTTGAAACTCGGTGTGTATATGTAAATCAACTAGAAATGTAATTTGGATGAAAAAAAATTTCGAATATCCATTGGCGTTTCGAAGTGGGGGCAAAAAAAATGTTCAGTGAAAAAAGATGCATATATTTTCACGATTTTCGTCATATCTACTAGGTCTTCCAAAATATTTAATTCACTTTTATTCTACGGATTCTTCATATGAATACCTAGAAAGCGTTTTCAAGATTTTTTGAAAATTTACCCCTAAGGGGGTGTAAAGTGATTGTGTACTTTTTCATAGTGAAAAATTTTAGATTATGATATCTCACGAACCAATTGCTCTAGAAAAATGAAATTCAGTTTGAGTAGAAAGGTTAACAAATAAAGATTGCTCAAAGTAAAATTTTTTAAGGGTGTAGTAGAACATGGAAGTAGGGGGGATTAGAAATATTCAAAAAAATCACGTTTCATATCTCAAGAACAGTATAAGATAGGTGCTCAAATTTTTTACCAGACGTTGGCCCAATAGAACCCTAGCAGGGGAAAAAAATTGGAGGATGTGGGTGTAGAGGGTGAGGGTGTGGGAGGGTGAAAAGGAAAAGATTTCGATGCTTATGTCTTGAGAACCGAAAATGATAAAAAGCTGAAACTTGGTATTTAGATAGAGCTATAGTAGTGGCATGCTGGGAAAATATAATTTTTTATAGGGGTAGTATGGTACGGGGGTGGGGGGTGTTTTTCCTAACCATGAAACGGCTTATGCCAGAAAGTTGAAACTCGGTGTGTATACGTAAATCAACTAGGAAAGTAAATTGGTTTAAAAAAAATTCGAATATCCATTGGCGTTCGGAAGTGGGGGCAAAAAAAACGTTCAGTGAAAAAAGAATGCATATATTTTCACGATTTTCGTTAAATCTACTAGGTCTTTCCAAATATTGAATTCATTTTTATTCTACGAATTCTTCGTATAAATACCTAGAATGTGTTTTCAAGGTTTTTTGAAATTCGACCCCTAAGGGTAGTGTGGTACAAGTGGGGGTGTTTTTCCTATATATGGAACAGCTTAAGCTACAATGTTGAAACTCGGTGTGTATATGTAAATCAACTAGAAAAGTAATTGTGATAAAAAAAAATTTGAATATTCATTGGCGTTCAGAAGGGGGGGGGGGCAAAAAAAAATATTTGTAAATATAATAAATATAAAATGCATATATTTTCACGATTTTCGTCATATCTACTAGGTCTTTCCAAATATTGAATTCATTTTTATTCTACGGATTCTTCGTATGAATACCTAGAAAGTGTTTTCAAGGTTTTTTGAAATTCGACCCCTAAGGGTAGTGTGGTACAAGTGGGAGGTGTTTTTCCTATATATAGAACGGCTTAAGCTACAATGTTGAAACTCGGTGTGTATATCTAAATCAACTAGAAAAATAATTTTGAATAAAAAAAACGAATATCTATTGGCGTTCAGAAGGGGGGCAAAAAAAATTATCTGTCAAAATAGAATGCATATTTTCCCACGATTTTCGACATATCTACTACCTCGTCCCAAATAATGAATTTAATTTCATTCTATGTATTCTCCATATGAATACCAAGAAAGTGTTTTTGTGTACTTTTTCATAAACTATTCCATATCTCTCAGATCCAATCAGATTTTCACTTCCATGATCTTGTTCTTTTTGATAGGTTTTCAGTCACATAGTAGCCTACACCGCATTTCAGAATTGAACGCGTTCCTATCTTCTGCCGGAAAAATAATAAAGTTACGCCCAGATTGTTGGCAGATTTTTATATTGTGACAACCTCCCCCTTTAAAATAAGCGCTATTTTATTGTTCTAGGATAAAAGTTACCAAAGATATGAATTTTCAAAGAGGACTCGGACATCGTTTATGCTAAATTTTTAACATACTACATATAATGAACAAAAATACTTTACTACTAAAAAATAATAAAGTAAAAATGAGATAGAAACAAAATATTAAAATTATAGTTTTCTTTCACTAGTTCAAGTTCTTCAAGTTTCAAAAGAATCGGCGATAGTAAGGTCACAAATTTCGTCATTTTTAGTGATTCTAAGGCATGGCCCTACTAGTAGTTTACTAGTACTACTCTTAGTACATTACTG
Source organism: Beris chalybata (assembly GCA_949128065.1). Taxonomy (NCBI): domain Eukaryota; kingdom Metazoa; phylum Arthropoda; class Insecta; order Diptera; family Stratiomyidae; genus Beris; species Beris chalybata. The sequence continues at coordinate 84,429,218 of OX421895.1, read as the reverse complement.
GTAGATAAATAATAATAATAATTACTAAGTAAAAATGTACTAGCAGTCTATCGCCAATACTCTCAGGATATTACTGGTAGATCTACCGGCTAATTACTAAGAAGCTTTACTAGTAGTTTATTAGTACATAATTATCCGGAGACATTGCAGGTAGTTATACCAGATACTTAAAAACAACCAGTAAATTTGCTGCAAATGTAAGAGACAAAAGTAATCAAATAGTTAGGGAGCGAGAGAGATGAGAATTCATATGTACGCTGATGGACCGAAAGTACATAACAGGCATATAGGATAATTTTTTCCCGAATTTTACCAGCAAAATTACTAGTATATTACCAGATAATTACTAAGTAATTACTTAGTCGTGGTTTGCAGGGTGCATATGATACACTAGACATATGGTATGATTTGACAGTGTCTGATATAAGCAAGCAATGATATTTAGTTGCGATACTCGTCACATAACGGTGGAACGGCACTACTAGTATACTTAATAAAATTATCGAATTCTTATACTATGAAACGGCTTCAATACTAGATATACACATATATCAGTTCCTTTATCTCGTATAGTCTTAGATTGGGCAATACACTGCTGGCATTGACGATATTGTGATATCAATACTATCAGTGTATCCAAGGTATAAGATAACTTTATGAATTACTGCCTTTAAAACATTGGTTGGGAAACTGAAGTTAAGAAGATGTGAAGTTGCAATGAATAAAACTTGTACAACGTTGGCAAGCTGCAGTGCTGCCAGATTTGCAAACCTAGAAAATCGTACCATACCATAAAAAATCGTACCGAGGGAGATTTCATCGTACTCACTTTAATCTTAAATTTTATCAGTCAAACATGGAAGTGTTCTATACACACTACATATTGGGGAGCAAACCCTTTAGACGCCCAGAAATTAGTAATTTTTCATGAATTTTTTTTATGGTGAAAAAATAATCGCATCATTTTAAGATTTCGACATGATATTATTACAACTTTCAAGTGTTGTTTTTTTTTACAAAACAACATGGCGTTTTTATAGGATATTCCTTTAGATCAGGGGTCGGCAACCTACAGCTCGCGAGCCGCATGCGCCTCTTTCAATGTCAAGTTGCGGCTCTCCAGTTCCATGCGCAAATATTAATAATTATATTATGTTATTTTCAAATCAAAAACACTCAACAGAGAACAGTGAAAAAAGGTGGAGTAGAGAAGAGGCTGACAGCCGCTTCAGCACCCGACCCAGCCCACAGCCGTGCTGTGGCCAGCCCCGTTGCGAGGGCTCAATACCGGCGGCTGCCGCCGTCACTGTGTGGCAAGTTCACAGAACTCAACAGTAAGTTAAAAGAGTTGGAGGTCCAGAAAAGCATGCACTTCACGCTGCACAAGTGGACAGCTCTAAAAGAAATGTCGCGAGTTGAGGCACTAATATTGTGTTTGAGAAAACATTTCGTGGCTTTTTTTTCCCAATTAATGGCGTCAAATGCATATAACTCACAAAACACAGATCGCAGCGACATCGTATCATTGCGTATGGAAATGCAATAGTTGATAGTTGAAGAATGTTACTGGGAGTGTATAAACATTGAAATAGATGCAGTTTTAAGGTTTGTTTGAGTTTGAAAATGGAGAAAAGTAATGAACAATTTCGCTATATTTTGCAAAATTGTTATGACAAATGGAAGAACGCTGCGTAGTCTGAGTGGGTTAGTGGCTAGAGCACTTGCCTTCGGTACACCTGGTACCAGGTTCGAATCTGCTTGGCGACAAGTAATTTTCGAGAATGGCATCGGGTGCCGGACTAGTTCTCAATGCTATAAATGAGTTTGTGACTTAAAATCGGGATAACAATCATGGACGAGCATATAGCTGATCACCTTACCTCCTAGTGTTCCGTTGGTCTTGTAATGAAGTAACTCTAGCATTACTTCAAGGCCTAGGCCTGATTTGGGCTGTTGCACCATTGATTAATATTAGGAGCGCTGCGCAGGCTTGTGAAAAAATCTGTGCTGTGTACGGTGAAGATACGATCAAAATCTGTTGCGCGGAAATAGTTCGATCGCTATCGTTCTGGTAATTTTGATGTGAAAGATAAGTCACGCTCTGAATCGAAATGTTAGTGGCTCTTTAAAAACTGAGAAATTTTGTAAATTGTAACTTTTGGCTCTTCCGTCTCAAAAGGTTGCCGACCCCTGCTTTAGATGACTTTCGTTGTGTGACATCGAAAACTGCTCCATTTGTCATATTTATTCTATTGATCTTAAAACTGAAAACTAAAATATTTTTGGAATACTAACAGATGAATGGAAAGGATGTACCTAGGCAATTATAAAAAAAAAAAAGATATGAGGCTTTTCTCTCAAATGTTAATTTTTCGAATATATATTTGTTACAGTTTTTACCCCAAAAAAGGGGTTTATTTACGCGATATTCTCAAAATTTTAGGTATATCCTTCCGATATTTATATAGACAGAAAGCTCTTAATTAACCAAATCGATCCATAACTTGTTGAGCTACAATAGGAGCAGTTTTTGAAGATCTAGTTTTGAGATAATGGCGTTTAAAGTTTCAATACGAGAAAACTATTAGTTTTAGTGACTTACCGAATTATCGATTCCAGGCGCATATAAGAAACCTTCAACTTCTAACTCACTCACACCGTAACTTGTATTCCCCTCGCATATATTCCCTTTATAATATCCTTTTTTAGAACATTCTCGAGCTTTATTACCTCGTGTTCCCTTAGAATAGTTTGGCAAAAATGTTTCACTATAATTTTTTATTTCGACATATGGTATGGAAAAATTGTACATTTTGCGTACGATGAAGGTGTCTCATCGTACATCGTTCAAAAGGCTGAAAAATCGTACATGTACGATGAAAATCGTACGTCTGGTAGCACTGCAAGCTGTAAACAAGTTATTTATTGAACTCTGTGACTTGATTAATATTTTTTACAATTGTTTAAAGCGTTTTATTTGAAGATTTCTATTATTTCAGTTTAGGTGGAGGAACATTTCTTGGTCTATGCTGTCTCCTTACGGGCTGCATAACATTTGAAGAAGCTATTCAACTTGCAACTCGAGGAGATCACACCAAAGTAGATAAACTAGTTAAAGATATTTACGGTGGAGACTATGAACGATTCGGACTTCATGGTGATTTGGTTGCTGCCAGGTTTAATTTTAATTTCTTAACGATAGACAATATTTTTACATTGATGTCCCTTAGTTTTGGTCAGATGAATTCAAAGGAACGTCGGACTAGCGTAACCAAAGAAGATTTAGCTAATGCTACTCTTGTCACTATAACGAACAACATTGGGTCCATCGCTAGAATGTGTGCAAGTAACGAAAAAATAGATAAGGTAAGCTATTTTTTATCTATTTAGTCAAATTCAACTAAATATATAAAATTCTTATTCAGGTGGTATTTGTTGGAAACTTCTTACGTGTTAATCCAATATCAATGAAATTGCTTGCATATGCTATGGACTATTGGTCAAAGGGAACCTTAAAAGCTCTGTTTTTAGAACATGAAGGTTATTTTGGTGCTCTGGGCTGTCTACTGCAATTCAATGGGGAATTATCTGCTGCACTTAACGAAACAGATGTTAATACCACTGTTGGTGAATGTTAGTTTATTTTATTAATTATTTTATGTTATTTACAATTTGTGTTTTGTAACATTTGCCTTTCAATATCTTCTTTTATACTGGTACGTATAAATTTTTATACTTTTATATTTTTATTGAATTGATTCCATCCTAAGTAAAATGTTGCGGACGAGAAGACATGTGTTTATGTTTTTGGTAATTGTTTGTTATTTCTTTTAGTGTTTCGGAAAATATAAAGTTATATGCATTGTTTTTAATATCATAACCTTTCGAAATATGTCATTTTGATAATCTTGTGCAGAAATTATTTGAAATTGAGCTGCAGAATAAAAGAAGTCTCAAAGTTTTCATTGACATGGAAATAAGTGAGGCGTAAATTGTAATAAGCGGTTATCAAATACAACTACGTTGTATGTTCTCAACTCAGTTTCGCCAAAAGTTTATTCAACATTTATTCGCTTCAAAGTCGATATCTTATACAATATATTCAATGAAGAATGAAGAATGAAGAATGTTGACGAGTTTTCAATTAAATTAAGTTAAATGTATTGAACGATGAATTTAATCTTAGGATAGCAGTACATACTATAATAAATTAAATTGTAAAAGTGTTTCGGGTGTAGGCTTGTATGTATACGTTAAATAACGTTGAGGATTTGGAACCACTCAAGATGGCATACCCTTCTTGTATAGCAGTATAGCCTAAATCCTTGAATGGGACTCAATTTTGGTTACAGGTACAATACTGGACCGAGTGAGTACCTGTCGACTTTGAGTCGTAAGAAAATAAGAAATAATTGGCCCTATTGTGAATGTCACTTCGATATCGATGCATGAAAAAGTGATTGTGTATGTCGATTGTCATCGACAGTTGTCACTTTGATCAGCATTTTCCGTCGATGAGATTCAAGTCCGTGACGCCTGAAAAAAATTAACGTCGATTTTAAAATGAAAGGGTTGGAAGTGAAAGTATTCGCATGAACTTAAGTTCCCAAGTTCACATCGCTGCGGTTACACAATCGGCTTTTTTCGATCTACGTGACACGTTGAATCAGTATCGGAGTGACGCGACGTGACATTCACAATACGGTCAAATGTTCCAAATATCCTCCTGGTTATTCTTTAGATTGTAAGTCGCATAGTAACCTATATATCTCAGCCTTAAAAGCGTTTTGGACTTCAACCAAAAAATAATAAAGTTGCGCCCAGACAGTTGACAGATTTTTTACTTTTTTAATAATAAAGTCTTATATTTTTATTATATACTATGTTTTTCAATTTAAATAAAAATTTAGGGTTAAAATATGGACATAGCCCGCCTTGGTGATTCTATGTAAAAATGTTCTGATACCGATTTTTGGTCGACTGAAAGTGGCCTATTGCCGACCACCTTTCTAGTTCTACCACTTTGGTCTTTTTTTATTTTTTCTTATCCCGAATAAGGTAAATTCTAGGATCAATTTCATATGTGTTCTCTATTCGTTTGGTATGCATAACTGAAGCTACATGTCATTTCAATTTATTGGTGGTAAATCTTCGGTTCTTTATTTTTCTTAAATTTAATGGACTAACTTTCATCAGAGTGAGTAATTAAGGTTTTTTGGCTTTATAAACTTTTAATCTATATTGAAATGTAAAAAGATTCAAATTCATAGAATTTTTGAAGGAAACAGAAACTGGTCGGAAATAGGCTTCTCTGATTTATAAGTATAAGAGAAGATCGAGGGAATAATTCTAATATCTAAAATATGAGCCGTTGTATTTGAAAGTGGAATAAGTCCATATTGAAAAAAATATTTTTTGTGACATTATTACATTATTCTATACAACACGAAGCAACTTTCTGAGAATCTATTGATGCAATTGTTTCATCACATTTTTAACAAATACAAGTAAATTTTTCTGAAAGATGGCATAAATATTTTTAAACATGTTAAAACGTAAACCGTTAAGCATGTCGATTTAAAAACGAAATGGACTTATTCCACTTTCAAAATCAACGGCTCATATTATGTTTAAATACTGTAAGTAGTAAAAATCTATTTTTCATGTGTTTGAGCCTCAAATATAAAGTTTGAGATTCAAACTTATCGAATACGACAACCACAGTAAAGTTTTTATGGGCCACGCTTTGGGCCAACAAATCTAGCGCCGACTGTCGTTGGAAGGATCAATGGAAAATAAGCTGCACGGCCCTATAAATGGCCCGGCCGCTTTGACTCGGCCTCTTTCCGATTTTGACTTTCGTTCAATTTATTGTCCCAGCAGCAATACGCTCTAAGCTGACTCAGCGTTCAACATTTTGGGCTGATCATCAAAGGTAATATATTTTTTCTATAAATTCTCTTAGCGGAAATTTACCAGGAATCGTTTCTATGCTGACATCGGCAGGGGACGATTTCTCACAAATAATACGCTGCGGCGAACAAACAAAAATATCATCAGCAGAGCCTGGTAGAATGGTTTTGTATCCCATAATTGCACCTTAAGAAAAACAAACCAAAATTTTCATGCGATCGAAGTTTGATAATCGATTCGTTTAAACTTGCGTTAATTTCGGTGAACTCGGAAGGTCAAACGGTGGCTTCCAGTATTTCAATTTTTTCAACCTTCTATCAGTTATATCTGGTTGGTTGGTTGGTTTACGTGGCGGCCCATCCGCCGAGGACAGGGCCCAATTAGCACAGGAAGCGCCGTTTTGATACCACAACTCGTTTAACCTGGTCGTTTTAGGGTTGATGGAGTGTGTGCAAAGGTTTAACAGAGACCTGGGACTCCGATGAATTATCATATCCATCCGGAGCTGTTCAAGAAGGTGATCAGTTCACCGATCTTGTTCTTCGAGATCTCACCAAGGTCATTGAAGAAGGGTTTGCCCAGTACGCGAAGTCTGGCCCGAGCTAGGGCTGGACACTCGCAGAGAAGGTGGATGACAGTTTCCCTCTTATTTGCTTCCCCACAACTGCGGCAATTGACGTTGAAGGGAATACCCAGTCTGGCCGCGTGGTCGCCAATCGGCCAGTGCCCCGTGCTGACTGCCGTCACTCTGGAGACGTCCACGCGGCTTCTGCTCAGGAGTTCATCTGTTCTCCTCCGGCTGTAGGATGGCCATATCTTCCTAGATATGACGCAGTTGGTCAGTCCTCTCCATCTGGAGTTCGCGTTTGCGAGAAAGTGGGTGGATATTTGGCGCTTAACAGTCCCTAGTGGGACACGAACGGGTTCTGTAAGAGAGCCCTGAAGAGCAGAGCCTTGCCTAGCTAGTTCGTCTGCCCGTTCGTTACCCTCTATCTTGCTGTGGCCTGGGACCCAAAGCAGAGTCACTTTGACCTGGCTTCCCAGGAAGATAAGCTCTTCACGGCACTGTTCGACTAGTTTAGAGGAGGTGATAGCCGAGTCTAAGGCCTTGATTGCGGCTTGACTGTCAGTGATTATTACAACATTACGCTTTGGCGTAGCGTCTTGCTGCAAAGACCGACAGGCCTCCCGAATACCCAGTATCTCCGCCTGGAAAACGCTGGCGTAATCCGGTAAGTGGTAGGACTTTTCGAAAAAGTGTGTGTCTGAGAAAACTCCCGCTCCGACTCCGCAGTCCATCTTTGAGCCGTCAGTATAGATGACTGTGTCGAAATCAAGTATTACTGAACCGTCCTTCCATTCCGCTCTGGTTGGAAAGCCCACAGCGAAATTCTTCTTGAAGGTCAGTCTCGGGATAATGTAGTCGGTTGGCGATTTAGCTATCTCCGCCGGTAGGGATTCCAGGATGTTGCTGTGGCCGTAAGGCTTGGCATACCAGCTCCCAGATTCTTTGAGTCTGATGGCGCTACACGACACAGTACTTCTTATATGTAGATCAATAGGCAGTATATACAACAATACGTTCAGAGCGTCAGTTGGACATGACCTCATTGCACCTGTAGTTCCGACAGCTGCCGTTCTTTGAACTTGGCTGAGTTTGTTTATGTTGTAACTCTTACTCAACGCTGGCCACCAGGCTAGCGATCCGTAGATAAGAATGGGACGAATTACGGCTGTGTACAACCACAGAACCATTCTTGGTTTAAGTCCCCACTTTTTGCTGAAAGTTCGTTTGCAGGCGTAAAAGGCGATACCGGCTTTTTCCGCTCGTTGTTCTATATTTAACTTCCAGCTGAGCTTCGTATCGAGCACAACCCCAAGATACTTTGCACTGGATGATAATGGCAGTTGATGGCCGTTTAGGCGGGGGAGGTTAAAGTTCGGTATTTTGGTTTTAGTGGTGAAGAGCATCAGTTCAGTTTTGTCCGGATTTACACCCAAGCCGCAGCTAGCAGCCCACGTGTTTACCTTGCCCAGTGCGCCTTCCATGATTTCACTCATCACTGAAGGAAACATCCCTGATACCAGTATCACCACATCATCCGCATACGCCACTACCTTAACCCCTGCCCTCTCCAGTCTTCCTAAGATCTTGTTCATGACCATTAACCAGAGGAGAGGCGAGATAACACCACCCTGGGGTGTACCTCTACACACGGATTTACTCAAATGGCTGTTCCCTAAGCTAGAGTGGATAATTCTCGTGCTTAACATGGATACTATCCAGTCGCTGAGACATTCCTCGACACCGAACTCGATGAGAGATTCTTGAATGGCCTCCGTATGCACGTTATTGAAAGCGCCTTCAATATCTAGAAAGGCAGCTAGGGTATATTGTTTGTAGTGCATTGTGTATTCAATTGTTCGCACAACCTCGTGCAGAGCAGTCTCTGTGGATCTTCCCTTGAGGTATGCATGCTGGGATTTTGAGAATGGAGATCTGTCTAAGATCTTTCGTAAATGGATGTCTAATATGCGTTCCAGTGTTTTTAGTACGAAAGAGGTCAAACTAATTGGCCTGAAATCTTTCGCGAGTTCATGACTACGTTTGCCCACCTTTGGTATAAACACCACTTTGACTTGTCTCCAAGTCTGAGGCACATGGTTCAGGGAGATGCAACTTCTAAAAATCGCTACCAGCCAGGGAGCTACTATGTCTTGCAGCTTCTGCAGCATGATTGGTATTATGCCGTCGAGGCCAGGAGACTTGTACGGCGAAAAGCTGTTAATTGCCCAACAAGTCTTTCTCTCGTCGACAATCAGTTTAGTGTCGTAATCTGGTACACGCCGCTCACCCTGAAGACCTTGGGTGTCCGTGCAGCTGTCCCTAGATCCGGGGAAGTGAGTATTCATTAAGAGCTCCAGTGTCTCGGCAGTGGAGTCAGTCCAGTTCCCGTCCACACGCTTCACAAACGACGGGTTCGTGTGCTGCTTGGACAGTATCTTGCTTATCCTCGCAGAGTCTCGGGTGCACTCAATGGATTGGCAGTAATCAGCCCAAGCTTGCTTCTTGGCTGTTCTAACAGATTTTTTATATAACTTCAGGCAATCCTTGTAGGGTTGCCAGCACTTATGTTTGTAGCAGATATTGAAAACATCTCTGGTAATCTTCCTGAGATTGGATAAGTCCTCGTTCCACCACGGGGGGAGCGTTTTCTTACTATACTTGGCTGGGCATGATACATTGAAAGCAACACTGAAAGCCTTTTCTAGTGTCTTCACCTTAGCATCCAGCTCCTCTATAGTGTTAGGGTTCAGGTTACGTATGTTTGAGAGTTTTGCCTTCACGACTTGTCTGAATTTCTTCCAGTCAATTCGCCTCGGGTTTCTGAACGGCTTGGGGGTATCGATCGTGATACTTACATTATATAGGATCCAATTGTGATCCGAGAATGATCTTAAACTGGACACTCTCCAGTTTTCAACCCTAAGCCTATCGTTGTCTGTTAGTAGTGTAACATCCAGCACCTCCTCCCATCCCTCAAATTCCTCCGTGCTTGGAAAAATAAAGGTGGGGGCATTACCAGTATTACATATGGAGAGGTTAGTGTTAATAATAAAATCAAATAAGGACTCTCCACGTTCGTTGATCTCTGTGCTGCCCCACAGCGTATGTCTGGCGTTGGCATCACATCCGACGAGAAGGTTCTCCCTCTTAATTGAAATTTTAGATATTAGTTCCTGAAGTTCTTCTGGCGGTGCAGACCTGTCATGTGCCATGTAGGCAGAAGCAATGTAAAGGTCTCCTTTGCTACCGAGCTCCAATTTAACCACTGTTAAATCTGCAGAACTGAAGTCAGGGCACATAAAAGCGTTTATGTGCTTTTTGATTAGAATACAACTTCTGGGCTTACCTTCATCCTGTTGGTTGTAGTTGAAGAATAGGTTGTACTTTGTGCTACGGAGTCCTCTAATGGTTAAATCTCTAACCCAGGGCTCCTGAATCAGGCCGATGTCTATGTCCTCCTCACCTAGGAAGACTAGAAGGTTATCCGAGGCACTCCTTGAGTGCTGTAGGTTAACCTGTATGACCTTCAGCATTTTGGTTGTCTTTGTTTTGACCTTCTTCAATCCTCATCTCCACCAACAGCTCGTTGGTCGCAGCGACATCGTCTATGTCGTCCGGATTAGAGGACCGAAAAACTTTGACCTTCGCATGCCTGATGCCAAGCCTCAGTCGGTAATCGGCTTTTTCGAGCGCCCCAAGGCACTTTTCGTTAATTAGAAGGAGGAACGTACGGCTGCCTCGCTGCGGTTCCTCCTCTTTAATGACCGACCAGTCATCCATGGGTATGGTTTGATTTTGGATGCGTAGACAGCGAATAAGCTGGTCGTTGTCTATGTCCATCTTTGGAATCCAGATGCGAGCTCTCGGTCTTCTAGGAATCTCATCGGTGGGGATAAGCCTGAGCTTCACTCCCTCCAAAGCGTTGCTTATCTTAGCAGCACATGATTCTAGGAATTCCTTCGAAAAGCTGTCCATGCAACGGATTACCCGATATCCTCTTACCATCCCCTCGCAGTCAAAAACTGGCGTGGGCGGATTTTCGTCCTTCAGAACATGCAGCATAAGCATATTCGAGAGTGTGCCTTCTACTTTCGTCCATTCATCCGCCGTCAGCTTTCCATCGCTTGAAAGCTCGTTCAGTAGTGCGACGTGCAAGTTATTTCTCGCTGCCTCCGAGAAAGACTTCGTTGCCTGAACTCCGGCCGGTGCACCGCTGTACTGTTTGATGGTGGTTTTGGACGTTGTCACCCTGCTCCGTTTCGTGGCATGGTAAACTTCATCATGGGACCTGTTTCGCTTAGAGGCCCCCTGCTGTTGTGGTTGCGTTACCTTCGCGCGCACATTGTGTTCCTCCACAATCGCCTGGTAAAACGCTTTGTCGTGTTCGTCTCGTTCATGGACTGTCCCTTCTGCCTCATTCTTTGCTATCTTGCCAAGGATGAACAGAGCCTTCAGATACCGAGTCCTAGCGGCAACACCGGGAGACTTACGCTTCTTGCCTGGTTTCTGAATGCCTGAACTGGTATTCTCCACCACTGCTACGTTCGTCTGGTTTTTGGATGTCGATGGGTGGGGCTGCGCAGGTGTACTTTGGCTGGTACTCGCTACGCTGCCCAAGTCAATGATTGTCTCCTGGCTGGAGGCAAGCAATTCCTCCTCTGAGGAAGTGCCGATGTCTGACTTGGCATCGGCTTCAATTACGTCCATCTTTTCTTTTATGTTGCTTTTTTCTTTATTTTTATCCATCTTTGTCCCACGAGTCAGGGTGAATGAAGAGTCCACCGCAACAGAGAACCCAGATTATTGCGGTAAGTCTAGTTACCCTACCAGGTCGACAGGTATGGTAGGGGGCTCCGTTCACAACTGCATTCCCTGCAGCCATCCAGCCCTAAGTACGGATCGCATAACGCCTTGGCTTGGGTTACCGTTATTTCAAAAATACCCACAATCCGCCACGGTATATTACAGCGGTGCGCGTAGAGATAGGTGAAGTAGTGGGATAACTGGATGTGGAGGGAGGGGGTAGGAGGGATGAACAACACTATGGGATAACATTCTGCTTGTCCGCGGCTGCTTATTCGCAATTGTTTGCTTATTCAGCAGCTGACCGACTCCGAGCCGGCCGTTCACTATCCGCAACCTGTGACGCGCGTGGTCGCATGCAGCTATGCAGTCGTCAGGATGTGAGTTCCTGTCGAGTTCCACGCCGTTATATCTACTAAAGTCTTCTTCGTGTCTCTAACGGGTACCACAGTAAAAACTTTCAGTTTCATTTAGCAACCTTGTCATATCCAACCCCCCTGCATGTCTCATCCTGCACACGATCCCCCGATCGTGAACATCATGATTATATTTATTGTCTTTACATTCTTTGATCATAATTCCGACGTACAAAATATATATCTAAAATCTGGAAAGTTCACATGAAATGGACCTATCACCTGGTAACGACTTAAATCGGGGGCCAGAATCGATTACAAAGTATTTATATGTTATTAGGACTCCAATTCTTTTCTTGCTGCTCTGCGCGTCGCCGCTGCGTTACCCTGTACGTCGTCGCTGCGTTGCTCTGTGCGTCGTCACTGCGTTGCTCTGTGCGTCGTCACTGCATTGCTCTACTCGTCGTCGCTGCGTTGCTCTGTGTGTCGTCACTTCTTTGCTCTACTCGTCGTCGTTGCGTTGCTCTGTGTGTCGTTGCGTTGCTCTGGGGGGAGATTACGTAACTTGGTTCGAGTGTTTGTTTCGAGTTCGAAATAAAAATGGCATTTCCGAACTCTGTTTCGACCTAGGTAGCTTTGCTTCGAGTTCGAAAAATAATTGGCATTCTGTATTTTGTTTCGTCCTGTCTTGTGAGATTGATACGAGCGAATTTTGGTCGGTAACTACTTGGCTGTCGAGCGCAAGCTTCAAATATTTTCAACGATTTAAGTTTTCATATATTATTTTGTATATATTGTTTAAATACTTGAAATATTGAAATCATAGGGATGCAGGAGATAATAAAATTGGACAGGCAATCAATAAGCAGCAATGTGAAGTAATGGTGTGCTTCATGCAAAATCACGGAGACCTAGCGAAAGGAATCTTAAAATGTTTGAACGGTAGGCACACTTCAAAGGAGTTATGGGAGACATTGAAAACGTTCCTTAACGAACGGGAACCACTTGTGAAAAAAATGCATGAATGGAAAAAGATAAATAATGGTATTGAAGGAATACGAAACATAAGTTTATGCTATGCTCTCCCTCCGTAGGTTTGGAGTGACTACAAATATAAGGTCAAGTCCAAGCTCCGTGTAAATATACAAAGTAAAAAAAGGACAGGTGGAGGTCGTTACCAACAATGCGGTAACAATATCCAGAAACGAAGAACCTTTACCAAGCACATCTTCTTCACGGCGCCGTATGAAAGATCAGAAATCTATTCTTATGGAAAAATATTTTGCTGAGAAAGAGAAAAGCAATGTCTTAAAACAAAAAGCGATAGATATAATGGAGAAAAATTTTATTTTGAAAGAGAAAATATATCGTAATGAAAAACGAAAAATGGAAAAGGAGTCTGAGAACGAAACAGAACGACTGAAATTAAAAAAAATGGAATTGGAGATCCGGTTGGAGTCGAACCGACTAAAATCTTTAGAAATAGAAGGAAAGCGTAATTGAACGATAAAACATGCCTGTTATTATAATTTTTTATTTATTTGCCATACTCTAGTGTGTATAATGGTTCGCAATAATTCTCAAAGAATGTAAGATAAGCTGCCAAGCTCACTTATCAAATTTTATAAGGCTGAAGCCTATTCCAAATGGGTGTTTAGTTTAACTTTAACTTTTTTTTTTTTATTTATAAAAGAAAATGAAATAAACGAAATATATTTATTTTTAACTATAAAGAATTCTTTATATTATTTCGTTTTATGGTCGTTCTTCTTCTCATATCGTTTCCGTTAACAATATCGGCATTTTAAAAAAGTGCTTTATTATTTGCCGTAAGTTCTTAATGCTAACAGGTTTTCTATCCTAATCCTAAAGCTGGAATTAGTCTATAGTATATCTAAGCTACTACCGTTCTTAATGGCCTCTATGGGCACTCTAAGATATAAATTTTATCGGGGGGATGTTTTTTGGGGGGGGGATCAGAGTCTCTTTATTTAATTACATTCTTAATGTATACTTATCATTAAAATAAACTATTGGGAAAATGGCAAAAAAAAAAACCCAATATTACATCAATTTCACTCTACTCTACTTAAACTATATACAATTCTTACATACTAACTTAAAACTAAGGTTTGAGCCGAACTCTGCGCCGCCGGGGCCAGCAGCATCATGCTCCACTATTCGAGAATAGTAGAGCAGAAACCACCGTTCCCGACCGCGGACAGCTCAGTCCAGCATACAATAATTGCATTTAAGAATGCATCGAGAAGGGAATATTTAGGTGGGATACGAACCACTTTATATAATTTATTACAATGTTCCTTAAATATAACAATTTATCATAAATAATTTGTCCTTATAACTATTCCGGGCCGAGCCATTCGTCACCTGGACCGATAGCTGAAGTCCATCAGTTCCTGTAGCGATTGTCTCGGTCCGGCATGGCTTATAACTAGGGAAGCTGCTAACAAGGTTATTACTTATTCTAGTTTCGTTTATTTTTTTGGGTTAGCTTAATTACTTAGTTAACTTATTCTAGAAAACTAACTAAATGTCTTGTTGATTAAGCCACCAGTATCTCGTAGCCTCACGCTCATGTCTGTCAATGTCAACATAGTTCGCGGTGGAGTAACGCCATAATGGCTGGGGGTCGCTGGTTTCGAGATTGGGATCGTATTCGATTTTTTTATCGGTCGCGCGCCTATATGCGTGATAAATGATTGGTACGTAGCCGGAATCTAAGATGTAGCCGTTTTCGTCAAGGTAGACAAAGACTTCAGGTGGAATAAAACTAGTTGACATGGTTTTTTCAATATATTGTGGGTTTGGGAAGAAGGGCTGGTGGATCCAGAGGTTAAAGTCTTGATCTGAGGTGGTTCTAGCTAAATGGTTCCTAATTAATTTTATGATTGTCATATCAACCCGGGAGATTTCCGCCGTTTCATATATTTCCTCGTTCGATATGTAATGCAGAAAATCTGTCTCTGCCTTTCTATAGATGTCAGTACACGCGCGTAGACATTTTCTTTCGAAAAGTCTAAATTTTTCCATATAAGATGGACCAATGTTGAACCAGATGGGGCAGCCATAAGTGAGAATAGGTCTCACCAAAGCTTGGTAACAATTGATTTTAACGCGAGGGTATAAATGTTTAGCGTAAAAAAGTCGTTTTAGAGCCATGAATGCGTTACGCGCCTTTACAATCTGGATATTAGAGTGTTGGTTGAAGTACAAGTGTTGATCTAAGTTTACTCCTAGATATTTAACGCAAGTTTTGTGCGGAATTTTATCGTGGCATATCGGCATGTCTGTATGCACAAAGTCAGCGTCATTGAAAGTCACAATATACCTACTGCACATATTGTGAAGTGCTGCAGTGAAATTAATAACCGATGAAACACGAGCCCGTGAAAATCTCATTTTACGCTCATTGCATAAAATTCTCTATCTTCCTTTCCATATTTCAATTTTCCTCTCAACAATATTCCGTGCCCTACTGTGAACATCGTTATACTTTCTTTCAACGCTTCCTTCTATAGCATTTCTCTCTGGGGTCATTAGCCATAGCTTTAAAGGGTAACCACTGTCACCTTAAATATAAGGCAGTTATAAATTATATTTATTTTCTTCCTTTATGTGTATTACCTAGTAGTTGGTTAGACTCATTTCCGTTTCGAAATAACTGCTCCAAATAACTTCGCTCAGAGCTTAGGCTCCATACAAAGGCATCATACGCTGCTCCTCCATAAACTGCATTTATCCCCGTAATTTCATGTCAATATTTTTCAAAACATTATTTTATTTCTTTTACAATTTGAGCGTTAATACTGTGAAAACCCTTCCTGTTAAAAAACATGCTTTCATCATCCTTCGGTTTAATAAGTGGTATATGCGTGCCATCAATACAGCCCACGATGCCAGGTAATTTATATTTTTCGAAGAAGTGCGTCCTACTATTCGCAAAATTATTATCGGCCATGGAAATCCACTTTTCACATAGCTTGTCTTCCATTAGGGCTATTACTTCTTTAAGTACCCTCGACATTGTAGGCTGTGCAATCCCGATTAAATAATTCGTTTCAACACAACGTTGGTAGCTTCCGGTAGCTAACCACTTCAATGTTGCTGCTAGTTTCAACATTTGCGGTATTGCGGTGCATCGATTTCCTCCGGGAATAATCAACTCCTCTACCAGTTTAGTGAAAATCTCTCGAGTCACCCTAAATTGTCCGCGAAATCTAAAATGATATATAATAAAAAACCTGTGAAACCTCCAAAAACTAATATTTACTCGTTTTGCCCCAAATCTAATGGATTACTCACGTCTCTTAATGTTCTCCTTTGGACCACTAAGTCGTGAACATTTTCTTCATCACTTTCAATAAAAAACATAAACATTTCTAATATTTTCATTCAAACATAAGCACTTAACATTTCAAATTATTACCGAATTGGCGGATTCTTGTATATGCATAATGAGGTATCACCATTTTTCGAAGTCGTTTGAAATACGTGTTGTGTTTGAGGCCTTGGAAAAACTATTTTGACTTGAGAAAGTCAAAATAGTCGAAGGATGGGTAAAGGTTCGGGACAGAATGGGCCAATTCCTCCTACGTCTGAACTGGAAGCTGAAGTAGAACGGAAGCGATACGCTTGCTGGCGGCCGGGACTAGCTACGGCAGTGTGGGGTGGTTCTTGTTCTACCTCAGACCATAAACCCTAGACCTAGACAACAAAAATTTCGTGTCGGCTTACTCCAGGGTATTTAAAATTGGAATATCTTCCCAATAGGTCGTGAAAGACCAAGAAGCGGTGGAGTTGCGCGACTTCACGATTTGTCAGGGCGCTTAGGTGTAAGTAGCGCCCTGTTCTGCCCACCCTACCTCAGCCACGACTGTCCTCAAAACATTTTAGCGTCGTGGCCCCTTATTGAGGTTCGGGGCGAAGGAGCTAGACGCTCGGGTTCACTTTCATAAATTGGCCTTTAGCCTATTATCATCAAATCAGAAAGAAAAAAAAACCCGAACAACGAAAGAAAAATTTCCATCAAGGAAACAAACGCTGCTGAAAAAAATTTTAGGAGAAAAAACAAACCAGGAAAAGAAATGTATACAAAAAAATTTAACAAAAAAAAGAAATCACTTACCCCATAATATTTTCATTCTCCGACATTTAAATCTTTGTATTCTTAATTTTATTATTTATATCATTAATTTTTTTTTTAACATTCGGTCTTCGTCTTGTCCTGTCCGTCTGTCATGCTTTTAATTCTTTATTTTAGTTATAATTTCTATTGATCTAATTTACTTTTAATAATAATTTTTTTTTTGTTAATTATGATACGTAATTTATTTTAAAATTCAATTTTTTTATTATGCTAATTCACTTGTATTTGTTGTAATTTTAACAAACAAAATCCACACGTAACTCATTTTGAATCATTTTTCCTATTTTTTTTTTCACCGTCATCATCATCGAAAAATTCATCGCACATTCTAACATATTTTGTTATATTTTATTTTAACTCCATTCATTTCTTTCTCGGTCGGGCAATTCGAAATTTTTCCAAAGAAAAATAGCCATTATCTGTTACGGGTACGTTGTACGACGCCAGGTAGCCTCCATTGTTGTCACTCACTCGAGAGTTGTCTCAAATTCATACGCGGCCATAATTAATCGCATCCAAAATCGATTCAATTATTAAAAGGCAACACAAGGAAAGATAAACACACAACTCACTGCACATCAGCAAAAATTTCGAGATAAAAAAAAACTTTTTCTTCATTTCTTTCCAAAACTCCAGAACGACGCGCTTTTTGCGACAAAAAAAAACTCCCAACTCGCACGCACACCAACTCCAAAAACGAACCCTCTTCCCGTGAAGTTGGTCGCAGTCGAGCTGATGCGATCACAATTCATCGCAGGGTTGAATTGTAATCGCAACAGCTCCACATGGACCTTTTAACGTTCTGACAGCGGCGACACCACTCTGGGTCACGATTGTGCCACGAAATTTCCGGAATCGTACACTTCATTACCGCACAAAATTATTGTTAAAATTTAGTTTTTAAAGAATACAACAATTGGAGTCGAGCGAGCACTCAAAAGTTTATTTACCACCAATTTCACTGTCAACTCAACGAAATTATGCCAATTTACCAAGAAATCTTATCCCTGCACCCGAACGAAGTTCGAAAATTTTAATGCCAACCGGCTGTCAAAATTTGTGTGTTGTTTGCTCGAACCCTGACTGAAACGTCAAGCGCATGATTTTTGTTTTTAAAAGAATTCCGATTACGTTTCAACGTTGGAAGTGAACTTAGATGTAATTAAAGTAAAGCTTAAATCCTGCCGACAATACTAGCATCAGACGTTTCACTTTCCATGACCCGTACGGTTGCAAATCAGGTGCTCCCCGACAATGTCACCGATCATCATTTAGCCGTGCACGGGATGAATCAATTCCTCGATCACCTAACCAATAACTCAAAATTGGAGTTTGTATCATTGGTAAGTGAGCCGAATTTAGTCATAAGATTCGCAACGACGACCCAACATAGGTAATGTCTAAACGAAGTCGTATCGAGTTCAAAAGAGGTCGAAACAAACAACTCGAACCAAGTTACGTAATCTCACTCGTCCTTGTCTCGTCTTTGCCTGGCTCAGCTCTCCTTGGCTCATCTGTTCTGCTCGGTATGGCTGGTCTTCGCTCTGCTAGGCTCGTCTTCTGTTTGCCGTATCCTGCCTGGTCTGGGGCCTTATTACTGAATACGATACGATCAAAAATATTTACGATTTAAATTTACGACACGGTTTTACTTTGGTATTACTGAATACGATCGTAAGGGACAAACGGTGCTGCCATTAAAAGTGTGTGAATTTTTCTGTTAAAAGTGTATTGCGCCTAACTTCACACTATACTAAACAATAAATTACACAAGTGGTTGTTGTTTATGTCGTTAGTTTGAATTCGATATTGCTTTCGTTACTGTTGTTGACGTAGAAATTTTTAATTTGGCGGTGTATTTAGCGTATGTAGTATGTAGCGACGAGGATTTCGATGTTGAAACTCGATCAAAAATATTAAACGGATTCGTGACGCTGCGAACCCATTAGAAGTTCCTGATCCAAGGTAGGATTTCTTTTGTACTTTATTTTTAATTAGATAATTTATTGTAAAAAATTACAGTTTCAAACAATTGTTCCGATTATCCAAACCAGCATTTTTGCAAGTATTGAATGGAATAAAGGACGAATTGAAAGTACGTAGTCGCTCATCAGTGGCCCTAATGTGGAAATTAGCTTCTGCTCTGAGCGGCAGCTATCAGAGTTGCGTTGGACAGAGTGGTATGTCTCAACCGCAGGTTTCTGTTGTACTTACAGAACTCTTTGACGTGGTGGAAACGAAGCTATGCTCGAAATCGATAAAAGAATCGATCTCGGAGGAAAAAGATGCCACGAAACGTTTCTTTTATAAGAAATACAGATTGCCTGGTGTTATCGGCTCTGTTGATCGGACACATAGTAAGACCTAGCCACAACGAGCCCTTGTTCTTCAAATGCCGTCGCGTAGTACATTCATTTTTAAATTTTTGATTTCAACTTCCAAGTTCAACTTTTTTTTATATCTAAGGTTTACATACGGTATATTTGCTTTTCTGTATAGGTATACTTTATTCATATGCTCAAATTTTTTGTTCGTATTTCTTCCTTTTTAAGTGACCTACGACTGGTCGACAGCGACCGTAAAATTTTACGACCAAAACTTAAAGATTCTTCAAAAAATCGTATTTAGTAATGCCAAGTTTACGATCGAAATTTACGATTTATCGTTCGATCGTATTCAGTAATGCCGAATTTAGAATTTACGATTGATTTTCATCGTATCGTATTCAGTAATAAGGCCCCTGGTCTATCTTCGTCGTTATCTTCGGCTCTATGACGACTTGACACTTTAGTCTGGGCACGAACTGATACTCACAGGCTTTCGAAGAGGAACCGGTAAGTCCACAATACCTTCTCCAGCTTGAAAACTAATCAGAGATGATAGCCCTGTCAGCTTAGTAAACTATGTTGCTTTCATGAGAAACCGATAAGTCCACAATACCTTGAGTGCAGACTGTCTACTGCCGACTGACCTCCTGATGCTTGTTCGGCGTCCCTTATATGACAATTTTGGGTTTTCACTATTTTATGATTCGTGGCTGGTATATGGTGTCGTCGGTATATAGTGTCGTCGGTATATAGTCTTTTACGAGTTTTGTACCTTTGTCTTCAAACGTATCCATTTTTGGGGATATTATCCCTTGGACGCCAGTCGTCAAGTACCTCGGGGTCAAACTTGGCAAGAAACTGACTTTTAGCCATCACATCCAGTCAGTTCTAGACAAGACTAATATGTCATCAAGTCTATTCTATCCGATTACCAATTATCGCAGCTAGAGTCACTGTATAAGAACTAACACAAACATCCTTTATCATGAGTACGGACAATGACCACTTTTGGTACATATTTAGTAGTCTAAAAACCTGCGAATTTAAAAAATCGCAGGTTTCTTAAATGGCATAGTTTTAGTGTGTATACGTGTAGCAGATGGATTTTGATTGACGTTTCACGGAATCGAGATATGTCTCATGAAATGTCAACTAAATACAGCGTTTATCCACTTTAGTGGAGATCCTTAAAATGAAAAATCGAGACAACTGCAAAAAAAATTTCAAATGTACTGGTTTCAAATGAAACACACATATTCCGTACTCAAGATAATGGAAGTTTGTGTAAGTTCGTATGAAGTGACTCTAATCGCAGCAAGCTTTCTCCGCGCAGTAAGCTACTCATCTACAAGACGATCACAAGACCAGCCTTGTGCTACGCATCTCCGGCTTGGGGTCACGCCGCCCAATGCCACATTTCGCGATTACAGGTAAAGCAGAACAGATGTCTCAGAGCCGCAATAGGTGCGCCACCGTACGTCAGGAACACCCAGCTACATCGGGAAGCGAATCTTCCAACTATTCGGGAATTCCTCAAACAGAGTGCTTTGAGGTTTTTCACTGCGTCAGTCGATCACACCAATCCGCTGATTCGCCGTAGTATCGACTATGACGAAAGTGCTCGGTAACAGACACAAGCACACAACACAAGCGTCCTAGAATGGCGCTTGTAGATCGTCTGACTCCTCATTAAAGTGAACGGGATGGACGGGTAGCTGGGCAGGTGGACACTACGTGTGCCGGTGTGACAGAGTTTCTTCGGAAGCTCTTATTGCATCCGCCTCGGACGGTTGACCTGTTCAAGCTCAGCGTCTATCGCATTCATATCGCAATTAATCAATTGCCACTGCAATTTCCACAGGTCTTCCATGGCTTCCCTGTGGAGCGTAGACGAATGTCGTTGCATTCACAAAAGTCGTCCATGGACGCATATTAGATTACATTCAACTGATTTACGGCTCTCCCCATCTATCAGTTACGTCCATTGGTATGTCCGAAACTTTACCGCAACATCGTTTTTTCTTCCCTTTTCAGGTCATTTTCAGGTTACGGAGTCAGCGCCTCGGGCGCGACTCATCTTCAGACCGACCGAACCCTTCGGCACGAGTATTTGAGTACCTTTGTCGGTGGGTTTTATCCAGCCGTACTGTGTCCCCTGAACCAACTGAGTAAAAAGTTCCGCTACTCCGTAGATGCCAGGCGGTACAAAGCGGCGCGCGGTTGATTTTTGTGCCCGCGAGCGAAGAGTTCTCGAATTGTCGTCTTCTTGCGAATGTGTTGGTGTACGATACCAAGAAGTGATCGTACAGCACTTGTGATTTTTGAGAACGGGAAAGAGTCCTCGCGCGAGGTAAATTCGCTCAACCGGGAACAATTGAATATAAAAAAAGAGTTCCGAGCAAAGTTTCACCTAGGCGAATATGAGTGGACTCGAGTTTCTTTTGGTTTCAACGAAAAACCCGCTTTCTGATGGCTTACCGAAACGAATTTTCGAATTCTAACAAACTGGACAATCAAGAAACAAATCGATGCAACAAGAGTGAACAAGGAAAACCCGTGAAAAGTGTTGAAAAGTTCTTTTGAAGAAAGAAATAGTGGTAGATTATCACAGATCACTAGATCCCAGATAATATCATAGGAAGATTGGAAAAAAAGTGTATCGGCGCAGTTCATTTCATCTGGAATTTTTTTTTTAAAAACCAAAAAGTGTTCGTTTTCGCTTCAAAAAGTCACATATCACGCAGTGAATTTAGTTCGGAATTGTGTTCGCTACGTTCCTTTTTGTACCTACGCGCAGAGAATTGGTTCGCGATTAGTGTGCCAGAAATGTTTTATTAAACGGAAAAGAAATAAAATCGTCGGACGCACGTGCATGAAGAAAAAAAAAGAAAACGGTTAATTTCGGTCCAAATTGAAAAGATTGAGCCACTTCATGTTGGTCCCGAAAGCAACTTCGTAGAGGTTAAATTTTTCCTTCGCGCCCGCGTGCCAGATTACAGCGAATCAAAACGTTTTGACACCGGATTTTATGTTGGAAATAAATTCGATTCGATATTAAATGATTGCGATATATTACCTAATAATCAAGTTAAAATATAACAAAATTCGGGATGGTGGAAAAAAAATATGAAGTGCTGTTGACGGTGTTTTGGTGAAGAGCGAAGCGATTTTTGTGTTTTTTTTTCGGTCGTTTCGCTTATTGATAAAGAAACGTGTCGGTTAAATACGAGGTACATCGGCGATATATCAAGGATACGAACAGCGACTCTGTGGCGCGTAAAATTTAAAATATGGCGGAAAAAGGATGGTGGTTTTAGCAACGAATCGTGCAAAGTTTTTTTTTTTAAAATATTAAACCTAGCCGCTCGAGTAGTTGGGGGCTGATTTTGAGTTGAATGTAGTGCGTTTAGCTGGTGTTAAACTGATCTGCTATCACGAGTACGGGTCGAAAGATCATCAAAAAACGTGTAGCTTTGTTCTACCAATTTATCTACTCTATGCAATTTGACGAAAAAGAAAACGAGTGAAGAAAAAAAAAAAAAAAAAAGGAAAAGTGCATCAAAGAAAAGTGTGGTGCTTTGTAAATTTTGAGTCTAGTGAAACGATCGAAGAGCATAGTTATCTCAAATGCCTGGATGAATTAATTAGTGTAACCTAAATGCAAGCAGTAGCTATGTTCAATTTTGTCGCGTTAAATTACGATCATTGAATTATTGTGTTGCTTGTGTATTGTGCAATTATATATGGTCATAAGCCCTTTCAATGTTTTGCGGTCGGGAAATCAAATAAAAAAAGAGGAAGAGAATATATGAAAAATTAAATACACAAAAAAAAAACGGAAATTTTTTAAAATGAAATAAAAATAAAATGATAATGAATTACTAAATTTATATTAAATTTCGGTAAAATAAAGAAATGAAATAAATAAGAATCAAAAATGAAATAAATTATAATTAAAATAAATAAAATTTAATATAACACATGACTAGACAGGACTGACGAAGACAGAATTAAAAATAATATCTTTTAATACATATATAAATAAATTTTTTTAAGGAGAAAATGAATTGGTGAGTAATTTTTATTTACATTTAGTAATTTCTACCATATACAATTTGACTGTATTATGTTTTGTCGGTAATAATGATTTCAGTACTTGGTGTTCGTAATTTTGATTGACTGCGATGACGAATCAATCAATTCATTGATTTAGTGGGGTTATGCATTTAGTTGTATACCTTTTTTTTTTTTTTTTTTTTTCTTCTCTTAGAATCCATTTAAATATGACGGCATAAGAAATAAGTGAAATGAACCCGAGCGTTTAGCTCCTTCGCCCTGAACCTCAACAAGGGGCCACGACGCTAAAATGTTTTGAGGACAGTCGTGGCTGGGGTAGGGTGGGCAGAACAGGGCGCTACTTACACCTAAGCGCCCTGACAAATCGTGAAGTCGCGCAACTCCACCGCTTCTTGGTCTTTCACGACCTATTGGGAAGATATTCCAATTTTAAATACCCTGGAGTAAGCCGACACGAAATTTTTGTTGTCTAGGTCTAGGGTTTATGGTCTGAGGTAGAACAAGAAGCACCCCACACTGCCGTAGCTAGTCCCGGCCGCCAGCAAACGTATCGCTTCCGTTCTACTTCAGCCACCAGTTCAGACGTAGGAGGAATTGGCCCATTCTGTCCCGAACCTTTACCCATCCTTCGACTATTTTGACTTTCTCAAGTCAAAATAGTTTTTCCAAGGCCTCGAACACAACAAATGGCGCCCAACGTGGGGCTAGCCTAAGCTACGCTTCGAGCACAAAGCGTAGCCCATCAACACGCGCGAGCTCTGAAAAATTTCCGTGCAAAAAGTTGGTGGGCAAAAGGACTTAATTTCGTCGTTCTGCGACATCATTTTTTTCGCCTGAACGGCAACAGTCCAAGTGTTCAAGCTTTTCGAACTTCAACAGCAAATCATCCTGAAAATCTTGTATGTGGTCAATGCGGAACGATCCTATTGACGAACCGTTTTGGCAACCTTTAGGCGCCAACTCGGTTCCATAGGAAAGGGAGACATTGTCTGCATGTCGGATTGATGGATGTAAGTTCGGACAAAACTTAATTTTCCTGATTTATTCCACTTTTGTTTTGCAAGTACCCTTTTGAGTGCTGGGCATGCTCTGTCTTGGCGGGCGTGTCGTCAGACAATTTGGACAAATACTTGTAAAATATTGGTGAGTTTGATGATAGGAAATTTCGTCGAAATTTGTTAAGTACCTTATTTCCTTATCCTTCCTTTTAGAGTTCCTCTTAACGTAGAATAATTTTTTTTTAAATAACGTAGAATTTTTTTTGATTTTTTTTTCTTTTGACAATAAATTTTAACTTAGTTTTTTTTGCTGTTTAGCATTGATTTTCTTTTGATTGCTATTTTTCCCCATTTTTTTTTACTGTTGAAAGTTAATCGCGCTCCGGATTTTCCCAATGAGTCGGGAAAGAGCAGGATCGGCTTGACGATTTGTTCTGCATATGAGGGGAGGGGAAAAGTTGCGAAGCGTGAGGGTTCATTTTGTTTTTTTTTTAAGTCATTTATACTTATTCATTCATTCCTTGTTTTAGTCATACATTCGAAAATTCATTCGATAATAATTAAACTACGCATACACATATCACATATCATTCATTCGTACATTTAGTCGTTCATTTATCAAGCGTTCATTCGTTTTTTTTTCTCACACTACGTACAGCGCAGTTTTATTCATTCACTCATTTATACAAACATCATTCATATAGTAATTATTCAGCTTTCATACATTCATCCAACCATTCGTTTCATCGTATAGTAGTACAGCATGCATTCAGTTAATCCGTAAGTTCACACGTTCATTCAACGATTTGCACGGACATTCATTTTTTTTTAAACGTTCATTCGCTCATACAATCGTTAAGTCGTACAGTGAAAAAAAAAGGAAAGAAAAGAGAAAAAAAGAAGGAGAAAAGAAGGAAGAAAAAAAGAAAAAAAAAGAAAATTCATTCGTTCACTCATACAAGCGTTTAAATCGTTCAATCAGAAACTCATCAATTCGCTCAGTTAATCGATTGGGTTTTTTTTATTTTTTTTGTATATACCTTCGTTCGAATACTCACTCAACCAGTTGATCATATATACACTCAGTTAGAGCTACTAATAGCGCATTCATTAATTATTCGATCATACATTTTTTTTTTATCAAAAATTTAAATACGTTCAATCATTCATTCAAAGTTCAAACTACGCATGCGTTTGTTCATTCGATTCAAAGTTTTGAATGAATACATAAATACATTCATACTTTGTTGCAGTCACACAATCTTAGTCACACAAACAAACATCCTCTCATTGGTACAATAGTCTATGCACTCGATCATCAATTACGCACTCAACCAATCGCATTCATAATTGTATCTGACTCACTCAGTTACATTCACAGTTTATCCAACCATTTCTTCACCTTTATTCACTCGTGCAATTTTAACTCCACCGTTCTTCTGTTCGAGCAATAATCATGTCTCTGGTACATTCGCCGAAGGGAGGCTCAAATGGCATATGTACCACATGTCGGGAGGGAATAGATCCGGAAAGGGAGGTGCATACCAAATGTGGCCACCGATTCCACAAACATTGCTTAGAATTGTCGATCATAGATAACCACAACTGTCCAAATTGTCGTGGGCATTTGGGTCCGGGACGTGGAGGGCGCGACCGCCATAACCGGCCCAGTGACCCGCAGAAAAAAGAGGTTACAGGCCGAAAACGCTCAAAAAGTTGGTATGTCACCTTTAAGGTTAAGTTTGGATAAACCACAAGAGACAGGTGTCGGTCGGATCCATGGTCACGGATCCCGCTCAAGTGGCTGAGCCAAATCCAAACCTATTGTTGGAAACGGAGAGGGAGGGTAGAGTAAGGTGGTCAGAAGTGCGCGATGAAGCACCGGCAGAGTCTGTACCAGCGCCGCCATTGGCGATAAATACGTCAGGGATAGACGATCTAGTGCGTCTAATACGCACGGTACTGCGCGAAGAATTGACTCAACTACTGCCGAGGGTCAATCCCAACGCAGGGCTTCCACCACCACCACAACGAACACGTCGTGAAGAACCGAACGAACATGTGCAAGTTCGTGGGCGACAGGCCCATGCGACCGCTCAGATTGGCGACCGCAATGGCAACGGCCCAAATGTACGATATCGCAATTATGGCAGCCCAATCCGCCATTGGCGATTGCGCTTTAACGGGGATAGCAATTCAATGCGAGCTGAAGAACTGATTTTTAGGGCCGAAGCGTTGGCAAGAGGGGATCTGGGCGGTCGCATGGACGTGTTGGCCCAGAATTTCCATTTGATGTTGGACGGACGTTCCAACCAATGGTACTGGCTCTGGAGGCGTTCTAACTCAGAGACCAACTGGACAGCCCTGCGACATGCTTTTCTTCAAGCCTGGGGAGAGCACAGCTCAGATTGGGAGGTGCGCAAGCAAATGCTGGCAAGGCGTCAAGCTCCTAACGAAACGTTCTTGTCGTTTGAGCAAGATTTGACTGTCTTGCGCACTCTGCTGCGCACCCACATGCCAGAGCCAGAGTTCGTCGACCTGCTTCGAGGAAATTTGTTGGGACATACTCAACAACAAATCTGTTTCCATGAAACGAGAACCCTGGCCGAGCTTCGTTTCTTAGTGACCCGATTCGAGGAGGTGAGAAGAGCTACCCGCTCAGCGACTTGGCCGCAGTCTCGAATACATGAGCTGGATCAGCCGTTGGTGGTTGAAGCGGAGGACGAAGTGAACACAGATTTGGCCGCTATTTCTGCTCCTCTTATCTGCTGGAATTGTAGGAAAGAAGGGCACGGTTACCGGGATTGTGAAGTGATCCCTAGATCTATTTTCTGTTACGGGTGGGGGAAGGCCGATGTCATCAAGCCGAAGTGCACTCGTTGCATGTCAAAAAACGGAACGAGGGACGAGAGGGTTTCGGGACCACATCGCCCAATAGCGACAAACCATCCGGCCAGACTGCCGTAAACAATCTAAGTAAAGAGAACACCTTTTCCCAATCCCCATTTGACTTTGTAATCCTAAATAAAGATATTTTACCCCATTTTAATACCCCTTTAGAGTCCCCTCCAAATTTCAATTTACCTACCTAAACATTTTCACCCAATTTTGTAGACCCTAGTAGAGTAAAATCACCCCACCTAATTTTTCAACGCGTTTAAAACAACCTACCACGATTCTGCAGAAGAGAACAGACGTGGATAAGGTACCGGATTGTTTACAGCCTGTAACAATAACAGAACGAAGTGATTCAAGACGAAGTGCTCCCCATCCTCATAAACCGTACCATCAGCGTTTGAAGGAGTATGCGGAGGCGCGAAGACGAATTTTTGACACTGTTTCAAGCGCTCGTGCGAACGAAATATCCGAGTTAGCAAGCGAAACAAGTCGGGAAAAATCAATCTTGCGCATGCGCACATTCTGGAGGATGGTGAGGGCCAAGAAGAAAGCGATAATTTCCACCATTATTACCAATCCGTTGGACATACGTCCGTACGCCGTGGTATCCCTGTACGAAGTGGACGTTGAAAGACTACTCGATAGTGGGGCGAGCATCAGTTGCGTGGGGGCAAACTCCCTACAACGCCTCCATGATGCACAGGTGAAGTAGCGACCGGTCTGTCAAGAGGTGAAAACCGCTGATGGTGCTGCACAGAAGACATTGGGCACCGTAGATACCGATATTACCTTTCGCGGTAATACCAAGCCAATTACACTCTACATTGTGCCGAGCCTATCGCAGGAATTGTACCTAGGGGTAGATTTCTGGCGATCCTTCCAGCTAGCTCCCAGCATCATCAGCGCGGTCGATGCTCCCGATACTGTATCGCAACTGATAGCTCCGGATGCCCACCATTTAACGCCCACAGATGTAAAGAGGTTGGAAATGGTAAAGTCCAAATTTCCATCATACGAAGTATACGGACTCGGTGTGACCAACGTCGAACAACACAGTATAGACGTTGGTGATGCAAGTCCCATCAAACAGCGACATTATCCTGTGTCTCCTGTGATCCAAAAACTCTTGTATGACGAGATCGATCGCATGAGGGCACTTGACGTTATAGAGACCAGCCAGAGTGCATGGAGCTCGACTGTGGTTCTCGTGAGGAAGCCAGGCAAGGTCAGGCTATGTTTGGACTCGCGCAAAGTCAATAGTGTGACGAAGAAGGATGCATATCCATTACCACACATTGATGGTATCTTAAGTCGTTTGCCGCGAGCCAATTTTATCACTAGCCTGGACCTCAAAGACGCCTTTTGGCAGATTCCTCTCGAGAACAAATCCAGGGAGTACACTGCTTTTACCATTCCTGGCCGGCCTCTATACCACTACACTCGCATGCCTTTTGAGTTATGCAACGCGCCGCAAAGGATGTGTCGTTTGATGGACTAAGTCATCCTACCCGAGCTGAAGGAGCAGGTATTCGTATATTTGGACGATCTGCTGTTAATTTCTGAAGATTTCGATTCACATCTGGTTTTATTGGCTGAAGTCGCAGAATGTTTGCGAAAGGCTGGCTTGACTATTAACGTCAACAAGAGAAAGTTTTGTCTGAGAGAGGTGAAATATTTCGGATACATTGTTGGAGAAGGAGGCTTGAAAACTGATCCCAACAAAGTTTCAGCCATCGTCGATTACCCTTCGCCTAAGCCCGCACGTCAAGTTCGACGCTTCCTTGGTATGGCAGGCTGGTATCGACGATTCGTTCCCAACTTTGCTGCTACTGTTTCACCGATTTCAGACACTCTAAAGAAGTCCAACCAGTTTGCTTGGACTACAGAGGCACAAACTTCCTTCCTACTAGTGAAAACCTTGTTGACGAAAGCCCCCTTATTGATCAATCCAGACTTTAAGAGGCCTTTCGTAATACAATGCGACGCCAGTAAATCAGGGGTGGGTAGCGTTCTCTTTCAGGAAAACGATGACGGATCGGAACCCCCAGTGGCGTATATGTCACAGAAGCTCACTTCCGCTCAACGCAACTATAGCGTAACCAAACTCGAGTATGCTGTGTTGAACGTGAAAAAATTTCGAGCCTATGTAGAAGGGACTGCGTTCAAAATCATTACGGATCACGCAAGTCTCAAATGGCTCATGTCGCAGAAAGACCTGCAAGGACGGTTGGCAAGGTGGAGTCTGAAACTCCAAGGTTACGATTTCACAATCGAGCACCGACGAGGGAGCCTGAACGTTGCACCCGATGCTCTCTCTCGTGTATACGAAGAGGGATTAAATGCGCTGATCGACGTGGCACCGATGGTGGACATGGATTCTCAAGAATTCTCTGGCAAAGAATATAAAGAATTAGTGTCCACTGTCGATGCGAACGCCGATCGGCTTCCTGACGTATGTGTGATTGATGGTTTCGTGTACAAGCGCACAGAGCCTCACAACGGTGACCCGATTGCTGAAGACAGGGCCTGAAAATTATGGATTCCATCGAGTCTTACGTCAGCTGCGATCGCTCAGGCGCACGAGGCAGACACCACGGTCCATGCTTAATCGCTAGAGCGAGTCAGGTGATTTTTGTACTGGCTCGGAATGGCTACACAAGTACGCACCTACGTTCTGGCGTGCGACACTTGTAAAGAAACAAAGTCCCCGAACAGACCTCTACGAGCGCCAATGGGAGAACCTTTCCAGACTTATCAGCCATTCCAAC
Organism: Beris chalybata; assembly: GCA_949128065.1. Classification (NCBI taxonomy): domain Eukaryota; kingdom Metazoa; phylum Arthropoda; class Insecta; order Diptera; family Stratiomyidae; genus Beris; species Beris chalybata. The sequence continues at coordinate 84,399,343 of OX421895.1, read as the reverse complement.
ACCTTTACATCGACGTACTTGGACCATATCCGCGTACCAAACGGTGTAAGATCGTAATCTTGATCGTCTTGGATCATTTCACTAAATTTCCCCTGTTGCATCCTTTGGGGCGGATCACTGCTGAAGAGATCACCAACTTTTTGGAGGGGCAGGTTTTCCATACGTTTGGAACACCCGAGACGATCCTCTCCGATAACGGCTCTCAATTTAGGTCGAATGTGTTTAACACCATGCTGAACAAATACGGAGTTAAACAGCTGTACACCCCGAGCTACTCACCGCAAGCGAATGCTTCGGAACGTGTCAATCAGTCCATCCTGGCCGGAATTCGAGCATTCATCACTGATGACCAAACACGATGGGATGAGAGTCTAAGCAAAATTGGATGTGCTCTTCAAAGCTCACTCCACCAAGCCACTGGATTTTCTCCTTATCAGGTTTTGTTTGGAAATCACATGATGTTGCACGGGAAGGACTACGAGCTGCTGAAGCATTTGCGAGCGTTGGGAGAGTCAAATGTACAGCTTCGACCTCGCGAGAGAATTCCTATCGTGAGACAACTGGCACAGACGAAAATAAGGGTCGCACATGAGGACAGTAGCAGGCGTTATAATCTGCGTGCTGCTAAAACACAATTTTGTGTAGGACAAGAAGTATTCCGAAGAAATTTTTTCTTGTCCACAGCCGCGCAGAATTATAACGCCAAGCTGGCGAAGAAGTTCCTCAAGTGCAGGATTCGTCGTGTGCTAGGCAACTCACGATATGAATTGGAGGATTTAGGTGGCAAACGTCTGGGGACTTACCACTCCAAGGATCTTAGGCAGTGATCCGAGGGGGCACAACACCTATTGCCCGGCACTCAGTCGTGCGCACGAGACTCAGCGCGACGACTTTCTTTCGCCGCTGGTTTCCAGCACCGAACCGCCTATGTTGTTGAGTCGCCGCGAGCGCTGGCAACACTATTCGGTTCGAAATTGAACCAACTGAGTAAAAAGTTCCGCTACTCCGTAGATGCCAGACGGTACTAAGCGGCGCGCGGTTGATTTTTGTGCCCGCGAGCGAAGAGTTCTCGAATTGTCGTCTTCTTGCGAATGGGTTGGTGTACGATACCAAGAAGTGATCGTACAGCACTTGTGATTTTTGAAAACGGGAAAGAGTCCTCGCGCGAGGTAAATTCGCTCAACCGGGAACAATTGAATATAAAAAAAGAGTTCCGAGCAAAGTTTCACCTAGGCGAATATGAGTGGACTCGAGTTTCTTTTGGTTTCAACGAAACACCCGCTTTCTGATGGCTTACCGAAACGAATTTTCGAATTCTAACAAACTGGACAATCAAGAAACAAATCGATGCAACAAGAGTGAACAAGGAAAACCCGTGAAAAGTGTTGAAAAGTTCTTTTGAAGAAAGAAATAGTGGTAGATTATCACAGATCACTAGATCCCAGATAATATCATAGGAAGATTGGAAAAAAAGTGTATCGGCGCAGTTCATTCCATCTGGAATTTTTTTTTTAAAAACCAAAAAGTGTTCGTTTTCGCTTCAAAAAGTCACGGATCACGCAGTGAATTTAGTTCGGAATTGTGTTCGCTACGTTCCTTTTTGTACCTACGCGCAGAGAATTGGTTCGCGATTAGTGTGCCAGAAATGTTTTATTAAACGGAAAAGAAATAAAATCGTCGGACGCACGTGCATGAAGAAAAAAAAAGAAAACGGTGAATTTCGGTCCAAATTGTAAAGATTGAGCCACGTCATGTTGGCCCCGAAAGCAACTTCGTAGAGGTTAAGTTTTTCCTTCGCGCCCGCGTGCCAGATTACAGCGAATCAAAACGTTTTGACACCGGATTTTATGTTGGAAATAAATTCGATTCGATATTAAATGATTGCAATATATTACCTAATAATCAAGTTAAAATATAACAAAATTCGGGATGGTGGAAAAAAAATATGAAGTGCTTTTGACGGTGTTTTGGTGAAGAGCGAAGCGATTTTTGTGTTGTTTTTTTTCGGTCGTTTCGTATGCTTATTGATAAAGAAACGTGTCGGTTAGAAAATACGAGGTACATCGGCGATATATCGAGGATACGAACAGCGACTCTGTGGCGCGTAAAATTTAAAATATGGCGGAAAAAGGATGGTGGTTTTAGCAACGAATCGTGCAAAGTTTTTTTCTTAAAAATATTAAACCTAGCCGCTCGAGTAGTTGGGGGCTGATTTTGAGTTGAGTGTAGTGCGTTTAGCTGGTTTTAAACTGATCTGCTATCACGAGTACGGGTCGAAAGATCATCAAAAAACGTGTAGCTTTGTTCTACCAATTTATCTACTCTATGCAATTTGACGAAAAAGAAAACGAGTGTCGTGAATAAAATAAAAAAAAAAAAAAGAAAAGGAAAAGTCGCATCAAAGAAAAGTGTGGTGCTTTGTAAACTTTGAGTCTAGTGAAACGATCGAAGAGCATAGTTATCTCAAATGCCTGGATGAATTAATTAGTGTAACCTAAATGCAAGCAGTAGCTATGTTCAATTTTGTCGCGTTAAATTACGATCATTGAATTATTGTGTTGCTTGTGCATTGTGCAATTATATATGGTCATAAACCCTTTCAATGTTTTGCGGTCGGGAAATCAAATAAAAAAAAAAGAAGAGAATATATGAAAAATTAAATACACAAAAAAAAACGGAAATTTTTTAAAATGAAATAAAAATAAAATGATAATGAATTACTAAATTTAAATTAAATTTCGGTAAAATAAAGAAATGAAATAAATAAGAATCAAAAATGAAATAAATTATAATTAAAATAAATAAAATTTAATATAACACATGACTAGACAGGACTGACGAAGACAGAATTAAAAATAATATCTTTTAATAACAAATATAAATAAATTTTTTTAAGGAGAAAATGAATTGGTGAGTAGTTTTTGGTTACATTTAGTAATTTCTACCATATACAATTTGACTATATTATGTTTTGTCGGTAATAATGATTTCAGTACTTGGTGTTCGTAATGCGTTTAGCTCCTTCGCCCTGAACCTCAACAAGGGGCCACGACGCTAAAATGTTTTGAGGACAGTCGTGGCTGAGGTAGGGTGGGCAGAACAGGGCGCTACTTACACCTAAGCGCCCTGACAAACTCAACAACGCAACTCCACCGCTTCTTGGTCTTTCACGACCTATTGGGAAGATATTCCAATTTTAAATACCCTGGAGTAAGCCGACACGAAATTTTGTTGTCTAAGTCTAGGGTTTATGGTCTGAGGTAGAACAAGAACCACCCCACACTGCCGTAGCTAGTCCCGGCCGCCAGCAAGCGTGTCGCTTCCGTTCTACTTCAGCCACCAGTTCAGACGTAGGAGGAATTGGCCCATTCTGTCCCGAACCTTTACCCATCCTTCGACTATTTTGACTTTCTCAAGTCAAAATAGTTTTTCCAAGGCCTCGAACACAACACAGGTCAACATGTCTTCCTTGTTGCGTTTTCCATGTATGTCTTAAATTGTTCCATATTTTTATGAGGATAAACTTTGTTGAACCGTCAACTGTCAGTTTTGTGTCCGAAGTCGCTCCGTCATTTTCTTGAAATTTATTAATTTCAGTGCCCACAGTTAACATATTTTTGCTCAAAAGTGTAATCATATTTGAGAGTCACTTGTTTGCTTGGTTTCGAGAGTGTTAGAATTAATCGTATTTTCTTATTCTGGCCGATGATTCTGCGCGGATCACAGTAATGGTGATTTCTTTTCTGCAAAAAAATGTGACCCGTTTCTGCCCTCAATTTTTGTTCTAGCAGTTCCGCTGTTCTATTCTCAAATTTTTTTTACCTGCTAGAAAAAGGGGTTTGAGTGCGTGGCTAAAATTGACCTGAAAACTCGCATTTCTTGCCCCGAAAATTTCGGCGGTGCAACTCCTTTAACCTCAAATGTGCGTAAGAAACGATGAAAATAAGAAAAAAATATCCTACGAAAACAGCTGCAAACGATTTAAAAGCATAAATTAAACTGTCCAACGGGTCATACGTTAATTAGAAATCATACGGAGTGTAGTGAAAATTTATTTCAATTTTAATAATAGCTTTTTGACCTGAAAGCGTTCTATTGTAAATTGACCTGTCGGACGGAACTGTCAAAAAAGAGGGCAGAACTGCAATAATTTTGCATCTTTACAGGTCACATTTTTTTCAGAAAAGAAATCACCATTAGTGTTGTTCTTCGAAAACTATTGCAGTGGCTGTTAAACTGCCAGAGAGCTTAGTCTGGACATAATTTTATTCGTAGCACATTTATGAACCATTTCGCTTGTGGACTGAGTGCACGTACTGTCAACAAAATTAGTATAAACAACATTTGTTTTTAAGTTAAGACTTAACCATTATAATATCGCCACTATACTAATATAGGACCATAGTGTAATTTAAACTTTGACCTCAGACTAAAACCATATTTTTTACCGATTGGCATCTCAAGTACAGTTCGCTGAAAAATTAAGTCGGTTGTGTAAGTGCGTGATAAATATTTAATTTCATTTCATCGTAAAACTCCGAGGGGTCGACCCGGTTTTCGTGATCAAATCGGCATAGTATCTTGTTTTTTTTGCTCTCAAACATTTGTTGAAAATAGTCGCATTGACTGCGATGGTATTTGTGAACGTAGTTATCACATTGATTGTGCCAAGACATTACACAGTGTCTCCTCGCTGATAAATTTTATATGCACCGACTGCACTGCCACCAAAGAGGTATATAACTAATGGAGATCGCAAAGCGCCGTTTCTGTATAAGGCACTGTGAAGCATTTTGCAGTTTAAGCGACTGTTTTTGTTTGGAGCGTTTCATGCCCGGTGGCAGTGAAATGCAAATATTAGCCTACTATTTAAAGGTTGGGCTTTTTTTCTTTTCAATACCGGGGTCTAACATAAATGTGAGTAAGATGCTGATAGTAGCATAGTGAATATCGCCGGTCCTTTGCGAGAAAACCTCCGGCTTCAAAAAAGTCGCTGCGCGTTATCTCCATTATACATACCTCTATGACTGCCACTAAGCCGTGTCACATTTTACGTCTTTTAAAAATTACGGCAACTCGCATTGATCAGTCCAACATGGCTTTTAAGGACATCAAGAACGACTATGCGTTTATTGCTAATAAGGTAAATAAAATATCTGACTGAATGAACACTTCGTAGACGAAGTCAAAAAAGACAAGAGAGGCGAATCCCAGAGAGTATAATGATAATATTGTTGAGCAACGTCGCAGTGCCCGGTTTGCTGTGAACAATAGTTCTACTGTTGAATCTCCGTTGGACCTGCTATGCACTTTAACCCTAGACCCGTTTCTGGGGCACAGAGTGCCCCTAGCTAATTTCAAACGGTTAATTAGAGACTTTCTAGTTCTATAACATCATCTCAATGACAAATTTTTGGAAACATATGTTATGCACACATGCACAAACAAAAGAATCGAACTGGTTATTTTGTGTTTTATTTGATAAATATGTAAACGCAGAAAAAATGTCAATTTCGCGTCCTGGGGCACTGTGTGCCCCGGAACATACGAACATTGACCATTTAAAAACAAAACATTTGAATACATGCATTTGACAAATCTATAAACAAAAATAAATATTTAAACAAAACAAGGCGATTTCGACAATATGCGTACATAGATCCTTTGAATAAAAATCAGTTGAATACATTTAGTTGTCGATGAAATTTCAAGTGATAGTTACTTCAGTATTTTGTGATAATTTTGTTTTGTAATAATTTTGTTTTGTTTTGAGTGGAAATAGATGCTTTTTTGAGACAATTTATTATTTTGAATTTCGATTTAGTTTTTTCTTTTCATTACTTTGTGAACATTATTATTTAATTTTTTTATATACACTTAATTAATTTTTCGAAAATAGAGACAATTTTTTATTTTCTCTTCTTTTTCCAAACTTATAGCAGCTTGCGAAAATCAATAACGCTAATTACCAAAGAAATAAGCGTATTTTCAACACACCACCCAAACATTTTGTATGAAATGTGTACTGGGGCACTGAGTGCCCCAGGACACGATAAGTCCATTTCTTAATGGGCACGGGTCTAGGGTTAAAGGCTGTGGAAATACCGAAGGTGCTATTTGTTTCACGTTTGGACCCAAACACCACGGAAGCAGAGGTTTTAAATAATATTATGACTATCCTTGAACACAATCATGTTACTACCCCATTTGGATCAGTATCATGCAAAAAATCAGCAAGGCCAGTTCTCACGTTGCTTCGTTCAGGATTGTTTTACCGTTTTGACGCTCTTGTTGGCTCAAACTGTTGGCCACCGTCTGCAATCGTACGTGAATTCCTGCCGCTTCGTCGCAAAGCTCATCGGGACTCTGGGTCAAAAAACTCGATAACATCTCGTTTTATTACAACAACGTAAGCGGCATGTGTTCTAAAACGAGACAACTTTACGTCGCAGCTGCTGCATGCTGTTTTGACGTCATATGTATAACTGAAAGATGGCTTTGTGCCAATTTGAAGGATGCTGAACTTTTTGACTCCGACTATCAAGTTTTTCGTCGCGACCGTCACCTCGATCTCCTTGACGCACCAGTTGGTGGCGGTGTACTCTGTGCTGTTAATCGGAAATTCTCCGCTACGACCATCGTGATTCCTGAAGCCAGTGGAATTGAGTTTATCTGCGTGGCTCTTACATTTGGAGATAGAAAGCTTTACATCATCACTACCTACATCTCAACATCAAGTGATTCTAGCGTTTACGAGTCCGTCTATAATGCCACTGAGAGAATCTGCGATCTTATGCGTCCTTCCGATGAGCTGCTTATTTTCGGAGATTTTAATATTCGTCATGTGACTTGGTGTCGCTCCGAAGATGACGATTGCCTGATGCCATCTTTCACTGGAATGGCTTCTCGGCATGACCAAAATTTTTTGGACTGCATGCTATCGACAGGATTAGTTCAGTCCAATCATATAGCCAACCGTTTTGGAAGGTACTTAGACCTAATTTTTTCTTCGAGTTCAAGCAGCATAACTATTAACCATTGTATTGCTCCACTACTGCCAGAATCCGCACTTCATCCTGCACTTCACGCAATTTTTGATTTGGATTTAAGTGCGAAAATTAGAGTTGCTACTGAAGTATCATATCAATTTAATTTTAATAAAGCTGATTTTACTGTTTTGAACCAGGATATACTATCATGCGATTGGTCGCGTGTTCTTAAAGAACAGGATGCCGAAATAGCTACTTCAAATTTTTACAACACGCTTCTTACTTGCTTCACACGGTGTGTACCGGTCACCCATGAGCAGCAGGTAAAACGATTTCCATGGTTCGATGACGATTTGAATCATTTGAAGAATTTAAAAATTAAAGCATGTAAGACATACTGTCTCTCGAGAACCGATGCGGACTACGTTTTTTACTCTGAGCTACGCGATTTTTTCGTTAGTCAATCTACTGTGGCGTATAATAATTACGTCAGTAAAATGAAGCGAGCAATCAAGGATAATCCTAAGCAATTCTGGAATTTTGTGAATTCCAAAAAAAACGCACCGGCGGTTATCCCGCTTCTATGTCCTTCGACGGTGTAGTCAGTGATGACCCCTTAGTTGTAAGCAACTTTTTTGCTGACCATTTCCGTACTGCTTTCACTACCTCAAATCGAATTATTAATCCTGAGGATTTCCATTACATCTCAAAATTTCCTTCTTCCTCATTAGAGATGAAAGATCTTCATATTGATGAAGCAACCATTTTCAAGTTTATTTCTAGCATTACGGATAGTTTTTCTAGAGGTCCAGACGGCATCCCTGCCGCCGTATTAAAACGTTGTAGTACCTCCCTGGTTCTGCCTTTATGCCATATATTTAACGCTTCTCTCAGATCGGGGATATTTCCTAGTTTGTGGAAGTACTCCACTATCAGGCCATTGTTTAAGAAGTAGAAGTAGTAGTAGAAGGGATGTGTGTAATTATCGTCCTATTGCTAATCTTTCTTGCATTCCTAAGTTGTTCGAGGCTGTAGTTTATTATATAATGAATTTGCATTGTAAATCAATCATTAGTCCAGCCCAACATGGGTTTACCAAAAGCAGGTCGACCACAACAAATCTCACAAAATCACTATTCCAGTGATTGAAGGCGGTAAGCAGGTTGACTGCATATATACCGATTTTACCAAAGCTTTTGATAAAATTGACCATACTATTCTTGCTTACAAGCTATGCGCAC